>CM067221.1:76648725-77201411 GCA_034190945.1 Octodonta nipae
TATGTTTTGAAATAAAATAATTTTTTTTAAAAAAGTCTTAAAGTGAAATAAAAGATATAAAATTGGCGCAGTCAGTAGGATTATCCTCGCAACACAGTTATAACACGTGCATACTACTGACCTCTGCGATTCCCATCATCGTGGACATACCTGTTTTTGAGACAACAACTGTAGCAGCAGAGACCAGGAACACTCAGCGAATCAACTAACCAGTCCCGACGCTTTCCGCAAACAAGTCCTATGCCTAGGGTACTACTAACGTATGTAAGAAACATCTCGTTTTTTTGATTACAATATTTATCAATAGAAAACGATTTTTTATATTTTATTTTTTATATTACTAATTATCAGATCTCTCGTTTTTAAACATTCCAAATAATCGTATTCTTTGAAACACGTTTTTAAAACTATGAATAATTTTTGAAACGAATTTATTTATTATTCCTGCATATTTTACCCCCGCTTTTATTTTTATTTTATCTTCGCAACTGTTGAATTTATTTAACCATAATTTTGAATTTTTTAATTTTTGTGTGACTTTGCTTACTTCCAATTTTTCCTGCTGTTATTTTTATTTTTTTTTTCGTAACACTTGAAATTTTGAAATGGCAACAACAAGACAGTTCTGCGACTCCTACTGTTAGGCCATACAAAAATATTAAAATTTTTCGCGCAATAATTCGGAATATATGACGAAATTCTATATTTTCTTTGAACACTTTTTCATTTCTTCATGCCCAAAACTGCGTTAGTATGGCAACAGACTATTCAACAAGCGCTTTTATTAATATTTGCACATAAAAAATAAACTTCGCGACAGAGCTGCCAACTTATAAATTCTCTCGCAACCACCCGACTCAATAACTGAAATTCAGACACTCCCTTAGAGAACCAGTTTGGAGATCCTAAAGATGCTCTCAGCCTTGATTCAAGATCTTCAAAGAATGAGGCAATTAAATCTGGAAATCCTATAACATTTTCAGCCCGACTACAAACCCACCAAGCAAAATGCTTGCTGCGGTTTAACAAAACCAAAACGTGACTCAAAAAGAGAAACAGGCACAAATCGGACTTGATCGAATCCATGCATAAAATAGCCCTTCCTAACAGGTTTAGAGCCAAAGATGGAGAAACTAGTTCGTGCTAGCGATCCTAACTACATTTCTCACCGCCGTTTCACACGCAATAAAAACGTGAACTCCCCAACTCCAACTCAACTTAGAATCTCAAAAAATTTTCAAATTTAGAAACCAAGGCCCTACCTCCCTCGAAAGCCCAACCATTTCCAGTACAAAAACAATGTTCATTCTGTAAAAGAATGGGGCACACGGTTTAAACGAATGTCTCACTAAAATCCGAGACAAATGCAACAAAATCAAAAAACTATGGGGCAAAACTTTTCAAACATACGTCCTAATCGATTTTTTCACAACAACCGGGCCTTCAGAATCGGCCAAAATTCCAACCCAATACTCAAGATCTTCCAAGAATAGACACTTCCAACAACCTCGTCCTTTGACCGACTACACAACCCACAAGTTCAGGTCAATATAAAACCTAACAAAACTTTTTCCGGCAACAAAGAACCACAATCACTTAAACAATTCTATAATTAATGGGTAACGATGAACTCAATAATAACGTAATATGAAAAAACTCAATACCAAAATACAGATTTTCGGAAGTTTCTGACCAGACTACTGCGATTCCACACAACTTAGAATCTCAAAACTATTACTTTTAAAAACAGATTACGCAGAATGGGACAACTAACGTTTCCAAATGAACACGAATTTTCATTCGTAAAATTTTTCAGAACCTCCCTTTCCAAACGGAACCCCCGGAAATCACAGAACTTCAGACCCAAAATCAAAAGCTAAATGTAGACCGTTTCGACCGAATTTGAACTTCCCCGAACAGAGCTTTTTATAAGACCGCTTCTGACCGTAAATTTAAAAATTTATAAAACATCACAGATTCTTCTAACACATATAAACTCTTAATAGACACCGGTGCTGGTCTTTCTATTTTCAAACCAGACACTTGCACACGCTTCAGAAGATAGATTTCAGGAAAATGTGGCAATTCAGGGAATTATCAACCAGAAAATTCTTATAAATGAATCGACCCTTGTCCCTTTCAACATACAAGATCCACATAAAGTATATATCTGTAACCTTGATATAGAATTCGACGGTTTGTTAGGCTCTGACTTTCTCGAGCACTATAACTGCATTATAGACTTTGACAAAAAACAACTAATAACGAACTTTAAGACACTTCCCCTGAATAAAGTGACAGACGATACAATCAATGTCACTGAATCTATACTATGTCCCTCTTCTTATACGTCCATTAATACAATTTCGATTGAACCCCGTACCGAACAAATCTTTAAACTTAGCTGTGAACTAAGAAACACCGAAGCCCTTCTAACAGGTATGGAAATTGAAAAAGTTCACCTCCCTAATTCTGTTGTTACAGTAGACAGCAAAGGCGCAATTTCTAACCTCCATTCTAAATGGCGAATGCCATCCCTAAAAATTTTTTCAAATCTAAAACTCGAACCGTTACAAAACTTTTCTGTGAATTCTCTCTCACAAACTACTCCTTTGAACTATAACGAACCCGGCAGACAAGAAGAAATTGTTAAACAACTCCGACTCCAACATTTAAACGACGAAGAGTCAGACTTAATTTTACAATTATGCCTTGACTTTTCAGACATATTCTACCTCGATGGCGACCACTTATCATTCACAAACGAAATCAAACATAGTATTGATACCAACAACGAGAAACCCGTGTATAAAAAATCATACCGTTATCCCCAAGTACACAAACAAGAAGTTAAGTCCCAGGTAGCAAAAATGCTCGACGAAGGCATTATACGACAATCTAATTCGCCTTGGTCCTCTCCCGTCTGGGTAGTGCCAAAGAAATTAGACGCCTCTGGAAAACAGAAGTGGCGTGTTGTAGTTGACTACCGCAAACTTAACGAACTTACAGTCAATGACAAGTACCCTCTCCCTAACATTCCAGACCTACTAGACCAATTAGGCAAATGCCAATACTTGACTCGCCTCTGGTTTCCACCAGATAGAAATAGACCCAAAAGACATCCGCGAAAAGTGCATTCACTGTCGAGAACGGACATTTTGAGTTCGTCCGGATGCCCTTCGGATTGAAGAATGCTCCTTCTACCTTTCAAAGGGTGATGGATAACATTCTTATGGGAATCCAGAATGAAAGATGTCTGGTTTACATGGATGACATAATCATTTACTCGCCTACAATACATGACCATCTATCACGACTGACAGACGTATTTAAAAGACTCAGAAAGGCTAACCTTAAAATACAGCCTGACAAATGCGAATTTCTCCGCAAGGAGGTCGCTTACTTAGACATTTTATAACTAAAGACGGTGTGAAGCCCAATCCATCAAATGTAGACTGTATTTTAAACTTTCCACAACCAAAGAACCCTAAAGGCATAACATCTTTTCTTAGGGCTTGCTGGTTACTACCATAGGTTCATTTCTAATTTTGCAAAGATCTCCAAACCACTGACAAAACTATTACAAAAAGACCAACGGTTCAATTTCAACGAAGAGTGCGTAAAATCTTTCAATGAATTAAAACGAACATTGACTTCCACCCCTATACTCATTTACCCAAATGTTGACGAACCGTTTGTACTGACTACAGACGCCAGCGCTTTTGCTATCGGCGCAGTATTATCTCAAGGGCCAATAGGTACAGATTTACCGATTGGATATGCTTCTAGGACCCTTTGTAAAGCCGAAACCCGGTACTCCACCATTGTGCGAGAGCTCTTAGCCATTGTATGGGCGGTTAAGCATTTTCGTCCGATAATCTATGGCCGTAAGTTCCTATTACTGACCGATCATCGCCCGTTTACCTGGCTATTTTCTATAAAAGATCCCGGTAGTAGACTTGTCCGATGGAGACTCAAACTAGAAGAATACGACTATGAAATTATTTAAAAGCCTGGTAAAGTTAATAAGAACGCTGATGCTTTATCACGGATTAAAATTAACCATCTTGAGAAATGTTCATCATTTCAGTCAAAATCGAAACTAACACCCTTCAATGTCCTACCCCTAACGACGAATCCGAAGACGACAGTCCTGAACCCGAACAAAATGAAATATCTCTTCAAACTATGTCCGAAGAATTTAAACCTTTATAGAACGTTATAAACACTACTTCTTTAATTGATTACAGTAAAATTGAATTCTCCAACTGCCAACTACAAACAAAACAAATAAAAACATTTAATTTTCCCCCAATTATCCAATCTTCAGGAATTTCATCATGACATTTTCGAAGATATTTTCGAAGAAGTTGCTGACTTCGAAACCTTTAAAACTAATGTATTCGCCAGCAAAACCGTAAGCAGAAGGCAATATTTCATAATCCCACTTCCAAATGATCCTGACATTTTAAACGAAGTTCTTTTTGCATCGATATACAAACATCAAGATACTTTATCTCTATCCAAAACATACTGTGTCGAAAACAATCTCGATCTTCCAATTCTAGAGATGCTCTTTTCATTTTTCGCTGAAAAGGAAATCAAATGGAAAATTTGCCAAAACGTTACAAAAACGCCCGAAAAAGACGAAATACCGCTGATCCTTGAACGATATCATAACGGGAAAAATAACTTGCACCGCGGCATTAACGAAACTGTCCGCCGTATTAAGGAAATGTACACCTGGCCTAGTTTCACAAAAGACATTGAAAATTTCGTTAAGAACTGCGAAATTGCGTGTCGCAAAAACCTAGACAATCCCCTCGTCATTACGGAAACGCCTAAAACACCGTTTGAGAGAATTAATATTGACATACTAGAAATACCTAACAGAAACTATATCTTATCTGTAAGAGACGAACTCACAAAATACTCACAAGCTTATGCTTTAGCAGATAAATCAGTCAAATTAGTTGTCAGTACTATGATGTTATATTTCCAACATTTTGGTACGCCATTGCGTATCCATTGTGACTATGGTAGGGAATTTGACAACGCCATATTCAAAGGCTTGTGTAAACTGTACGACATCAAACTAACTTACTCAAGCGTAGGACATACGCAAACAAATGGCTCTGTTGAACGATTTCATTCTAATTTGTTAGAAATGATTCGAATCCATAAAGCCGAAAATCCAGATGAACATCCCCTAAATGTACTCCCGTATGCGGTTATTGCTTACAATAACTCGACAAACAAAACCCATGGCTTTTTACCTTACGAACTAGTGTTTGGACATACGTCCTGCAGACCACCAGAAACCACCTACAACCATAAGGAACTGATTAGTAAATATATCCGAGACTTGAACAATCGCATTTCCTATTACTAAAAAGTAGCCCGCGAAAAAACCGACTTACAAAAGCAAAAGGCTAAAGAACGTTTTGATAAACACGTTTCCGACAAACTTCCCGAATTTAAAATTTAACGGTCCATTCCAAATTTTAGACATTCACAATAATTCAGTCACACTTTTAAATCTCAAAACAAACCAACGAACGAAAGTTAACTTTTGACAGAATGAAACTCTATTCTGAAAACTAACTTTCTTTTCAGGTTACTACTGCTATTCGGATCAGCAGTCTCACAGTTCAACATCAAACCAATAAACAACACTTTTGGCATTTACTATCACGACGAAACTAGAATAGTCATCTCCAACTATAAATGGACATTACTAGTTCATCGTAACTTGACGATACTTAAAGAAATCTTTGAAAACAACAACAAAATCCTCAAAACATTAGAAAACACTGTCGATCCCATCCCAGGTTTAAAATTTCATGACCCAAGTGCATTCCGAATTGATGTACAAACTCACATCAGTCTCTTATCCAAATTTCAGATTCAATTAATACTAAATTTTCAGAAATATTCATGGACACTAAAAGATCCAAACGAGGACTAATTAACGGTGTAGGAACTATCTTTATAGCCATCACTTGAAACCTTGACGCAACCGATGGCGCATTTTTCACAGATAGTATCAACAAACTTAATCAGAGACAATTACAAGTAGAGAATCTCCTAAAAAATCAAATAAGCGTAACTACTTCTATTATCAAAACTTTCAATGACACCATTCAGAAACTCCAAATTGACGAAGCAAACTTTAACGAAAACATTGACGCAATACATACTCTAAACGACAAAATAGCCTTATCCAAGCAAAACAGTCATTTTTGGGAATATGCGAAAAATTAATGGCAAGCTATTTATTTCTTGAGGATAACCTCAATGATATTTTAAATTCTATAACATTTGCTCGCTCAAAAATAATTCATTCCTCAATAATCACACCCGATCATTTGATAAAGTCACTACAGAAATTTCGCAAATCTTGTCAAAAACAATCTACCGTTACCGTCAGATTTCAAGTGTCGCCCAATACTTGGAATTAATCGAATTAGAAACGTTTCAAACCAATTCAGATTTAGTGTTTATTTTGAAAATTCCTCTTGTAGAGCAACAACTCTACACCGCCTACCACTTATATCCTATCCCAATTTTAGATGACAGAACTGGTTTTCATCATATTCTTTCATTCACCCAAAAATATATTGCGCGAAACGATGATTCTCTAATGTACATACCCATTATGAACTTGAGTGTATGCAAGCCACTAACTCAAAAACTGTGTTCCGAGTTATATGCCTACCCCATCGACTCCAATGCACCCTGCGAAGCTCAACTTCTGAAGAACATCCGTAGTGTACCGGAGAGTTGCCAAAGCTCTGTTGTATTCAGTGAAGGATACAATGTCCAAAGACTAGAAACTAAACACGTGGATTGTTTATAGTGTCCGAACCCTTACATGTGACAATTAATTGTGCGGGAATAGATACTAAGATAATAGTTTTAACAAACAATACCATTATTCGCTTACAATCAGACTGCAGTGCTTTCGTGCGAAACACAAAAAACACAAGCGGAACCTCAAAAATTTATAAACATTTCGACAATTCATACCCTGTATTAATCCCTTACAACTGTTGCAGTTCTCACCCCGAAAAACTAGATATTCCAGAACTCAAGCCCTTAAAGCTGGATGACTTGAATATGAACGAACTATCCATAGCGAGCCATAAATTGGATCAATACTCCAGGGACCTGGACGACCTTATCAACCAGCCATTTGTAAACAGAAACATATCCTGGTTTACATACGCTACGATTACAACAATCATAATCAGTGTTGTTGCATTCATTTCAGTTAAAATTGTAAAACACGTCAAGAAGTCACCAAAGGACGAAAAATTCCACTTCAGACAACATAAGGACCTTCCCAAAACCACTGTCCAGACTCGTGCCAAAATTGAGGCAGGTGATTTAAGATGGATCCCAGATGGACCAGCCCAGTTTGATTTAAAAGTTGATGTTATAACATCAACTTTTCTTTATAAGGGGGAGCTGTTAGGTGTGAATTGTACACACGTGTATGATGCAACGGTATCATATTACGCTGACAGCTTCCTGGTACTCCGATGTTAACGTGGGAACGCATCGTGTGAATATCTTTCGCTGACTTCAGCTTTTTATTAAATAATAAATAGAACCGAAGCGCGACCCACGGTCCCCGTTTAATTATTTCATTTACGTGTTGGGTGTAAAGATATTAATTTCAGTATATCGTATATATATACCTATATATCTTATTATTATCGCTTGATCTGAACTTTGTGTGAATTATTTCTTACCGTATCTTAATCTTTTATATCGTTTACAAGTTCCATTCAATATTTAATTACTGTGGGGGTAAGCATACTCTGAAATACTTCCCTATCTCGTAACTCTGTTATCTTACTGGTTTCTCTTCTTGATTTATCTTTTATCTCATGTCTATTTTCTTGCGATGGAACCCATCCATTTGAGAGTTAAGGAATTGGATTATGAACTGCAGATCCGGAAGATAAAGCCCATTGGGGATGTCGACTCTAAAACGTAAGTTACTTAGAGGAGCCTTAAGTCAAGAAACTACAAACGGAGGTTTGTGCAGAGTAGTGTTGGTAGCCCTCTTTCCTCTGATGTAGATACCGCCGAAATTAGGGAAACTATCAATGACTTGAATACCCAAATTGCTAACTTTACTGGTTCTATCTCCTTCCCATTGTATAAAAGAATTTCGTCCCATTTAACTCATCTCTCAGGTAGAATCCATAGGTTGTTAGAAATTTCAGAAGAAGAAGAAAGGACAAAGGCCGACTTGCAAACTGAAACTTTTAATGTTAGAGGGGGATTTAGGCTTCAAATTAGTACTTCCTGCTTCTACTCCCCAATGGACCTCTTCTGGTCATGAATTTACTCCCAGTCCTTCTGTCTCTCGATCTATCGCACCTTATAAGTGGAATCTCCATTTTTCCGGACACAGTCCGTTCATTCTTTCCTTGAAAAGGTTGAGACTCTCCGTATTGCTCGAGGTGTCACCAAAGATGAGTTATTTACTTCCGCTTGTGACTTATTTAAAGGGACAGCTCTAACCTGGTATAACAGCATTAAGGATAAGTCAGTACCTGGGACCAGCCAGATCAGAAACTCAAAAGAGATTTCTTACCGTACTTTTATGAGGAAGACCTACATAGCGAAATTGACTCTCGCACTCAAGGAATTAATGAAAAGGTCACCCTATATATAGCTTGTATGGTTGGTTTGTTCAATAGTCTTACCGTCAAATTAGATGAGAAAACTATCGTTAACAAAATTCGTCGAAATTTAGCTCCCTATTTTCTTTCCCGTCTCGCTTTACTTCTAATTGATACCTTTGATCAGCTGTCTGACATCTGTAGACAACTAGAAGAGTCTATGTCGTGAAGCAAACGCTATAAACCACTTCCAAACACTTCTAGTAATTTATTGGAGCCTGACTTAAGTTTTTCTGTCTCATTACCTGGTGTACCCAAGAATAACTCTTATCGTAATCAAAGTTTTTCCTCCTTTTTATCGTCATCTTGCATTATAAGTACCGTTACCGTATCTGGCCTCCGTTTGTTGGAACTGCCATACCGTGGAACATACTTATTCCGATTGTCGCCGCCTAAGAAGCTATTTTGCTTTGGATGTGGTGCTAAAGAAGTCACGAAGAGAATTGTCAGCGTTGCCTCTCTAGGATTCCAAAAAAAACGTAGTACCGACTGGAGGTGTCAGCTGGATGCCGTCGCCAGTACTTCCAACCAAAGTCCAGGAATCAGTTCCGTTCCTCTACCGATGCCCAAGAAAAGGCAAGGGCAAAGGAAAGAAGTCCACGTAAAACCCCTATCTCTTCCACCGCAAGGAGGGAATCTTTGGCTTGAAAAAGTTAGAGAATTTGTCGTCCTTCCTGTAATTTAAGCCTCTTTTCGTTAATAAACCTCATGACAACAGGCCCTATCTATCTGTTACGTTTTGGACCGTGAAATTACCGATTTGGTGGATAGTGGTAGTATCTCTTCCGTTTTAGGTTCCTCAGGGTTCACTATCCTAAAGGATTTCAAGTTACCGATTCAATATCATAATACTGTCTTAATAACTACCGCTGATGGGAAACCACAAGACCTATTGGGATATGTTGTATTACATATTTACGTAAATAATGTTGTTAAATCCCTAAGGGTCTATGTCATTCCGTCTGTTAAGCACACTATTATCTTGGAATGGATTGTCTTCAACTGTTTCAGATGAAAGCTAACTTCTCGTCAATATCTTATAAGATCTCCCAGATTTCCGCCCTTAATACCGTTCCAACTGGATTCTATCTATTGCCACAACATCTAGGTCTCCTGTACACTAATTCATATCTTTCCTATCTTTCATATCGTTTTTCAGTGGTCTGTTGGGTGGGCCTAGGAATACCCAAGGCGGTGAAACCATGCCGGGCGTAAAAGCCGTCCAACTGGATTCTAATTATTGCCATAACATCTAGGTCTTATATTTTTTCATGTGGTCTCTTGGTGGGGGCGACGAATACCCCAAGGCGGTGAAACCATGCGCGGACCTACCATCTAGGTCTCGTAAGACTAAATAACATTTTTCTAGGTCTCCAGGAGGCTTGGAGAATACTTCTGGTAGTCCATGTTACCAACTAGGGAGTAAAAATCTTCCAAATGGTCACTTGCCTTTATCTATAACATCCACGTCGTTGTCGTTTAATGTTGATTTGCTGTTATCTGGAAATTATAGTCCCTTCAGGATTGCCGAAGCTGATGACATTTTTTATCTATGATAAGATCGTTAAATATTATGCATATATCTAATTTTGGTTCCCTTATCTTTAATCCTCATTATTTTTACTAGGTATTATCTTTCTAGAAGATCCATACCGTGGCTTAATGCTTTTACCTTATTTAAATTAGTTGAGTTATTCAGGTCTAGGTTTTAGGGCTGATAGTTAATTTATCTTGCCACTTTTTAGTGATACCGTCTCTGAGGATGAAAAGTCTATATTGTCATAACTTTCTAATTTTGATATCGCTATCTTTGTACCGTTAATGATAACTTTTCAAAGAAAATACCGTGTTTAATGCAACTTTTCTTGGGCGTAGGCTCTTACCGATATGAAGTGCATTTTAAATTGGAGATTTGGTTTTCTTGCCTTATCTGCTGTTCCTTGAGAACAATTATCTTAAATTCCAATATCCCAATTTCTCGTGTATAGTTTGTTGAAATATTATCTTTTTCTCTTTGACTTAGGTTGTTAACGTTAAATACTGACATTCCCTTACCTTGCTTATTTTGTGGTAAATATCTTTTATAATCTATCTATGTTTAACTTTCAGAGAATTATCTTTTTGAAGTATGATGAAGTGAATTATTATTTTCGTTTTTCTTGTAATCTCGTCTATCCTCTTACCTTTTTGACTGCGAGGAAGCAGTTTACCGTATCGTGGCCGTGGAGCCGGTTAGTGTTTTTTGAGAGAGACTCCAGGCTCTGGACAGTTTGTTAGGGCTCTTATTTTGGTTGTAGGCTGGAGTTGCTCTATTTTGGAACTTGGACATGTAGTGCAGTGTTGCCGTCCTAGGTTTTGTGTTTATGTAGAGGATCGAGGTTTTGGCGCAGTGTGTTAGAGCTGCATTTTCTCACTTTTCCCGCTTCAAAAATATTTACCGTTCTACCTTACATTCGTTTATCTTTTTCTATCTTCCTCTGAAAAGTAAAAGGTTTTCTTGATATCTGATTTAGGTGTACCTGAGGGAAAGTTTTTATCGATTTTCAATACCTTATCCCTTTATTGGATGTGAAGTTCTTATTTAGATTTGCGGTTCCTTGTAGAACAATTTTTTGGAACTCACTATCCTTCTGGATATCTGAACTGTGACAGAATATCGTTTTCTATATCTCAATTTCTCTCAGATAATTTACCATATTTTTGTGATTTCCATTTTCAGCAATATGACATATGACAAAGGCATATTTTCTGAATATTTTCTTTTCCTTTTTCTGTTTATGGGTTTACCTTCTATTATCGTTTCTTTTCTTTCTGGCATTTATCGTAATATACCGTTCTCTTATTCTCTTATTTACTTTCCATGTCCAGAATATTGGGGTAAAATTATAATTAGTATCTTCCTTGGTGAAACAAGGTGTTATCTTCGGTAGGAATTCCATACAATTCTATCGTTTAATCGTTATTTTCGAATACAGGACCCTTTTTAGAGGTGTGTGGGTCATGCTCCAACAGGCAGAGGTTCGTGGGAGGAATGAGCGCGGGGGACTACCACTCGGACCGTTGTGTTCCCTACGGGGCCGCAATATCTATGCCCGGGGGTTACTACTGTGCTCATTCTCAGCCCCATGAATAGCCATGCCGGAGGATCGGCCGACAGCTCTAAATTGAGAGTATCCTTTAGAGTTTTTTTGTTTCTTTCTTTTTATTCTTCTCTTTCCGCTGGTGGACCGCCACGTGGCAAATCTGCTTCTCCGTGTTCGGGGAATGGGTTTCTCTGACGCACTGGGGATGTGGTGGATACAGGCAGCTCGATGGTGAACGTTTTCGATCTTGACTCGAGAAGAGTGTCTGTACCCTGGTGCGGTGGAGATCCTCATTCCTAGAACTAAGAGAAGTGAGAGACGCCTTTCGGCATATGTCACCAGTGCTTATCCTATTAAGAATTCAATGTCGAGTCTCGTTTATGTGTAATAAAAAGAATTGTGTTGTCTAGTGTATCTTTTGAAAGGTTTTCCGCATTTTATATGTAGAGTAAAACCTATTACCTTGTTGTCATACAATTCCGTTATATCGTTATCGTTATTATGAATTTAGCTTTCTCTTAATAATTAGGCTTTTATCTATTTCCTATCTTTATAGGCATCTATTTGCTTTTGTCTGTAATGGCGATTATTAGGAAAGTATGCCTTACCTCACTTATCGTCCCTATTAAATAGGGAGGCTTTATCCAGGTGTACTTTTGATGCCTAAGTGTTCGCCAGATTATGGATGATGCATTTACCTTACCGTTTGTACCTTATGAATTATTTCGTTTGCTTTCCACAGTCGTTAAGTAACACAATTATCTGGATGGCAACAATTCATTATTGTATTATATCATTACCTTTATCAATTTATCTGCATTTGATTAGCATTGTAAATATTACCGTGTTTTGTTTTTTTGGGTTATCCTAACTTAAGGCTTATATCCATTTAATTTTTCTCTCGCTAACTGACTTGGGATTATTCCCTTGTATTATTATTATTGCTACAGACTTTGTAATTTTGTACCGTTAAAATATTTTTTTTCCTTTATCTACCGTCTACCTTTCCGAATTTTAGTACCGATATCAACTTTCTGTTGTTGACTTGAATTTAGTAGTCATTATCGTATTCATTTAGTTGGTCAAACGTTTCATAACTCACATACATGGATCACCTAAGTAGGTATCTTTTATCTTATAAATTTAATCTTTTCGAATTGAATATTTTCATATCTTATCTAAGAGTAGTTATACTATTTAACTTCCCATGTCTCTCGATGCATTTTCAGAACTGTATCTATCATCTTGGTAAAATTTAGGAAATTGATTTCGGAAATCCAATATCGTTGCTTATTTTGTAGGTTTTCTTAATAGCTTACCAAAGGTTTCTTTCAGGTTGACCTACTCAAAAATCCGGGTTAGGGGGTGTGTAACGGGTGAATTGCCGTTCTCCCTGTTACATTGATATTTACTAATGTTTGTCGCATTAATAAATTACCTTTTGATATTTTTCAAATCACTTTTCTAATTATATCGTTTTCTAAAGTGAGTTCTACCCTAATAAACCAGTGTCTTTAACTTAATAAATAAACACGTAAGTAAATACTCCTATTTTAGTCGCTTACGCAATCGCTTTTTTCGCTTTTAATTGTTAAATCATCATAGTTAATTCGTTTGGCAGGTATTCTAAGTCCAACTCTGTCCTTTTGATTTGGCGCGACGATGTTTTGACAGAACGAACATCACGTGCTATTTTGATGTAACCTCCCTCCAAACTGGAAATAATAAATTAATATAATTTTGTTGGAAGAAGGAAACTGTCATTAATAAAATTTTACCAAAGATTTAATTAGTAAAATTTTGCTTTGTTCTTTTATCGAAATTATATTGTATTAGTTCCTGTATTGACCAACTATTGAATAATATTCCTGCTTTCGCGCTCAATAAAATTTGAAATTTTAACATTTTTCCTTTCCCTACTTTTATCATTGGACAAGTGGGATAAACGCTTGTCGAAGTAGATTTTGCTTTCTCTTCTTTTCCGGCTACCAAAGTGACGACACGTGAGTGAATTTCGTTCTGAGTTTAATTTTTTTATTGGGAAAATTCTTTATCTTTTTCGTGAAAATATCAGTTAGAATTTGCTTAATTTATCGTTTTCCGTATTACCGTATATTTGATTGTAATTAAGCTGATTCAGATTATCGTTACAGTTTGATCTATCGAATAAATTTTTCTTATATAGTTTTTTATCGGCTATAGTTCATATTTTCTCGTATCTATTAATAATTTTGGAAAGAAATCTTGGGTGAATCTGGTTTCATATTCATCTTAATATCGATATACCGCGTTTTCTTGCAACGATAAATAGTTGTGGCTTAACTGCGTGGTTCGTTAATTTTTTTTGTAATTTTTTTTTGCTTTGCATCTGCGACGTAGTTGGCATCGATAAGGAATCGTTAGTCGCTAGAGATTTCACACTTATCGTGATAAAAAAAATAAAGGAAAAAGGGAACAATTATTACCGGCCTCTTCTGCATTTTTAGGTATTGGTGAATCTGGAGAGTTTGATTGACGATATCTACTAAAATTCAGGAAAGGACAAATTGATCCACTACACGAAATCTCCTGTGAGTGCTTAGAAATTTCTATTATTTTTTTTTTTTTGCATTTCGTTCAGTATTTCCTATATATTTCTATTTTATTGAATTGAAATTATATACAGATATACCAGTATATATATACATATATATATATATATATATATATATATATATATATATATATATTTTAAGTCACTCGCTGGTCTTTCATTATTCATTGGCCCATATTGGTGGTTGCTTGTCTGCTTGGTTACAGATAAATCACATTTAAATTTTTAATTTCCTTTATAAAATTTGCAGTAAAGAGCCAAGCAGGTTCTGGACTAAAACATTTAGCTACGCCTAGTTCTCTTTATTTTAATTGTTTAACATAGTGAGATGTTTATGACCAGATTTCACATCTGATTTTTTTAATTATATTTATGAATATAAATGCCAACCATTTTTATCGTTTATTACCTTATCATTGATATTAATTTAGAGTACTGGGTTTTCCCATTATCTCTGCGGAAATTCTCTTTCATTCAGTCGTCGAAGGGTTTGTCGGATTAGAAGGCACATGATTAGATCTTCAATATAATTTTTCTATACCGTTATCTTTAAACAAATTATTAGCTCTCAAACTTAATTGTTTATATATCTGATTTACAGTTAAATTTTACCAGTAATTAATAATTGATTTGTTATTTAAATCTAAATTAGTTTAAAACTATAACTAGCAGTTGCAATTTACCTTATGTCTTATCGTTATCTATTTTTACTTAGAATTTGAAGCGTTTCAAACTTACTTTTATTAGTTAAAGCAAAACTCTGACAGTACGGCTTGATGCGACTTGTCCTCTGGTAGGACAGTGGCAACTCCTGGCCGCCCTTAGTTATTGGAACCCAAGATGCTGGTTGGCATATAGCTCCAGGATCAGGCTCTTGGACAGCAGACCCACCAACGGCAAGGCATTCCTACCGGTATTGTAAGACAAGAATTTATAGATTGTTTTGTTTGTAACTTCACTCTAACCGTTTTTTTATATACCTCGACTGTTTTAAATTTTGTTCTCTATTACCAACTTAACTATATAGGAAACTTGGTTAATTTGTAATAAAATAAAATAAATTGTAAATTTTCGTTATCTTGTCGTTTTTCTTGTGAACTGTGTGTATCCATTGGCCTGTGCCCTTGCATAGTCCTTCTGCCAAATGAACAAAGAACTCATGCCACCGGATACTAACTGAGCAGCCTATCGGCACCATATCGCCAAGACAGGTGAAAGAGAGGTGTATTGTCTGACCAACAAATATCTCTCTCGAGCGGGTTTTGCGTTACAGGTTCTTCCCACTAGACAAAGAGAGCGGATACTGGCAGGTTGGTCTACACGAAAACGACAGAGAGAAGCGTTTTCAACCAGTAAAGGACTGTTTCTGTTCACGGTCATGCCCTTTGGGTTATGTAATGCTCCCGTTACATTTGTGAGGCTAATGGAATATGTATTGACGACATTGATGGGTTGACAACAACCCGAAGAACCTGGGCCGAAGTATTTTCCAGAATTTAGAACGTCACCTGGGACTCAACCCGAAGAAGTGCTCCATGTTCCATAAAGAAGTAGAGTTTTTGGGCCACGTCGTTTCCGAGTCAGGAATCCGTGATTGGCCGGTGCCGAGAGACAAGCATGAACTACGTAGGAACACAAAAACGAAAATTATATTTCGAGATTTACACTTTATTTTATAAACGACACGTGTTTCGGCATACAATGCCTTTATCAAGTTTCACAAAATACTAAAACTATTATTCTAACTACACCAATATGTATACATATTACTTAACTAAACTAATTATACAGAGCCATTAAAAAGATTTAAAAGTGGGGATAAATCTTTTTAATGGCTCTGTATAATTAGTTTAGTTAAGTAATATGTATATATATTGGTGTAGTTAGAATAATAGTTTTAGTATTTTGTGAAACTTGATAAAGGCATTGTATGCCGAAACACGTGTCGTTTATAAAATAAAGTGTAAATCTCGAAATATAATTTTCGTTTTTGTGTTCTCATTATGGATTTACATCAAGTATCAGCCGCAACAATTCAGTATATGAACTACATAGCTTTTTGGGGCTTTTTCCCTACTATAGACGATTCGTCGAGGGAGTTGCCACCATTGGCGCCCCTCCACATCGGCAGACCACTGAGAAACAGCCCTTTCGTTGGATTGCGGATTCCCAAACATCATTTAGACGACTGAAGGCGGCTCTATGATCCTGTCAAATCCTAGCATTTCATACACAGTACGGCTTTTTCATCATAGACACAGACGCCAACAGTACCAGTTTAGGGACCGTCCTATCCCAGGTGCAAGATGGTGAAGAGAGGATTAACGAAACTGGAACGGAATTATTGTGTCACTAGAAAAGAACTTGTTGCAATAATCAGGGCTGTAGACCATTTCCACAAATAACTCTATGGTCATCACTTCTTAATCAGCACAGATAATGCCGCCTTCAAATAGCTGCTGGACATGAAGACACCGGAAGGATAACTGGCCAGGTGGATGGAGAAATTACAGCAAAACGATTTCAATGTTGAACATCGTGCCGACCGTTTGTATAATAATGCCGAAGCGGGAAGGTATCCCCATCCGACAGACTCGAGTGCAGGCCAACGGATAGTGGACAGTGGAACAGTGCATCCAGGACCAAATGGCTAATCCAGATATCGAACAAATCCTAAAACTTAAAAGGCCAACACACGATGGGATGAGGTAGCTAGGTACTCGGGCATCCTGAAATCGTTATGGGCTCAATGGGACTCTCTAAGAGTAGAGATTGGAATGCTCAATAGGATTTGGGAAAGCACTGACAGGCGAGAAACCAAGTCATAAGTGGTAGTCCCAAAAAAGAAGGTCCCAGCCATCCTGACCGAAGTCCATCATAGGATTACCGGAGGTCATCTGGGCATGAATAAAACCTTAGATAAAATTCGCCAACGGTACTACTGAGTCAATTACTTCGAAGACGTCAGAGCCTGGTGCCGGAAATGTGACACTTGTGCAGCCAGTGGCCCGAAAACCCAGACCACGTGCAGAATGCACCAGAACAATGTGAGCGTCCCATTTGAGAGAATTGCCATCGAAGTCGCTGGTCCATTTCCCGAGACGCTTATTTTTGTTGGCCTAACGCTCAGCTGTACATAACGGTACAAGTCTGACTCCAGCCAGGGTCTTATTCGGAAAAGAGCTGAGATTACCCTGCGATCTGGCCTTTAGCTCCCCGGAGGAACCGTCCCAAGAAATCAACGATTATGCCGATTAACTCCGACATAACATGCTGGCAATACACGAACTAACCCGAACGCAGATTTTGGACACCAGTGACAGGATAAAGACACGATATAACTTCAATGCCAATTCAGTCGGGTTCCAGGACAGGGGTAAGGTCTGTACAACCCCCAGAGGAGCAATGGTAAATCTCCAAAGCTTACACCCGGCTGGGATGGTGCATACGAGGTGGACAAGAGGATCAATGATGTTGTCTACTGTATCCGTCGAAACCCAAGAGCTAAGTTGAAGGTGGTCCATTTGGATCGACAGGCTCCCTACCATGGAGAGAATGTTTATGATCGGGACGATCAGAATTGAAGAGTGGGGCAGTGTTTTAAAATTTTTATTCGAAGCCACTGAAGATATCTAAATTAGTCGTAAAATAAAACCTAGACCGTCTGGAAGTAGAAACAACGATCGGGAACATTCTTGTCAGCAAAAACGTTTTAACATAGAATACTCGAATAAACCGGGGAATGACCGTCGAAATTTGCTAGAAAAATCAATGTGATGTATAAATTTAACGGTCTTGCATTTGATCAGCTATAGCTTAGATAGTGTTTTTATTTTGAATGGAAAGCGTTTGTGTTTTATTGAATTTTAAGGTGTAAATAAAGTTCTAGAAAGTGAAGTGAATATTAGTTTCCAATAATTGTAATTTGTTGTAATAAACTTATATATATATATATATATATATGAACTAAGCTAGGTTCCGGTGAGAACCGCGTCTGATTTATTGAATACTCGACGTTTCGACTCCTGCTTTGGAGCCATTATCAAGAGACAAAAGTGAAAAGAGAGTTTCAGAGTCTAGATCGAACTCGGGGCCTCAATCTGCCTACTCCCCAAGAGTCACTAGGTAACTGAACATATATATATATATATATATATATAAATATATATATATATATATATATATATATATATATATATATATATATATATATATATATATATATATATATATATATAAGTTTATATTAATACTAATATGTTGTGGAGACGTTCCACGGCACGATGTGATTCCGGTTCCGCAACACTTTCGTTAGGAGTTTTAAAGATGCCTTTAGTACAGGCTTTCCAAAGAGAACAGGTCACCTTTGTTTCTGAAGGATATCTTTCATCGAATGTTTAAACTTGTATTTGTCGGTAGTTGATGAAGAGGCTCTAGTAGTACTATTTTAAATGTATTCCTGGCGTCAACGAGTTCTCCGGTACAGTAGCGACCCGGTGTACTGATTTACAAGCTTGTTCCACGAAATTCTCTATAAATGTCGCTTGCTTTAATGCTTACATATATAAACTATTGGTTTTGTCTCTGGTCATGTGTTTAGACTGAAACTTGCGACAAGCGGTTGTAATTGCAGTTTATATCTGCTTTGAGGTAAGCTCTAACTTATGTTATCGAGGTTTTGAAACATTATAAGGGAAAGTATAGTTGATATAGTATAGAATTATTTTTGCATTGCCTGCTTTTGGTGATCTTCAAGAACATAATCTATTTTTCGTCACTTGAAAGCATGCATTCTTTGTAGTAAATTCGATACCCTGGAAAAATTGGATGAGTTGTAACAATTGTACGTTCGGGACTTCCCGCATTCTGGGCGTATACTGAATCAGATTTAATACTACTCGTTTGGTGTTTGTTTAAAGAAGAGTTAATCTGTGGCTTACTGATGCAAAATTTTAATTAAGTACAAATGGTCTTCAAGGAATATTGCCAGGACACTCATGGTGTCAATTTTGTCTATCTTTGTAATTGACTTAAGAACATTTTGATTTCAACACGCATTATCTGACCTGGCGGTAATGATGTCAACATTGAATCTGAATTTCCTGTATGTTATGTAGGTAACCTGCTTTCTATATAAAGTTCTCATATTCCATGTGGCTCCTTCACAAATTTAATTTTATGGATACTATTTCTCTCTAATTCTTAGCACACCTGTTCTATTAAATAAAGTCCTGATTTTTTACTAGGGATATAGAATATGACCTTTTATGCAGTGCTTCCTCCCTGCCTTCTACATTTAATTGCAGTTAACTAACACGATAGTTTCTCCTCCTACAAGACAGAACAATGAAATATATACTTTTATAGCTCTTCAAGCCCGAAGCAGATCCCCAACACCAGGTAAGTATTCGTTGCCTACATACGTTGATCTTCTACCACGAGGAGGTGGTCTTTTTAGGAGATAATAACAGTAATTAATTTACTTATCCCCTCGGAGTTTTAGTAGACAAATTCCATCTTGGTTATGCGAAACTGAAATTTGAGTTTCAGTAAATTCCCTAAACATAGGATTAAGACATAATAACGGAATTAATTTACCGGAATTTCTTGCTGTTTGAAAATTGTCTCAATATATAGTTTTCGAGCAGTTGCGAATTCGTTGAGCCGTCGTCTTGTGTGTTGCGGTACAACCACAAAAGTGATTACACATCAACGATAAACATAATATTGTCAAAGTCCTCAAAAAAACAACAACATGCTGAAAAATGGCATTTTTTAAGTAGATTTCATAAATCTAATAGTTAGGTTAGTACATCCATAAAAATATATTATGTAGGTAAATTTCGTGTCACAATGGCTCTCAGAAATGGCGATGCTTCAAAATATATTCTTAAATTTCATCTTAACTACCAGATAGGTACATTAGTTTAAGAAAATAATAAAAACAATTCACCATAAATGGAATGTAAACCTTTAATTCTTAATATGATGTCTCTTCTCCGTATGGAATTAATGAAAATAAATTTACAGAACGTACACCAGAAACATAATTGAGAGCTTAAGCATAGTAGAAACTTATCCCAAGTTCACTAATAAGCTTTTATTGTTCAGACTTCAAGAGAATAATGAAACCGGCGGAACGTATTCTAGTTAGCACATATAATGTTATTATTGTTACCGACCGTACACTGAACTAATATATCCCGAACAAATTTGATACATTACCTAACCAGCCACCATAAAACGAGTTTGGTGAGCGTATTGACAAATTCTGGTAGCGGCTGTAATCTCTGCCATCAGAATTGAATAAAACCGCTAATGATAAAGCCGTACATGTTGCTTTCGAACATAAAATATTGCTAAAACGTTTCTCTTTCCGGCACGACAACCCGCAACAGATATAGTGGAGTAAAAAGGAGCGAGCTTGTTATCTGAATGAAAATAAGACTATGTGTACCACACCAATAAAACGAGAACACTTAGTGATATTTTTTGCTATAATAAGGTGGTGTTTTGAAGGGTAGTTTTATATTATGATGTACCTGTAGTTGAAGACGCCCATATATTTTAATAAAAAAAATTATTAACCAAGTTCGAAATGGAAATATAATTAACAACAAACACATTACAGTTAAAAATTAGACATATGAGAAACTTTACTAAAATGAGGAGTAAGTTTACAATCCTTGAGTATAAATTTCACTTGTTTTGTAATTTTATAGAACTAATTATTAGTTTTTAACATCAAATTTCCAATATTTACACAAATCCTTAGTAATTTGTTTTACATATTTTATTGTAAAATTACAAAAATGTAGATTACATTAGAATTTTGAAAATCTTTTTAGTATTTTTACAATTTTAACTGTAAAATTATATTCTTTGTAAGTTTACTAAAACAATTATTTCTCTGAACTCATGTGATATTTTACCAAACATGTTTTGAACTTTCTTTACCAATCTTTTTAAATGTAAAACATTGTTTGCATTTTGAATTACTAATTGTTTTTTGTAAAATTAAAAAAGTATAAATTTAAATTACAAAGAAAACATTAGAAATTAAAAATTTTTTTAGTATTTTTACAATTCTAACTGTAAAATTACGCCATGCATTGTTTGTTGTCGCAGCTTTTCGGAAAATTATGATTAACACCGGCACAATGGTTTTGGGTTTTGCTTATGTATCAGTGTATGGTTATTTAATATTGCTGATCACGTCATTGGTTGTAGGTGTGTGCTATGCATGTAAAGTGAATGTTGTTTAAATAATTAAACTTCTTATTTTACTATTTTAAACAGTTAATAGAAATAACGGCGTAATAAGTATTTATAAAACTCTGATATAGCCAGTAGTTTAAAAGAAGTTAAAAAAAATAATAAAAGAAATTACGCTGTAATTTAAGTTCAAGAGATAGTCTAGTGTTGCAAGTCAGTGCGTGTTAATAGATACTGACTCGTTGTTCTGGCGGATTCCTAAAACATAGATGCCACATCCAGACTCTCCAGGAGGCTACACGAGGTAACGCGAGGGCGACAGTGTGGATGGTGCACTTATGTCACCTCTTGTTGCTTTGCCTCGCCCCTCTGTCGTTCGGCTTTTTGTCGGTTTTTCGGACAACGGTCAAAGAACGCGAGAGAGTAAGGCGAGAGAATCAATAGTCTGGTCAATTTAGGCCCAAATCAGGTGGAATGTTTCAAAAAGGACCAGGCACCTTTCTTATGGAAAAATGGACTTCCGTCAAATAGTTTAAAATTTTGGTATGTTGTAGAAGTTGATTTTGTGACAGAAAGAGTCCATGGGCTCAAACAGATTCTATGACTAGTGTAATTATTAAATCGCTTCAACGCTACAAGTATGACATTGAAAAGTCGAAATAAAGATTGATACATTTTTGGTAAGTAATTTATAATCAATGCTTTTTATGTTTATGTTCTCTCAAACGAAAATTTGTTATTTTATTGTCTTCTTATCTTATATAACTATCGCCATTTATCATAAATCCATTTTTATGATTTTACATTATTAATACTTTTGATTTTACATTATTAATACTTTATTTATGCTTTAATTTTAATTATAGATTATTTCTACAAATTTGCCATCCAATGGCACAAAGAGAGGGGTAAGAGGAAGGCAACGGAATATGCATGTTAGTCACTAAACTGACAAAAGGCATTAACTCCTATCTCGAGTATAATTCGGAATAGTAATTTTTTACTTTTATATTGTATTAAAACTACATTCCGAAATTAGTTCAATCGATTTTATGTCATTATTCATTACATTGTATTTTGTCATATTATTATTAGATACTTATAACTATATCATTTGAGCTATTTTTCTCATTTTGGTGCGAATTATCTATCTTACTTTCAAAAGTGTAACAATTCCTATATACGAGATATTATTATTATTACTATTCAGTTTTATTCAGTAAATGGTTATTTTAAACAACGACATATAGGTTATGTGGCAGTAAGTAAAATAATTAAGTATTTCAACAACTTCAATTTGATTCTGATGGAGCGGTATTCGTGGCTGATATTTTGGTGAAAAAATTGGTACATCAGCTCAATTTCAATTGTAGACTAATAGGTACCTACACTGTAACTACACTACATTACCACAAGTAATATGCACACAATAACAAGTGTTTCTTAAGTATATTTTTGAGGTACGTAAATTCATTTTCTCACGTTGCATTCATATCTATTATTTTATTTAATTGTTGCTTGGCCCAGACTTTATAATTATACTAAATAGGTTGGTAGCGGGAGTGGCCTCACTTGGTGGTTGAAATAACAAATTCCGTTTGTTTCAGGGCGAGTGTGTGTGAGAGTCTTGTTAATGAATGATTGTTTTTCTATGAGCGCTCTGTGTGTGTATTTTCACCGGCAAGATTCACCTATCAAATAGGAAAATGATATCATAATATTAATTCGTGGAAAGAAAAACGCTACTCCTGTTAAGGCCCTCATTTTGAAAGGGTTGTAATGAAATGTATATCATTCGAATGATACTGTGCCGTAGATGTGCTGAATGTATAAGGAATCTTTATTTATTTCTCCTAAAATAAGTAAATTAAAGATAAATATTTGAAAAAATCCAAGTGAGATGGCGCCCTCTATTAACAAATAGCTTAAGTCTTAATCTAATGTTCAACATTAGACATTTAGGTAATTGACAATAAAAACTTATTTTGTGGGGGTATATAAATATTTACATAATCGACTTTTGCGTACTCAGTAAGACGTGTGCTCTAAAACTATCTTTTCTATCCACCTACGACGTCACTTTTTACAAAAATGATGACAACAGCAAAAATTAATGTGAACAAAATGAATATGTTTATAGGAACGTTTTTGCGTTTACAGAAGAATCCTGACGAAAACTCTTACGTGAGTGACTCCTACAATAACTATTTAGAGATTCTGAAGCTAACTAATGCTTTGATTTTAGATCCTCACGAGCTGAGTATGTACAGTGAAACGTAATTAATATAAACCTATATCATTACGTTCCTCCAAATATGCAATTGGAAAGCAGATGTAAATCCTTTCGATTCGAATGAAGAATTGTTTCTTTTGTATGACTAATCATTGAACATAACATAATTTTAAGCGTAGTGAGTCATGAATGTATCACAAATCGAATAACAATTTATTAAAACGTTGGAAAACTATGTGTATGCAATAATGCATCAAAAGGTAGTAAAACACTCAAAAGATGTGATAAGCATATATTTTTTCCCTATTTATATTTATGCAATGTACAGATTGAACTTTAATAAATATTAGTAATAAAATAAAACGAATAATTTTAAAATTTATTTGATATATGTTAATCTTATGATTTAATTTTAACATATCTTAAATGTTAAACATATTTTCTAAACCATTAAGAAATTAATTTTTATATTTTCTTGGGAATAACACCACAATTGACTTTTTTTCCATGCCTTTATTTCAATTGTGGTGTTAGTCCCAAGAAAACATAAAAATAATCAAGAATATCCCACAAATAACATTTAGAATACCATTAAAAAATTTATGGGTGATATTTTAACAGGATGTAATATGCTGCAAATATTTGTTAAATTATTTATCTAATAATATATAATACATAAAATGTCTGTTTATTTGTATACATCTTATCTTTACATATATAGAAATCTTCTGTACGTGTGTTAGTCATTGAATTCCTCCGGCTGGACCGATTTTGATGAAATTTTTTGTGTGTATTCCAGGGGGTTTGAGGATGGTTTAGATTCACAATACGGTCAACTAGATATGGTTTTTTTTAGTTAAATTATTTATTTAAAAATTGTTGTTGATGTTGGCACAACTTATATACGATCCGGCAGACTGCGCTGTAGTCGCTGTGTCAAATATTCATGAGTGTGCTTTAATTTCAGTTACGTCTGATAGATGGCGTTCAGATTATATTGTTGCAGCTAATTTTTAAAAGTTTACATGGGACAGGACAACGTCTGTCGGGTCCGCTAGTTTATATGTAAGTTCTTTAAAACGGATTTAACGATTTTGTTGAAATTCCACTATTTCGTGATTTAGTGTGATTGAAATTGATTGCTTGGAAAAAATCGCTTTACCAATAAAGAACAACATTATGCAATTATGACAGCTGAAGATGTTGTAGTTCAATTCAGGGTGAGTTGGTGACCTATTGTAGATAGAAACTACTATTGTAAAAATTTTATCAATACAAATTGATATGCAGAAACTTTTAACAATTTTATGGCTATTCGTTATTTTTCAGAATTACATCTTTACAGCAAGACCTTCAAATTATAAAGTGCAAAAATGCTGGTTAGGCAATTTTTGGAGCGGAAAAAAAGTTCTAGGTTCTCTTGTTAATTTGAGGCACCCAGTGAAGATATCTTGTGAGTCGTTATGATGTCGTGCCAATCCGTATAGTTATAATTATACAGGATTCTTAAACATGTTATATATAAATTGACTGAGAAATAAAGCGAAGTAGATTATAATTATACAGGGTGATTCCAAAAATGTCAGAAACCAATGCTTTCTTGGTGGCAGTTGCATATTCAGGGTAGTTAAAATATAGAGTGGAATGCAATTATAGTTTTATAGTAAGGTTAGAAAAACTTATTATATAGGGTAGACCGTTAGGACGTCTATTTACAGGGTACTTATAGAGCAATGTAGAACTGTAGTTGTATAGGGGTTAAAAATATCATATAAGGATGCTTATACAGATAGTTGTTGGTAGAATTATAGTCATACAGTATGATTTAGAAAATACAACATTTCATAGGCCATAAGCAGTTATAATATATAGCAAAGATGCAATATAGTGTTAGAGAACAACCCACAAGGCTCGACTTCAATGTGTGCTAACATCAAACTTCAAGATTTTTCGAACCCAAAAATCGTTTATTCCGATCTAGTATACTACAATTTTGTCCAGAGTTAAGTATCTAAATGAATCATAAAATAACATCCATCTTTTTCTATTTAAACCAACTCGAAACTATCTGGATACTAATAGCCTAGGCCAGCACAAAAGCGACCCGAACCGAACTAAATATGGGATTCCATGATATTTTTCTTCCAGTGTTTACTGATATATAAATTCATATTTCATTTACTAAAGTATATAAATACAGGGTATTCCATCTCAAACGAGCCACCTTGGATATCTTGATTATTTTCAAAACTATTGCAATAAGAAAAACCAGGTCGATTTTTGTTTTGAGGGGGAAACTTTTTGAAGTGAATTAGCACTTGCGCGCATTCAACATAAACAAGCCAATTCACTGACCTTGAGATTTGAGATAGGGAAAATAGGTGTTGTCGTATATCATTTGAAAGCACATTTTACGGACTATACCGTCGTAATATTTTTTTATTGCAATTTCTGCACATGTAATAATAAAAGAGTATTAAAAAAACAAATTTACAATACAATAATATGCCTCTAAAGCAAACGTCCAAAGTGTCTTCCAGTGACTTCCATTGACTTCCACACAATAGTACAACCTTGACTGAAAGCTGTCTCTGACATGGTTCAGCATAGTCGGTGTTATCTGACGACACTCCGCTATAATTCGTTGACGTATTTCATCCTTGGGTATTCCAAATCGAGGTATTGACGAATTGCTGCGGCATGGTGAGGAGGAGCTCCATCTTATTGGAAATGTTATTGCTCTTCATGTAGTTCTAATTTTTGTATTATCAATGCATTAATATCATTTTCCAATATATTGTGATACATTTCACCATTTTAATTACCAGGAATAAACAGGGGTCCAATTAGATGATTTCCCAAAATCCCAGCTTCTCGAAATAAATGAGGATTTGTATTGCTCCAAAGTCTACAGTTATGTTGGTTAACCTCCCTATGAAGTGAAATAGTGCACTCATCCGAAAAGCAAACATTGTACAAGAAATTTGGGTTTTCGATCATACGCTGGGTCATAATTTCGCAAAACTCTTGCCTTCGATCCGAATCATCCTCATTTAATTCTTGAATTAATTTAATTTTGTACGAATGGAATTTGTACTTATGCAAAATTCTAAAAACGTTAGTTATGCTAATACTGAAAGCTGCAGAGATTTGCTGGACAGACTGCGTGTTTTGTATAAGTTGGACATGGCCCAATGTAGCCACAGCTACCCCTTCATCATTTACAATTCCAATACTGAGCCCGTCAAATCCAATACGTATTTATGACGAACGTTACTTATGAGATGGCTTTGGTTAAAAACCCTTGCAGCAGATCGAGCAAAATTTTGATTTTGGTAATAAAGACTTACCAGCTCAACACGTTCTTGCAGTGTGTAGCATAATTATCTTTTAAAATTTCAACAAATCAGTAAAGTAATAACTTGACAGATAAATATACAATGCTTCCAATGATCGAATAAAGGTCAGAACCGATAAACATGTAAATGTAATGTAAAATAAATAATTGTTTACATTTAATGTTTTTCTTGCATTGTGTGTCATTAAAGGGTGTGTATCACAGGATGGTTTAAGAGCGTACTATAAAAAACTCATTTTTAATACTTTTCCATGCAGTAAAAACTTTTAATTTAATAATCCGGATTTACTACTAGGTCCGTTAGGTTTTCTGTTACATGAACAAGAATTGCAATAATAGCAATAAAAAAAATATTATGATGTACGACAACACCTATTTTTCCTGTCTCAAATCTCAAGGTCATTGAATTGGCCCGTTTATATTGATATGCCCAAGGGCTAATACACCTCAAAAAATTCCTCCCTCGAAACAAAAATCGACCTGGATTTTCTTACTGCAATAGTTTTGAAACTAACGAAATATTCAATATGGCTCGTTTGAGATGAAATACCCTTTATATAATTATAGTATTAATGATATTTTCTTAAGAAAAATATTTGTATATTGATGATTTAAATCAAATAAGCACGGATGATTTTCTAATATTACAGTTTAACCCGCTTTTTTGTTTCAATACATACTAATCAGTATTTTTTAATGAATCGATAGAGACATATTTATTTATCACTAAAATGTGATATTTTTGAACATTGTAGATATTTTACAATTTTTCTGTTATTTTTAACAGTTATTTTTATTACTGGCGATTGTTTGCTGCGAATCTCTCTGTGTGTGTTTTTGTAGTTATAAGGCATTATTTCCACAATATAGATACAAATATTTAAGGCTTTATAACAAAAAATGGCGGTAGTTGAACTTTGTTATCAGTTTGAGATTTTGTTTAGCTTCTAACGAATAGTTAGTGTATTTTAACAAAATCGTTTGACAATTTGCTATATAATTTATTTGTTCTTTTTTATATTTTTTGTCGTTTCTTTATTAGCGATTAGTATTCCAGGGTACATTTGTTTATTGTTACTAAAATAGAGGGATCGAACGTATTGTTCATATTCAATGGACCACGAAATCCGAATCTATCCGAATGCCTTCAGATTAAATTTTTATATGCTAGAAATGTTAAGAAATTTGCCATTTCGAAATAAGCAAGTGCCTGGGTATCGAAATATACTTTTTCCCTTGAGCTTCTCTAACGTGGCAGTGTCAACAATAAAGTCACATCTGTTACCATTGTTCTACGCAACAAGACTATTCATTTGTGTCGTTCGGTTTTACACAACCCTGCTGCCGCCATTAATGTTATTTTTAATCGGTCTTTGGCTTCTGCAAAGGAACCGTCGGCAAGTACGTACTAGCTCGAAGAGAATTTGTGCTCAAAGCTTTGTTGGTTCGTATAATGGAGAGTTTGACTTAGAAACTATGTTTCATTGTCAGGGCTTTTTCTCAAATCTTGCGTATGGTCGCCGCTGCGAGATGGTGGTCTTTTTACTATTTTATTAGGAAATCGATGACGTTGCTGGGATAGCACGTGATATGTGTATTAGCGACATATGGAGATACCGGCCGGGCAGAAAACAGAAGCCTGAGCAAGCGGAGGACAGAGGGGTCGTAACTACGCTAGAGGAAGAAAAGGCGCTGCAGTCGACGATAGTCGAAGACAGGTTAGGTAATGAATTAAAATATTAGTAGTTTCTACTTTGGGTTCAATTATAAAACATTTACATTCATTATAATCATCTTTATGCAACCGAAATAATTCACAATGCTTATTTATCGACACTGATGACTAATACACCACAGCCTTTCGCTCAGATGCGTCCATTTAACTCAACGCCACACTCACTATCTTCTTCTTATACCTTCATCGACATCGAGATTCTTCTCTCTCTATTTAGCACGTTATTCGTTTATAATTTCTTCTTCCGGAATCATGTCGAACTCAATTATTTGTCGCTAAGACATTTTCTGGAATCCATTTCTTTTTTTTTTTTGTTTATATGACTGTCATATTCGCAAGTTCATAGTTCTTATTTAGGGTGATTGATTTCTGGAAGATTTCTTAATTTTAGGCAGCGTAAGATGAATGTTATTACAATTATATATTGTTATAACATTTATTTAACTGTTAACGTTATTATCTGTATTTTATACCTTGTAGATATCCTAGAATACATATTTATTTATTCTCAAATTTCTTTTCAAATTTAAGGCCTACAATTTTTCTTAAATAAAAATGGTTTCAGGACGAAAAACCCCTAAAAAATGGTGTCAACTTTTGTAGACTAACTTGCACTGCACTACAAAGTGAAAAGTTTCAGAAGACATCTGAAGACAAAGAATGTCATTTAGTTTTCACAGGAAGTTTGGTTGTGATCAGTTTCCTAATGACGGCTCCAAGAAGCTGTAGAAAGCACAGAGCTTTTTACAAGAAACTAAGCCAGTTATTTTAAAACTATCTTGTGAATAACTTTAAAACATACCTTGTAAATATCGTTTTAGGATATCACGTCATTAACTGATTTATAACATTTGTTTTCCATATTTTCTCTAATTTTAATTTTCAAACCAATAAAAAATATACGGGAACACTTCATTCTAATAGAACCCTACATCAAAAATAAACTCACGCCTTGGCTATAGTTCACTTTATTTTGAGTTGGCAAACGAGGGCTTGCGCAAAATGATTTCACTTGTTGCATCTCATAATCAAATCTGAGAGGACTATGTCACGTAGATAAATACTAGAAATATCTTAATTCAGAGTCGAGCCTTTTTTCTTCGGTAAAAACTTCAAAATTTATCAGAAGTTTGGAAGAAATTGAGTTCGCGTTTTTTATTTTTCTTCAACATTCTACAATTTTTATAGTTTGTTTCATCTTTAAATAAGTTCGTCTATTTAACTTATATTAAACTGATTCAAGTCCATGTTAATGTGAAATTTAACTAAAATTATTTACATATAAAGGGCTTTTATTTTAAAACTAGCCACCCATAATAACTTTTTAAATCTTTAGAAGAAAAGGACAAAAAACGCCCTAATTTATATTTATGGGAGGACACATTTTAGGCATCGGTCACCCCTAAGCGTTGGTGAATATCACTTTTAAATGTAAAGCGGTATCATCTAACTTATTAAAAGTTTCTTTCTTGCCGAACTGTAAAAATCAAAAATATAGATTTTAATAAAAAAAAACAGTATAAATACCGAGATAAACAACTGAGAGAAAATCCTTACCTTACATGTTTTTTCGAAAGATATTTGTAACTGTAAATGTAAACAATTTATTATTAGTAGTGGTTTCGACAATGAAGAAAGATTTGAAATAATATTTATGGGAAAGAACAAAGCTGTGCACGCAGAACTGCTCATGTTTTTCATCAGAGACGTCCCGATAAAAATAGTGGGCATCATTATGTGTTGGATTTAGCTCAATAAAATTGTCAAGAATGGTAAAGTTTTAACTTAAACTACCAAAAGTCTCCAGGTTAACAAATATTTCTGTGCGCTCTGTGCCAAAAACGTTACGCCTAAATGAATTCATCGCTACAAAATGCAGCTTTACAACAGCTTGCTAAGGATTATGACAGATACTTAGAATTATGCGAATGAATGACTCAAAGGACAATTGCAGACAATAATTTAATTAAAAATATTTATTTTCTAACAAAGCATGATTTTTTAAAATAGATTTGTAAATAACCATAATTGTTGATAGTGGGACAATGCCAATGTTTTCGGGAAGAGCACAACCAACATCCTCAGAAAATCAACCTGTGGGTCGGAAATAAAAATATTGGTCCTTTATTCGTGGAAGAAAATTTAATTGGGGAATTGTATTTGGACTTATTTGAATATTCAATAACTCCCTGTATAACCCAATCTTTAGAAAATCAGATAGATAGATATAGATGAAACTTTGTTGCTAGACCATTTACCATTTCACTTTACACTCTGCTTTACATCTCTGGAAATTTAAGTTGACAACGAACTTCGTTCATAAGCAAACCGCAATATCTTTTATTTGTCTCATATGAGGTAACCTGTGTACAGGCAAACTAAATTTTGAATAAACGATTTACATTATTATTTCAAGTCCACGATGATTGTGTTTCAGTTTCATCCGTTTTAGGGCTATTATATGTTAATTTAAATATTTACGGTGAAAAAAATTAAGGGTTTCTTCATGATTTACGAGGTTCAGGAGAATTATGTGGGACTAAATTAGAACCAGACTTAATAAAAAAATTAACAATATCCAAATTGGTTACACATTCAAAAAATCAGTGGGTAATTGACAAAATATCTAAAAGATAAGATTTTTCAGAATTATCTGAAAAAAAAAATTAAGCTGCTTATAAGAGAAAAATATATGAACCCAGAAAACTTTTAATAGAACACAATTTAACGCATTCAAATTGTTTAAGCGAGTAGTTAATTAATCAAAAGCTTTTTTGTGCGTCGAATATGGTGCCTCTAAGAAACTACATGATATTCAAGACTCAATAACAAAAATTAAAACAAAAAAGATAAAAATGCTGCAAATTTTTTTTGTAGTCAGTAATTAATCTTTTGTTGATAATTTGGTTTCAGTTCTCTGAAACAATGTTAGGTTTAACCAAAAGAGCAAATTGGTTGTTTGGCCCTAAACGTAGTAAACAGAAGGTAGTTTAACAATATGTTGGCGCCAGTAGCTTTCAAAACTAAATTTTCAAACCTACAGGTTTTTGTATTTGTACAATACATTTGTATTGTCAAATAGCAGCATCCGGGAAGAACGCAAACATTTAAGTGAAAACTTCATGGGACTAGAGCAACAACGAAATATTAAGACATTATACGAAACAATATTTAACAGAATTTTCTGAATTGTACAAAAAGTTTCCTTGACTATGGAAAATAATTCTTAAAGATAATGAAAATAAACAATTAAAGAAAACTGCATACGAAACGTAAGTACAGTAACTTGTTTTCGAATAATTTGATCAAGTGCAAATTGGACTGGCATATTAAAGTTTTGTTCCACATTTGAAATTTGTTTTAATCTAGCTAATTCCTAATATATATTTTTGTACTTTTCTGGTTTGCCGTCAAAAAAAAGTTTTTATTTATACATTTTCAAAATTAAGGATTAGATTTTCTTTCGTTTTCTTTATTATAGTTTAAACGATGTGTTTAATTTTGAAGACGCGAGATGTAAGACCGACATCTAGGATTTGCGTACAAAGGAATGACACCTCGAAGAGAGTATTCAATATCTCTGACAGGTGAAGTAACCTGAAAATTTTATCGTGACATTCTGTCCTAGGAGTTAAGGGAGAACAGTAGTTACACGGAACGGCTCCAGATTCGGAACCTCTGTGTACTGATTCTCTTGAAAATCCTAGATGTCGGTCTTACATCTCGCGTCTTCAAATTTAACGAAATGCATCAAATGCATAAAGAAGTGTTCGAGAGGACATTCAATTGTGGGAAGCGCAACTGATGAAGGTTCCCGACCAGAAACAATATATATTATATTTATATATAATATATATTGTCTTGCGTACAAAGGAATGACACCTCGAAGAGAGTATTCGATATGTTTAATAATTATAAAAAGTAACTTTTACTTCTCACAACGAACCTTTTCATTTGATCTGTTACATTATAAACTCTATTTTTTTCAGCATATTTATTTAGTTGTTTAATTTGCCCCCCGCTTTATTTTTCTTTTAATTTTGGAGTAAAGTTATAAACCATTTTTCTAAATTTCTGGCTCATTAATCTCACAGACAAAGGCGCAAACCTGTCAAAGTTTAAACATTTTATGTTTTATATGCTGCAGAAAAAAAATTGTTCTATTTTGCATTTAATTTCGTCAGTTGCCTCACAAAATTGGTTTGACTAGTTTCGGACACAAAAGGGAGAATGCGTCGTCGAATGTTGAATATTTTTATTAATATATTTTTAACATATTATTTCAAATTACAAAACATATATGATTTATTTCTGCCATTTCATTTAAAGTATTATATCATTCACTTGAATTTTTTTTTCATTGAATTTTATATTTTCTCCAAAACTAATTTTAAAATTTCGCTTTATTTTTCTTGTTGACATTGACATTAAATGATGGCAAACATTTCCTATTTTTTTCAAAATTTCTTTTAATCAAATTATTTTAAATATAGAAAAAATATATAATCGAATTCCTCACAATAAAGACATACATTTGATAATTTGCATGATTTTTATTCATATAATTTCATAATTTGCCTTCAAAATTAACATTAGGACATTCTCTTCTATTTGTGAGTAAACATTGGGTAAGTCTCTACATTTCCTGTTTCTAAGATATGGGATAATGGTTGATTTTTGTCAAAATATCTGCCCAGAAGTATCCCCAAAATTAGAATTTCTTCATTTACGATGTGTCCTTCTTATGGGTGACCACTATATATGGATCCTGCATTTCAATGTTTTTTACTTAGTGTTTACGTCGAAAATATTCTTTTACAGATGTACAGACAGAAAAGTGATTTTATGTTTCTGTTCATCTAATATAGGAAAACCCTAGAAAGAGCCGACTTCAAATAAACTCAGTTACAAACAACTTGTGCAATCAACAATTATTTTCTCATGTATTGTTATTTAAATTAAGATATTTTTGTAGAAAATTTTAGTGACATTATTGTGACATTTACGGATTTTACATATTACTTTTCGATTTTTTCAAAATATGATAAGTTGTACGTATTAAAATAATATATGAAATCCTTCAATCTATTTTAATGGAATACAATTTTCAACACTGAAATTAATAAGCATACAAAAAGGTTTTCGACCAAGTGATAACCTCCACCTTTTTGAATTCGGTTAAAATGGAATTAGAACCATACGCTTCATAAGTACTTCCATCGGTCAAAAAAATGCTATTTTACTGTTAACATTTCATCGGTTCTAATCTCAACACTAATTATTCTATCAAGTACTTTATTTTGCAACTTAATATATTTCAAACTTTTCAAATGTTTTTTTTAGGAATTTCCATTTGGCTTGGTATATATGAAATCTTCCTTCCTTCTACATACCATTCTTTAGGCCACAAATATTTTCATTTTCCGCTACTTTGAGTAATTACAACAGTAGCTCGTTTACTATTTCTCAATATATCTAGAAAAAAAGTCTGTGCATATCTAGACAGTTAACTTAAATTTATATTTTTTTCTTATCTTCTCCTTATCTTGTTAACTAACATTAAACGTGTTACAAATATAATTGTTACAAATTTCTTATTTGAAAAAGTTAATAGAATGAAAGAAAGGGTAGGAGAAGCGTGTTATTATCAATTCTCAATCAATAGTATCAACAGAACACAACGTTTGGGTGGGTTTATGGTTGTTCTTGATATCAATTTCTGGTAAATAACTATAAATGTTGTTAAAGTTCTGCAGACCTGTCTTTTTGTGTTGTTTTAATGGACTTGTGTGTATAACGGATATTAAGTCCATTAGAGAAAATTTTTTGTATATTGTGACTGATGTTTTCACTATATAGTAAAGAAAAATATCTAAAAGAGTCGGTGTTATTGGTGAAATGGTTATTGTTAGGAATTGTACTAGAAGGTGGATTAGTCGTTGTTGTAATGTGTCTGTTGTCTTGGAAAATAATTGGATTTCTAAAAATAAGTTTTTCGAGAAATTTGCTGGAATATGAAATATTAGTGAATAAGTTATAAAGAATTTTTAAATTTAGTATCCAGGAATGGAACGCTAAATAAGTTATCTTCCTTCTCTATTGTAAATTGTAGGTGTTGGTTATAACTGTTAAAAATATCTAGTAATTCAGTCTTCCCATTACTAGGAATGGAGGAAATTATATCATCAACGTATTTTTTAAAAATATATGTTATAGGAGATGTGGGAGAGACAGTACTCAATAAGGTAATCCACGATATATTGGGAGACTATGGGCGATAACTTGATACTAAAATTATTAGAAACCAAGACAATGTTCTCAAACTCGATTAGTACTAAAACAAGTCATTCAGGAAGTAACTTTAGGGACAAAACTTTAAAAATTCTTTATTACTTATCCACTAATAATTAATATCCCAGCAAACAACTCTTTCCAGCAAAACATATCTAATGTAGTCTATGAAATTGATTGCAAAGATTGCACAGGGATATATATTGGTCCGAGTTTACACTGGGTTGTTTGTTATCTCTATTTATGAAATTTTATGAAATCATTTTTGTATAAATGATGGATGCTTTTAGGTTACAAAGAAAAATCAGCCAATAGTTACATGGAACGTGCTGTATAGACACTATTACAGTTGTGATAATGTATAAGACATATTTATGTAAAAATAATCCTACAATAATATGCATTAAAGAAAATAATTTCATGGATTATTTCTACAAATGTAATCCGAATGAAATAATAGGCATAGCAAGGGCCTGGCCTACTTTTTCTATTTCGCCTCAACTCTATTTCTTATACAGAAAAAATAACGTCAATAATGTTCATATTATTATTTTAATGAATTAGGGTCGAATTTCGACCACTAGGCGACCGCTAGTAAATCTTAATATCAGAAACTTTCGTTTTGACGATGACTAATATTCCATTATTAGTTACCAGAATATAATAAATTTTGGTCTACTCGATAAAAAATGATCCAATCAGGATGTATAAATATGAAGGATTTCTTATTGTCTACAACTTTACTGTAGACAGCATTACGATTCCGATTACTTTTCATTTTAGTAGCAAAATAAAGAAATTCTTATTTTTGCGGATTTTTGTTATTTAAGTAGTCTACTTCTACTAGTTTGCTGTTAGCAATAATTATCTATAGAGTGTTACTGACGTGATGGTATAAGCAAATTGCTCTTGAATATTATGTCTGAAAACTAGTTAAATTTTGCTCTATAAACTAGTGTATTAATTTTCTCAGGTTATTAACGTGATATTATTTATTGATTGCCACAGTATTGAATTTGTCACTATAACTTATTATGACATTAGTTGTCCATTACACCTTACTGATTCTTTTTTCTAACAAATTTCCTCTACTTACATCTGCTCATGTCTCCAGCTATAAATTAATATACATATTCAGGTCAAAGTCCTTGTGAACACCCAGTTTTTTTTTAGTCTGGTTTATATACCTTTTTAACGTAATTATATAATTAGATTTTACTAATCAAATGATTTGAATATTTTAATAAATCTTCTCTTTTGATCATCTAAAATTTTCTGTTCTCAGTGAATTTTCTTATCTGCGCAAGAACTAAGGAAACTCACTTTTTATTCCAACCGCTTGGTATAAAATATAAATTTTCTATTGCTTGATATATACTTGCTAACTATTGACACAAATACCTATTGAACTTCAAATATTTCTCTACTATATATATATATATATATATATATATATATATATATATATATATATATATATATGAGTATGTCTAGTCGAAGGCTTTCACGGATTTCATCAATAAGAAAAAATAATTATCCGGGAATATATCCGTTCGTTATATTGGTTAATGTTTGAATCCTGCAGACATTTGGCAAAGGTCTCACTTGGCATTCTCAAAGCGTTGTTACGATGGACTATATCATTAAAATCTAGAGAAAAAAACTGGTTTTATTGATATATTACACTTATCTCGCAATTAAGGCTTTGTCTGGTTATTTTCATTTGAAATTTCTAGGTAATGTAATCTACTTTCTTTGACTTTATTTGTTTCTAAAACGATTACCCTTATTATTTTCTATTTTTCTATTTTCCCAAAATTTAAATTTGTTTAACTTTTCTTGATCTACTTTTGATTACATTTTACTGTTTAACCCTTAGCAAGTACTTTCCAACTTATTTCCTAACCCTTTGCTATTATATTTTTTAGAATTTCTATGGTCGATAACTATTTTACATATGAATCTATCTTTTGAATGCTCTACCCCCTTAGTCTTTATCAATCTAACTATGACTTTATCTATTTATTTATTCTGTTGTCTACTTGCTGAATTTCATATATTTTACATTATTATTGTTTATAGCGCGAGATGTAAGACCGATATCTAGGATTTTCGGGGAAACTAGTACACAGAGGTTCCGAATCTGGAGCCCCCGTAACTCCTAGGACAGAATGTCATGATAAACTTTTCATGCTACTTTACCTGTCAGAGATCTTGTAGACTTTTTTCGCAAGACAATATATATGATAGGAGTTACGGGAGAACAGCAATTACACAGAACGGCTCCAGATTCAGAACCTCTGTGTGCTAGTTTCCCCGAAAATCCTAGATCGGTCTTACTCTCGCGCCTACAAATTTACTGCTATGTATCAAATACATAAATAAGTTCGAGAGGACATTCTATCATGGGAAACAGCACTGATGAAGGTTCCCGACATGAAAAAATATATATCATTTCATATATATATATATATATATATATATATATATATATATATATATATATATATGCTTACGACTATTGACCCAGATTATTACTATGAGATACGTATGTAGTCTTGGGATGTAGAGGTCAGGTGCAAATTAAAACAATTTAATCATTAGATTACAACGTTTCGGTGTTTAATATTACTTAATAATTTACCCCTTCATCAGGTAATGTGATTGTATGCTTTTTCACACCGTGGAGTTTACAGATTATATTACTATTTGTCATTTAAACATCAAACTGCTCTAGAAATTCTTATCCTGATTAAAATATAAAATACTATATACTACAAAAGACGTTAAAAATTTTTTGCTAGTCCTGTTGACAACTGACAACACAAGTTGACATAAAACATAAACACAGATTATACCATAAAATAACATAAATCGTATATATATATATATATATATATATATATATATATATATATATATTGTCTTGCTTATAATTACTATTAATGTTATATATTTTCTATTTTGGTATATTGACTTTTTGACATAATATGTTTATTCTAAATTTAGATATTTTTAATACTGTGCCATCATACTAGCTTTTATTCATACCTAATTTATATTCTAATATAGTTTTTGTATTTTAGCAACTGCTAATTTCATATGAAGATGTGTTTTGAATATCCAATATCAAATATTTTGGTTGGTGCTATAGACTATCTAAAATTGAACCTTGTATTGGACTTTAGAACCTAGTTGTAAGTACGATTTCGAATTTTCCACTAGATTTATGATCTTTAGAGTTTTTACAATAAATTTAGTCATATTCATTATCACAATTACATGTTTCCCTTGTAAAAAATATGTTCGTCTTTGCTACTTCAAATTCCTTAAATTTCATATCTGGTTAGCAATATGTGTAGATAAATTGTAATACTTTTATCCTATATTATTACACTCTATATTAATTTCATAACAATATATAAATATATATATATATATATATATATATATATATATATATATATATTATTTGAGATGAAAAAACGAATGTAAGCTGGGAATATCACAAAGAGAGGGTAAGGAAACGAAAAACGAGAATGAGGACCCTTCTGCTGTCATATTTCAAACGTTCCTATCATTCAGTTAGATCATTCAAAACAAATCCATTTGCTTATTTACAACTTCTGAATAGCATTTATGCAGAAATATTTATAATACAATTTTTTACTGGGCTTCATTAATTATACTTACTTACTTACTTTTATGGTAGCTTATGAAAACATTTATCTTGTCACTATTTGTTGGAAATACGTCGTCAGATATTCTCAATAAAAAAAAATTGTCTACTCTTATATGTTGGGTTGACAAATAAATATCTCAAAATCTGATAAAAATATTCCTTCTCAGAATTTTCCAGAATATTCTTATATTAAATACAATCAACAGTGATTAATTCAATTCTCTCAATAGCTTTTACATCCCATACGGTTTCGTTCCTGTGCGAAGTTCATTTTGTATAACATATAGGTTATTTAATGTTACCAGATTGACTAAACTATGTTTCCCTTTAAGACGTAAATATTAATAAGTTCCGATTCTATTTTAAAATGAAATATTGAAGAAAATAATGCAATCACACCTGGTAAAATTAGAACTTATCTCCGTATAGCGTAATTTTTAAAGTGAATAGCGAAACTCAGCCAATAGAAAATGAAGAGAAATTTTCTGATCAGATCGTTAAACTGATTTACGTGGAAACTTTCTAACGAAACTCAATGTGAAAATAAGATAAAATGTAAACGTTTAGAGGGTAATAAAAGTGATTTATCTCGAAAAATCTCTATCCACAAATGGTTCACGAAGCGGTTAGACAGAATAAAACTAATAGTTCCTCATGTATGGATTGTCTATGCCTATCAACGTATAATAATGTTAAAACGAAGTTTCAATTTTCATAGGTCTAAGGAAATTAAATATTTTTGTTTGTATAAATAAATGTTAGAAATGAAATTCTTATTCAACGTTTCATCAGATCAGACGGAAAAGCCTTAGTTCTAAACAATTTACTTTATGAAGTAATTTTATATCGGAAGGTTCAGAGCTTGAAAAATATAACAATCTGTTTGCACTTCTATATCAATAAAATTGTAAGATTGGGTTTCATTGTTCACGGACTCCTAGAAATTTTATAGCTCTGGGATGTTTATAGAGATAATAACAGGCTCACTGCCTCAAAAGTTGGATGAAAGGTAACCGATCATTTGTGGTAACATCCTCTATGAATGGTAGCTTGTGATACTTTGAGTAGTACCTCAAGATTGGCACAGACTTTGTGTTTTTTGGACCAAACATTGCTCATTCGTTTTGAAGAATCAGTTGAACTATTAACCCTTTATTTCATTTTGTTGCATATTTGCCACATGATAGTTTGAATATACGTGATTTTAAAAGGAACAGTTATAAAAGCCAAATTCATACTGTTGCACATTTGTAACTTACTATTTCATAAGAGTGTAATGTGGCATCCGCGTGCTAAATGTCCTTCTGATCCTCAAGACAAAAAAATTACCACCTGCACTCTTGATATTTGTATATGTTATGAAGCACCGTACGTTTGTTATGTAAGTTGATGCATGGATCAAGAATTTAGTGTTTACATTTGATTGAACGCCACACTAAACGTATGTACTAAGCACTTCCGTATACATTTATCAAAATATTATATTTATCATTTTAGCAATGCGTCATAGATTCTTATGTTGCATATTTGCAACGTGAAATTTTGACATATCAATATATTTATTTGCAGATGTCTTACCACAATAAAGGGATGAATGATTCGCTAACAGACATGAAACTATATGAGATTATTGATTATTTCAGGTGCCTCACTTGAGAACGGGAAAATTTTCAAGGTCACGACCCTTCACTTGGTCAGCGGCACGTATCGATCATTTCCACGTCAAATTCTCTACTATACGAGCCAGTCAGACTTGGTATACAGTCATTTCGGAGAGTTAATAACTACAGATGCCGACTATTCGTAACGTTTCATTACGTGGTCATGTTTGTCGGATTACTCCCATTGTGTACATAATTTTCATGTAATGTACTCATAAAGTGTTAAACATTTCTTAAGTTACCTCTTTACATATGGTTGTAAATTTGCTATTTTTTTTGTAAAAAACACTAAAATAATAATTTTTTTACCAAAAAGTTTTTCAATGTGCACATAGAAACAAGAATTAACACAGATTTATTTTTTTTTAAATTATTTTTCAAAATTCATGAAATGAAGGGTTAAAAATGATACATTCTTTGGCTATTTGGCCTCTTCGCCAAACTGATGAGACCCGATAAGATCAAATGTTGCGGTAGAAGAATTGGCATGGGTTATGGGAAATCCTTAGTCAGTTCTTGGCCCCAGTTTCCAAAATGTCGAGCTAAAAAGGTAAATGAAAAAGCTTTCACTCTGTATAAAATTAGTGTATAACATAAAATTTTATATGACATGGACTCCGAGTACTAACGCCATCTGTTTAGACTTTACAAAGAACTTATTTTTATGATTCAATATTTGACCATATAATCTGCGAATTTTTCTTGCCAATAGACTTATAATTTTGAGAATCCTGAAACATTTGATAAAAACTATGGTGGTATCGTCTTGATCGATAGTAAAGACCCTCAATATTTGCCAAAAGTATGTAATCATATATTTTCTTCTTCTACTATCTATCGTGTATTGATGGTGGCGACCACATTTGCCAATCATACTTCACTACCGCTATGAACATTTCTATAGATTTTAAACCCGTCCATTTGCTAAAAACTGTCAGCTAGAAAGTTCGCCTAAGTTCATATCCTCTTGCTGTAAGATTTATATAGTAAAGTTAGGTGCAACAATCAGTACTTCTCATTGTGCATGATAAGTCCGATATGAGCCACTTTTGAGAATAACGTCATTAATCATATGATGTACTAACAACATTTGCATGCTTCCAATCCCTTAGGAGTGTTTCTGGTAAGGCTCCAACATGCTGCACCATAGTTTAACGAGAGATTACAATAAGTTTTTCGCAGGCGCCTAAGGAATTCTTATTTCGTACGACTCATCTATGTCGCATTCTAGAAAACAAAATCTGTCAACTCTTTTCATGGGCGTGTTGTTCAATATGAAGTTGAGTGTTGTGTTACAGTTCTTATGTATAATCATCGGTTTCGTTCTCTTACAGTTTAATTTTGACCCATATTCGTCGCACTCATCGTTTTTTATTCTCTGCAGATAATCAGCACTATCTGCCAGCCCAACGGTATCGTCAGCGAGGCTATTAATAATATGTTCATTCATGGCTATATCATTGTTTTTTTACGTAATGACTGCCGTAGTAGGTGTTTAAAATGGGAGGAATTTTGACAGACAAGATACAAAAATTTTCGAATTATCATAAACAGACTAGTTAGCCAACTGCTATTACTGAACTGCCTGGTATTGTTCGCAAAACTAAAAGATAACAATATATTTAAAGAATATCAAATTTGAGTCATTTTTAGGTAAATGGTGAAAATTTTCATAAACTTTAAATTCAACTTATCTTACAGTAATATTCAAGACTCGGACTAAACATAAGTAAATCCTCCATAGAAAGAGACAATAAACAAAATTTAAGTTCATTGAGACAAGATATTTGTCATAGGTGACATCATAATGGGAAGACCAATGCATACAGTTTCAGAAAATACTAATTTCAATAGTTGATCCAGATGTAACAGTATAAGGAATGAAGATATTAAAAACGAGATGTAAATATTTAGACAGCATGGAGACACAAACACAAGTGATAACATACAATTCTTAATCCAAAGAAAAAAAGTAGTATAAGTAGACCGAGAAGAAAGATGTGTGCTGTCTATTTTCTATTACTGCATATATGTTTTTGCCCTGGACTTCTGGTAAGGCAAAGTTCTAGTTTTTACTTATAAATTCTTCTTTTCAATTAATCGTTCGTTAATCTGAATAAAATGTTGTTGATATTGTTGAAGTTATTTCGATTAGTTCTTTGATAGTGTATTTATGAAATATATAATGGATACTTTTAAGCTGATGGAGGAAATAATATTATAAGGCGAGAGCCCCATAAACGAATCCACTGTAGAGTATTTATTGATATCCTCTTTGTATTGTCATAATTTGTTCAATTTGTGTTCTGGTAGAATTCAAATAAATAGTACTAGTCTAGTAAATTTTTTTTGTATTGATATAAATCTGTCTCATTGATTATCGCCTTGTCGATGGGGAAAATGATATAGAATATATCATCATCATCATCATCAGATGCAGCTATATTGAACCCAATGTAACATTACATTTTTGACGCAGAGTATAAATAGCAGTGTATTCCATAAACTCGTAAAAGAACAAGTAAACGAAGAAATATCTGAGGTTTGAATTATGCAAAACGTATTTTAAATAGCCTAAACTGGACGTTAGATGTGTCATTTACCTGCAACAATTGTTTTCTTGTAACTAAGACACGAGTATTTATTTCGAATATTAACACCAACGGATAGGATAAAATTATCTTCAAACGTAAACACTTACCTTTCTTTTATACTGTAGCATTTTTGTTATTGCGATAGGCTTAATGGGTTTTTCGCATTGGGAAGATTCTCGCTTTGTATTTGGTATTGATTTGTTTTGATGTCAATTTATTTTAGGTTAAGATTGTTGGTTAGATTTCTCTTGACGTTCGAGGCGAATTGCTAAGGGCGGAATCATACGTTCTAAATGGGTTTATGACATTTATGGGAAGAAGATGTAGAAAAGTAGATTCGAGCATGGTACGTTAAGAACGTTGTAAGTAGGGAATTGGACGATGTTGGTATTAGAATTTTGAATGGGTTGATAGGATTTTGAGACGTCAGTTGTCGGAAGAAGGTCGTTGGCCGCTGACCGTCCTGGTGAACGGTTGTTGCCCGTTGACCGTCCTAGTGAAAGGATGCATGTTGAGTAGTACTTGGAAAGAGCGGTTATGGTGAAAAAGTGAGGTGATAGATGTGTAGAAGTGTAATCTGAATTTATAATGGCAATTTTGTTCCATCCATTGATTGGGATTTATTTGGATACATTTTAATCGTTGGTTCCGTTATTGGATTTGTGATATTTTTGGAATTTAACGGAAACTACACTCGTGTGAGGATTTAAGACACGTTTATCACTCATTCTCTAGATGATCACCGATTTCAGCAACGTTTAATTGTTGTTTCCATTGGCAGTTTCGTGATATTTTTGGAAATTTGTTGGAACACTTTCTCATTTGAGAGGATTTGATTGCTGAATATTTGCAAGTACTCCCTTTGGCCTTCCTTGACGACTACCTAGTCAACCACCATCTGAACACCGTACGTAAGAACTTTAGCCCACCCAAGACCTTGTTTATCTTCAGTATATGGGGCTATCAACTTCACTTAGTTTGCCGAAGTTTTGGCAAGTCTTGTAATCGAACGAGTTCCATTTTGGTTATTGGGAACCGGAAATCTCAGCTGGTTGCCGTAGCAACGACGCCGTATGTTAGCTCCGATTTTACAGAGGACACCTGAGTGTTGTTTCATCGCATATGTAACAAGGTACCGTTGTAATTTGATTCAGTGTATTTATGTTTTGGTCATAATTTGCTTTTCACATTGACAATTGATTTATCTGAATAACATTTTGAACTTCTTAAATTTAATAAAGAACATGATTGTTTAGTCAAACTTTTGACTGTTAATTTGCTCATATAAATTTGATATTTATGCATTTCCTGTAGTGTTAAATCTTGAACATCATTTCATGATTATTGAGTTATTGGATATTGATAATATTTAGTATTTTGTGAAAGAGTCGTGAGAGCTCGAAACGTCGACTTATTAGTTGAGTTATTTAGGATGTTTTAAAGATAATATTTATTTCTAGATTTATGAAATCATTATTGATTTTTCTTGAAGTTTAAATGTAATTAAACACTTTTGTCAGTAACTGAATTTTTGGTTTCAGATTTCAGAGTAACAGTACAGTTATTGAATTTGATATAATTTTGAATTATTTACAGTTTAGATGTCATTATTGACTTAAATCTTTTTTAGAAGATTGCTCGTTTAAGTATCTCATTTCTGATTTTAGATATATTGTGCATGTTTACGGATCACAACAACATTTGAATATTTTGATTAATGTTTTTGATAAGATCTGTTTATTTTATTTAGGTTCACTTGATCATTTATTGATTATTACATTTGTTGATTTTGGTAATTGATTATTACATTTGTTGATTTTGGTAATAATTTGAACTTAGTTGATTCTTGGTTGAACTATCTATATGGATATATGTATGTAAGTACATGAAGTTGGATACAGGTCGATTTTTGTTTGATATTTTTGCAGGATTGTATTGAGATAATTTACAAGTTCATTAAATTATTTACTGTTTTATTAAGAGTTTTATTGAAGTAGGTTTGTTGTGACGTAACTGACAATATACTGAGGTTTTATTAGCCATGGAGCCCTTATCTATAGATTTTTTGAAGCCGCGGAGGATTGGTAGGTTATCTCAGGCGGTTAGCTGGGGTAAAGAGGCAGTGAATCTACCTGGCGCCCAGAACATCTTTATATTGGAAAGTTAACTTACAGTTGGCTTGGCCCTTGTTTGGTAACCCACTCCCGTCTCCATTGAAGCTGCCGTGCACCCTGGTGTCAACGTTTACCACGTGGGCCGTAATAAGGTGGTAGGTTTGCTATTACATCTAGGCATTACCGACGTTTTGACATTACACCAATTTTCATGGTGTAGCCTCCCTTAAGAACTGAAAGATTGCAGAGAAAATTGAGGAGCTCTGGAACTAGAGAACTTAAGATCTTGAGAAGAAACGAAGAAGAAGAACTTAAGATCTGTGAGAAGGACTGAAGGACTGTACTGAAAATAACTGACGAGAGGTGGGTAAATGGTCTTTATTTTTGAATAACTAAAATGAAGAAGAAGAAAATATGTAGGACTGCAAATTGAAGAACTGCCTCGAAGAACTGAGAAGAAGAACATATTTTTGGCAGTTTTTACCGGGAACTCAAGGCTAGAGGTTGAGGGTGGGCCTTTGAATAACTAAATGCGTTAAGAAATGTAATAATGTAGAGAAAAGCTGCTCGGGAGCATTTAACGCCTTGAGGGAACAGATGAAGAGCTCTAGGTCTTTTTTGGGAAGATTTGTCTAGAGGGATTGAGAAGGAGAGAAATGTTTTTAGAATGTTACAGGGTATATGAGTCATACCTTACCACTCTGCCTCTGTGCGGGTTGGTAAGGAGCAAATGTCGATTTCCCCGATTTTTGCCATTTACGTTAGAGACAACTGTATCCCCCGTAATTGTGTCACGATTTTTATTAATTGAAAAAACCTTGACCTGGCTGATTCGATCATGGTTCAATTCTTCCTATCAAGCTCCAATTTTTATATAATTGTCTGAGCTGAAGGACTTTCCCGCATAGCATCCGGGGGGTATATAGGAAATATGCTAGCGGACCCGGCGAAGTTCGTACCGCCTACCAGTCAATGAATGGGGGTAGTAACCTTTAGCTGAACTTTATCTAGGATTTTAATACTAAATCAATACAAACATTGTATTAAGTTTATTCTAAAATTGCAATTTTTTTTGAATAAGGTATAACAATCTGGAAAAGATATTTTAGATAAAAATTTGTAATTTTATTTTTTCTTTTTTTTATTAAATATTTCCAGAAAGGAATATAACAATTGAAAAAATGTATTATAAAATCAACTGATTTCACAATTAACCTAACCTAACTTACACAAATAATTTTGTAAATTGGGTGGCTGTGAATCACCGCCCGTGTAAATTTATTTTATTTTTTTCCTTGTTTTCATTTAATATTTCCAAAAAGGAATAAAACAATTGAAAAAACTTATTACGAAATCAATTGAGATCATAATAAACCTAACCTAACATAAACCAATAAAGCTGGGCGGTTGCTAATCAACGCCCGTGTAAATTATATAAAATACTCACTTTAATTCCGCAGTAAATTAGCAAAATGTATAGTTTTTATACACACTCTTCTAAACTATTCAAACATTTTAATGTAATATTTCAATTAGCACACGATTTTTTGTAATACAATAATAACAGGAACATCATCAACTGTCGGAACAACCTGGAAGCTGGAATTAAAATAGAATTTTGTTGAATATGCGATACTGCCATCGTAGCGCAATCAGTCGGATCCAATGTAAAACAATCCAAAATCAGCAACAATTTATAAAAAAAAAATTCTTAACTAAACAACTTAAATTGAACCGAATTGTAAATCTATACCATTTTTGAATGTAGCTGAAGATTCAAAAAATTTCATTAAAATTTAGGAGGAGTGATATACAAAAGCAAACAAGAAATGTATATATAAAAATTCTGTAAAATTCTTACATCTTTCACATCATAAGAAAAAATTGTTCTGTCAACTTACCTATCAATTAATTGTCAAGTTGATGTACTGTGACGTTTTCCGCAAAATCATTTTTTAAATTGCATTATATGTTAATATTCAATCTAATGTATTTCGAAAGCTCTTTATACGTAAAAAGAGTAGTTTTGTTATTATTTCTCACGTTTTTGGCTGCGTCCCGATAACTACTTTCTGATATATACCATTCCAGCCGTTACTACCTCTAGTAAATTTATATATATATATATATATATATATATATATATATATATATTTTGTTGTGAATTTTTGTTGTAATGACCTTAGCTCCACTTTGGGCTAAGCCAAAATTGTTATGAATTTATATTTTAATATTATTTTAAAATAGAAAAAAAAATTATCTCAGGGTCCGTTTTGCTATTAGGATTCGAAATTATCAGATCCTTTATAAATGAAAATATACTTATCTATTTTGGCTTATAGGTTTCACACTTAAGTTTTACGTTCACTTTCACCACTTTGGTTTTAAATTATTTATATAATGTAATTTGAAAAATCAAATTCCAAACCTTTTAATTTGTTTACATTTTATTTATTTTCATACAAATATCTCTTTAAAAAATTATAAAATAAAATTTCTAACCTTTAACCAAATATAAAATCTTAATGATTTATAATGAACTACATCTTTTGCAAAATTTTGAGACTGTCTTTATTAATGATTCAAAAACTCAGAGTTTGCATAGTCTCAATTTTTGGTTTTCCTTGCTGTTGGTTCTGAACAATACTTTCTGATTCCTGATTTTGTTGATACCAATTTATTGTTGTCTTTTTTTATTCAACTCATGGGATGTTATACCAATAATTATTTTCATCCAAACTGATTTTAATTCTCCAACCAATGTATTTTAAGTAATTCTTCTACTGAATGTTATTTAGTTACTTGTTTTATAATTTAGTATTTTGTTTACTGGTGTTTGTTTACACCAAACTTTTAATAATTTCCAACTTATTTTTCAAAACTACTTAAATTGCTTGTCTACTTGACATGGAACGATTATTTTTAATAATACCACAGAGAGTGTATATCATTGTCATGGAAACGTACTTTTTTAAAAGACAGCTTCTTCGAACCGTTCTGGTTAACAGCTTGATGATAAAGTGAAATGTCAGTGTCACTTCTTTGTATTATATTGCTTTTTTTGCCACATACTGTTAATTTCTAAATAATTCCCCTCCAAATTATACCAAAAAATCAACATCAATACCAACTAAATTCTTATGTCGTTTTACCTCCTTTTTAAATTTGTCTAACTCATTCAATCATATCTTTAAAACTTTAATTTGAGATTGGTCACATGTTAACCACCAGTTGTTTGGCAGGTATTTTATTAAAATTGGAATTATTTAAAATTTAGATTTTCTGCGCTTTAAAATAGTCGCTTTTTAAACTGTTATTATTTTAGCGTTCCATCCGTGGTTTTATGGTTTCAAACGGTTTTGAATTTTGATGTTTCTAATTCCTGTTTTAGAAAGAATTTATTTAATTTAAAAGTGTTATTGATCCAAGTGTAATTTGATACATTTAATGCCTAAATTTGTAAATCTAAATGTTCTTTCAACTCTACCATCATTTACAACTGAATTTAATCTTTTGATGTCTAACCTTTATAATAGTTCTGTGCAATTATTTTCTATTCTGTAAGTATTACTATTTTATTAAATTTGTATAATACAATGTCTAGATTTTAAATGCCCAATATTTTTCACTGTAATAGTCTTTTGAAACATCTTACATAGTTTATATTTACAATCAATTGCCACTTCATTTAACAATTTAGATTCTTGCAATTTATCTTTCTTATTAATGCAAATTGTGAACATTAGCCCATTAATTAACTATATTTTAATTGGAAAGGTTATATAATATTTTATATGTGCTTAAATTGGTTACAATATATATAAAGATATAATGTGGAAAATCTTACGGGAAAGCACCCTTTTTGGTAGTTCAATAAGTAGTAAACACTTCTTACTTTAGAAATCTTCCTAAATTCTTTAATTCTGCTTCAGTTCATAAATGTAATTTTAAAATTGTAACATACTTACAGTATTTGTGAACGTACTGATTCATAAAAGAGCACAAATTTGTAAGAATTGATATACATGTGAAAAGATTAAATATATGAAAATGTATAGCTGATTAATGGTATGACATTGATCAAATATAAGACATTTACAATTAACAGATCAAGATGACAATGTTGTTTTTATTGCATAAATAAATATAATTTCAAATACGGGCCATTTTTTGTCAATTTCAAGAAGATCAGAGTAGATATTCATATTTTGAATATCTGTTATTTTACTGATATTATTTGGGTAATAGTTAATATCCACTATCTCTAAAAAAATACGTTTAAAATAGTTCTGCTCACATGCCAGAACAACTGCGTTATTAAAATTTGCGTTGTGAGAATTTTGAATGCAATGTGAAGCAAGGGTACAGCTTTCTTTTCCCATTCTGATGTCACTTTTGTGGGAAAATATTTCACTTTTTAAATTTCTCGAAGTTTGTCCAATATAAGTTCCGTTACAATCATTACAATCTAATTTGTATATAACATTGGATTTCAATTTATTGGGAAGGGAGTCTTTTGTTTTCCTAAATGGAAAATAAATTGTTTTGATTGATTTATGAATAATTTTAATGTAAAATTCTTTCTGTAAAATTTTACTAATTTTTGATGATAGTTGGTATAGAAATATAATGAAATTTAATGTTATTATCAGAATAGTTTATGAATGTATTACTGGTAATGGGATATTCTCTTCCTCGGTAATTTATATTATCATAAAGAATTTTATTAATTAACTGAGAAGGATAGGAATTATTCAAAAAGATGTCGTATAGTTATTTTAGGTTTTATTTGTATGAAAGTAGGATAACTAATTTTGCATTCATAATTCTCACATTGCAAATTTTAATAACGAGGTTATTCTGGCATGTGGCTGAACTATTTTCGAGATGGTGTATATGAACTATTACCCTAATAAAAAAACATATATTCAAAATTTGAATAATAATGTCCCGTATATGATATTAATTTTATTTATGCAATAAAATCAACATTGTAATTTTGATCTGTAAATTTTATATGTCTTATATTTTATCAATGTCATATCATTAATCAACTATACATTTTCATATGAATACCTATTCTTACTAATGTGTGCTCTTTTATGAATCAGTAGGTTCACAATTACTGTATCTTAAAATTTTCATCACTTTAAAATTACATTTATGAATTTGGTTTTTGTAGTAAAAGACTGAAGAATAAATAATGAATTTTGAATTCTTCTTAAAGTAAGAAGTTTTTACAATTTTTTTAACTACCACAAAGGCTGCTTTCCCGTAATATTTTCTACATTATAAAGATATATATATATAAGTAGTAAAATTATTGAGTATTTCTCCAATCATTACCTTTATTGAAATTTAGTTAGAACGTTTCGCTGAAATATTATCCAGCTTCATCAGCTAATCTGTAACATAAAAAAACCAGCCTTAACTACGGAAATACCTACTATAAAATTGTGAACCATATAAAAAAATTAAGATACTAATGACTCGAAACAAAATACGGGTTAAAAAACAATAGATTTACAACTACAATTATTACTAAATTAAAAATTAGTGTTTACCAATATATGTAATTGTGCAGAACCTGTTGCATTTAATTTTTTTTAAAAAGAAAAGGTTAAAACATGTGGAAAGACTGCTACGCTACTTATATAAAAGGTTATGTTTACTTCATGATTTTCTTTAAAACAACATCTTTGGAGTTCCTAGATACAAAACAAGGACTGACCAATAAGTTGTTCTGTAAGTGAGCGAACATGTCATAGATCGAAATAAAATTAAAACGGGGACTCTACTTATAAGCATAAGGAGAATTTAAAACAAATCAGCTCCTGTCACAACAGTATAACCATATATCAACCCATTTGCCTGCCATGTAGAAAATATATATTTGTTTAGTTATTATTTTTATACCATATTGGATATGATTCAATTAACCTCCCCTCTGATGGTTATTGCTTCCACGAAAGTAAATTGGAAAGAGGAATGGCTGTCTGGCTGAAGGGCAATGGAAAGTTCAATTGAACTTTCCTTTGCCCTTCCTTTTTAAATATGTGGATGACATCATCACAGCCATTCCTCTTGACCATGAGAACTATATCCTTCAGACCTTCAACAGCTATAATCAAAATATTCAATTTACAATTGAAAAAGAAACTAATAATGGAGTTCCTTTCTTGGATACTAGGGTCATTAGAGATGATCATCAAAACATTGCATTGGATTGTTCCCAAAAACCAACCAATTCGGGTAGACTAATGAATTTTAACAGCTATCAAAAACACAATATAAAAAAGAATCTAATTTTAGGCCAAAAAAAACAGAATCATGAATATCTCTCATCCTATTCTGATTGGAAAGAATCTAAAATTATTGGCCCAACAATTAGTAGAGAATGCCTTTCCAAAGAAATTGGTCAATAAGTTGTTATTTTCCACTTTTAATATAACCCCGATTAGCAGAAAAAAAACACCAGAACAGGTTGTTATTCCTGAACATATCAGTTTTGTGTCCTTACCGTACATCAAGGACCTTACTCCCAGACTCTGTAAGATTTTAAAAGATGTAGAAGGGATCCGTATTACCAGCAAACCGGTAAAAAAGGTTGGAGATGTGTTTTCACATATTAAAGATAGGGTAGGTTTGTTGAACAGATCTAATGTCATTTATAGCATAAAATGTGTTGAGTGTGAGGCATGATACATAGGACAAACTAAAAGACACTTAAAAGACCGTTTAGTGTCTCATAGAAGTGATATTCGCCTAAACAAAAAGTCTTGTGGCCTGGCGGAACACCAAATACAAGAGGGCCATGCTATTGATTTTAGTAGTGTTGAAATTTTAGATTCTAGCAATAACCTTTACAAAAGACATTTCTTGGAGATGGCCCACATCTTCCAATGTAATAATAGTATGAACAAGAGGATTGATATAAAAAATCTTAATAATATATATTGCAATTTACTTTCGTGGAAGCAATAACCATCAGAGGGGAGGTTAATTAAATCATATCAATATGATATAAAAATAATAACTAAACAAATATATGTTTTCTACATGGCAGGCAAATGGGTTGATATATGGTTATACTGTTGTGACAGGAGCTGATTTGTTTTAAATTCTCCTTATGCTTATAAGTAGAGTAACCGTTTTAATTTTATTTCGATCTATGACATGTTCGCTCACTTACAGACAACTTATTGGTCAGTCCTTGTTTTGTATCTAGGAACACCAAAGATGATGTTTTAAAGAAAATTATGAAGTAAACATAACCTTATTATAAGTAGCTTAGCAATCTTTCCACATGTTTTAACCTTTTCTTTTTAAAAAAATTAAATGCAACAGGTTCTGCAAAATTACATATATTGGTAAACACTAAATTTTAATTTAGTAATAATTGTAGTTGTAAATCTATTGTTTTTTAACCCGTATTTTGTTTCGAGTCATTAGTATCTTAATTTTTTTATATGGTTCACAATTGTATAGTAGGTATTTCCGTAGTTAAGGCTGGTTTTTTTATGTTACAGATTAGCTGATGAAGCTGGATAATATTTCAGCGAAACGTTCTAACTAAATTTCAATAAAGTAATGATGTAACTACCTCTGCCAACTGGTTTGTTTGTTTTTTTATATGATTGGAGCAATACCCAATAATTTTACTACTTGAAATTAATACTCCAAAATAGATTAAATTTTCCTAAATATATGTATATATATATATATTGTAAATTGTGGCGTTTTATTAAAGATAAATACGATTTACGAAATTATTGGGGACGCTGCAGTTTATCTCCTTTACCGGAGTAGTTGCCTAAGCTTTTGTGGTACTTTTCTTAACTTTCTTGCTAGCAAGGTTTTTATTTACGAAGTATTTACTATCTTTTGCCAAAATTTCAATACTGAAGCACTTATATACACGATGGTATTTATCCTTTATTTTCTTGCTGATGAAAAGGGTTATTAAGATCAAATGTATGTTTTCAAATATTAATGCAATTAGAAGCTTGTTAATATCAGGGAGATTTCCTAATCTATTATCTTCAATTTTTCTTGTAACGTTGTTATATTTGTCTGAAATTTGTTTAATCGGGGTATTGTGAATTTACGTTAGCAAATAAATTTCTTTATGTGCTTTATTAGGGTACTTTATTTAAACAATAACGTGTAAAATGTCGCTACAAATGTTAAATGTAAAGAGGCGAAGACTTAACGAAAAGTCGTGTTTGTTTGTGACAAAACAGGTAATTTAGTCGAAAATCCAAAATTACAATCATTTGTTCATATTCAGATCGAAGAAAAGATGAAATTGGCGAGAAAATAGTACATACTTCACCGAAAACTATTTTTCATGTGATTGCCCTTGTATGGCAACTTACATTAGTGAAGAGAAAATAAGAGATCGAGAGCAAAGGTTAAATAATAAAAAAATTCATAATTCCAAATGATCACCCTAAAATTCCAACTAATTGTATATATTTGTCATGGATTTGATCACCCAACAAAAGGTTTTTACAAGGCTCTTCATTTTTGAAGTACTTAACTTAAATTCCCACCATTTAGAAGCCGATTCAAGGATGTTTCGCCACATATTTTAACTAGCAAAAATTAAATCTGTCCATATCACAATCCTTAGCACCGATACAGATGTTTTCCCCCTGAAATTTTATTTCTGAAATAAGCTAGCCCTTCTATGTTATTTAGTCATACGATTCGACGATTCTTTTAGGAAAAATACACCTCAGAATGTCATTTAGCTGCTCTATCTCTTGGCTTAAACATGTGTCGTATCTTGCCAACATTACACTCTCTAATTGGTTGCGATTAAACTAGCATATTAGGATAAAAAAAGGTTTAAAAGTTGGATGGCTAGATTTTGTACAAAAAGCTCTAAGGCATTTAAGAACTCCATACCTAAGTGTTGAACTTTTAACAGACTTGGAAACCATTTGGACCTATCCTTTATCAAAAAAGAAATTAACTGCTGATGAACTTCGGTTTCAAATAATTTCTCAAAATATCGGCTTCGTATGAAATTTATTAAATATAATTTGCACATCAGATGATTCGGCGCAAACATACGTAGGGATAAATGCTCACCAAACACTACTGCAACCAATTGATAAGATAAGCTATGAAATAAAATATGGTAATCTGTACCCACTGCAACCATTGCCAGAATTGTTGACTCAGCGCTGTAAATGTAAATCAAATTGTCAAACAAAGGCATGTTCTTGCAAATAATTTGGTCAAGTGCGAATTGAACTCGCATACTTAGGGTTCCGTACCACCCTCAAGATTCTAATATTCCAGTTTCAGACAAGCAGGGAATGAGTGCATTTTCTTATATTTACCCTAATATATTTTAAAGGAAGCGTTTTAAATTTATAAAAAATATACACTTTGATTTGCCACACATAGACTTTTTATTTTATCCGCTTCAGGATTCGCTTGATTTTTATCAGAATACATAAGTATTTAATTTTCTAATTTGGCCCCCAAAACTTAACATTAGAGTTTTATTTTACCATAAACTTTCAGAGAAGTCTTTTATAATCTACTGTCTGGGTTTTGAGGCTCTGTAGATTGGAAGATAAAGGCCAAAATAGGTCAAGTTTTAAATTATAAATTATTAAATCTTTTTTTCAAATTATTAAAAAATACAAATAAAATATAGTTTTCAAAATTTAATTAGTGTAGTTTCTAAAATGGGAATTAAGTCGATGTTTAATATTTTTGTTAATATCTTTTAAACAAATGATTTAAAAATATGATAAATTTGTAATTCACATAATGAGCCTTATATCTGATATATTACATGATGCTTTTGAAAATTTAATCTTTATTTACCATTTAATTCTATAATTTGTCCCTAAACTTAATATGGGGGTTTTCTTATAATTTATTTTCAGTTTAATTCTATTATTTGGGGGCCAAATAATAGAATTAGGGATTTTTCATATTTTTCCAATAAACAAAAAATGTAGGTCTTATTGGGGAATAACGGGTTATTGGGTTTTTTTAAATATTTTTTAAATATATTTTAAAATATTCATTTTAAAAAAATTAAACAAATATATTTGTATTCGTCATAATGAGCTCTGTGATTTGATATAATACATGACCCGTTAGAAACAATTATATTTTTTTATTTTCCATTTAATTCTATAATTTGCCCCCAAAATGAATATTAGGGGTTTCTACTAATTTTTCCAGTATAGTTCAGGTGAGGGGCTATACTTAAATTTTTTTTCAAAATTATTCAATTTATGTTTTCGGAGATAAAGGGGGGAATGGGTAAAATTGTTTATATTTTTGTTAATATATTTTAATTAATTTATTTTAAAAATATTAACAAAATATATTTGTTTTCGTCATAATGAGCCCTTTCATTTGATATATAACATGATGGGTTAGAAACAATTTTAATTTTATATTTTCCATTTAATTCTATAATTTGCCCCCCAAAATGAATATTAGGGGTTTTCCCTTATTTTTCCAGTAAAATTAAGGTGAGGGGCTATACCTCCATTTTTTTCAAAATTTTCCAGCTTATGATTTCGGGAATAGGGGGGGAGATGGATAAATTTTTTATATTTTTGTTAGTATCTTTTAATTAATTTATTTTAAAAATAAAAAAATATATATATATATTTGTTTTCCTCATAATGAGCCCTTTCATTTGATATATAAAATGATGGGTTAGAAACAATTTTAATTTTATATTTTTCATTTAATTTTATAATTTTCCCCCCAAAAAAATGTTAGGGGTTTCTCCTTATTTTTCCAGTAAAGTTCAGGTGAGGGGCTATGCCTTCATTTTTTTTCAAAATTTTCTAGCTTATGGTTTCGCAGATACGGGGGGGTATTTTTTTTATATTTTTGTTAATAACTTTTAATTAATTTATTTTAAAAATATGAAAAAAATATATTTGTTTTCGTCGTAATGAGCCCTTTCATTTGATATATAACATGATGGGTTAGAAACAATTTTAATTTTATATTTTCCATTTAATTCTGTAATTTGCCCCCCAAAATTAAAAGTAGAGGTTTCTGCTTATTTTTCCAGTAAACTTCACCTCAGAACCTATACCTCTATTTTTTTTTCAAAACTTTACGGTTTATAGGTTCGGAGATAAGGTAGGGGGAATGGGTAAATTTTAGTATATTTTCGTTAATATCTTTTTAAATAATTTTTTTAATAAGAAAAAAATGTATTTGTATTCCTCAGAATGAGACCTTTCATTTGATATATTACATGATGCATTTGGATTTTTTTTCATTTTTAAATTTCTATTTAATTCTATAATTTGCCCCCCAAAATTAATATTAATGGTTTCTCCTTATTTTTCCTGTAAAGTTCGGGCAACGTTCTATATTTCCTATTTTTTTTCAAAATTTTAGGGTTAGTAGTTTCGGAGATCAGGGGGGGAACGGCCGATTTTTTTAGTTTTTCCCCCCAGAAGTACCCCTAAAATCCAATTTTTTTTCATTTACTACATGTACTCCTGATCGGGTCACCAAACTACACGTTGATACCAAATTTCAACCTCTTCCGTCCAGTAGTTTAGGAGAAAATTGCTGTGATGTGACAGAGGCAGAAATCCGGAGTGATATTATAAGGGTATCCGTATATTGTATATACGGAACCCTAAAAATTACAAGTGAATCTATTTCGTTCTACAAATATGTTAATACTTGTAGATAAGCAAGGTAACTTCAACGCCATGCGACTAGGTCCAGAACGGCGGGAACGTTGGTTGTTGAAATTTTTAATTGAAATTGTTGTATTGCGGGTTGCGGCGCGCGCAGGTAGTGGCGGTTTGTTTAAAAATGCCGCCATCATGCGGCGCTTGTGGTAAGTAAATAGAAAAAAGCATTGGTTGGGTTTCGAGCCCGGGACGGCGTCGTGGGTGTTGAAGTTTCCACTATATGGGCTGGCAACCCAGTTGAATAATGTTGTCTTTTGGTTGATGGCTGTCTTTTAGATGGTGGTTATCTGAGTGTTGTTTATAGGAATATGTTATTTGGTGTGAAAAATCAAGAAATTCGATTTCGGGGGTAAAAGTCGGGAAATTGGATTTCGGGAATAAAAGTCGGGATATTAGAAGTCGGGATATGGGATCTAGGAATAAAAATATTTGGTGTATATATTATTTTTAGAATAAAGTTCAGATCCAGGAGAAGACGTTCATAGTTTCTTGTCAACTATAGACGAATGCAGATCGTTAAAAATGCCTTTACTTAAATGAAGATTTGTAATATTCACATTAATTTTGGAAAATATCTTGTATGTCAATATACCTAGTGGAACCAAGTGCATGGATGTTTGTTCTTGAAGGAAAAAATGTTTAGATCCCTCCGACTATACGTTGATGCGTCAGGAACGATTAAACGACGGTCAGCTGCCTGTATATTTTGCTGATCTGTCAAACAGCACTGAAAAGTTCAAGCTGAAGCTGATATTTTCAGACGGCACCGAAGGTGACACTGATTGGATTTCAACAGAGACATCATGTGAAGATAACATTTCATCATCTAATAACTCGGTTGCTACCCTGGATGTCTTACAAGTCAACATTTAACAGGAGCTTCACAATTTGCTAATTCTTATTAGCACAATACTATCTGCTATCTCAGTATTGTTACTTAAATTAATTGTGAAATATATAAGGAAGAAAATGAATAAAAACACATAATTGTAGATAATTCTCTTTATTTATGCAAAACACTATTCATTATCCAATTATAAATTGTAAAAATATTTTCTCCTTGCACTAACAGTTAAAAAAGCAAGGAGATTCAGAAGATTCCAAGTAAACAGAATTCTTGCACTTTTCCAAATTTATTAGGTGATAGTGCGGCTGGCCATCCTTGTTGAGTAGTTTCCGCAGATTGTTAATTTTCAGCTCCTCGAATAACTTGGAATATAAAAAGCCAAATTTCTGCTCAGCTCGCACATATATTCTCAAAATGTCATTCAATGTGTCCAAATCGTAGTGGCCGTCAGAGTAGTATAGTCCATGTAGGTGTGCTTCTAAATATTGAACATGTTTTTTGTCTGCTGCTGATAGAGAGTTAAACGGTTTGGGTGGTTTAAACAAGAACGCTCCTGTGCGTTTGCTTGTCTTGATTACCAGTTCCTTGGGAACGGATCTTCCTTCGATTTCGAAGCCTTGAATGTCAACAACTGCAATTTCCATGGTGAACCGTCGAAGAGCTGAACTGAAACTGAATTTCTACAAAGCTCAGTGATCTAGGACAGGCTTCGAACAATTTCGCTGAGTGGGAGAAATTCCATTACGCAGTCGTGGATAATTATGCAGAAGGCTCGGGTCTTATCGGGAAATCCCCTCTGGCTCCGTCCAGGCGAATATCCACAGTCGAAGATTTCACAGTGTCTTCGCGTCGGGAGCAATCGATAACGAATAGGGTGTGCGTCTTGAACACACCACATAATCCAGAAGAGGGTGTTTGCCACCACCAAAGCTAGGATTAAAGTCCGTATAACTTTTATAAGCCTCACGGTACTCGCTCTTTGAGAAATCTAGCTGCATTCTTTCCATAGGCCAAAATTCGCTATTTAAAGTTAGGCGAATATTGGAAATGTGAATATTATCAAATTCCGTGGGATCTTCTTTGATGTTACTATGTCGGTCAGTTTGGAAAGCTAAGATAACGTATCGGGGACTCTCCACGGCGGCACACGTTTTCACTGCCCAAATTTCACGAGTGGCGCCTGTTTTGAGAGCAGGCAACTCATGAAGCTCCCATTTACGAAACAGTAAAATTATGATGGAATCTGCTTTGACAGCTTGCAGCAAATCGAGTTTAACATCATCGTTGGGGAAAATGTGTCGGACTTTAAGTTCGATGTTGTTTATAGTCACTTTGCCCTTGGTAACAGCATCTTTGATTATAAGGCAATCGTCATCACTACGGCTCCGCACCAGGCGTATCGTTTGTTTACTCCACATCACTCGCTTGTAGTCCTTGAAAATCGAAAATAAATGTCCCAGCGGAATGTACATGTGAAAGGTGTTGTCGGCGGCATTCATATGGGATTTATGGGGAAAATTCTAGCCGCCAATGAATAGATCCTTGGAACTGTTGGGATCGTAGCACAAGTATCCTCGAGCTGTGCTCACGCGGCCGGGATCTCTCACGGTTTCAATTTCCTTGCCGCACAACTCGTACGATCTCAATGATATTGTTGCCGAATGACTTGACGTACGGATAGTAGGTGCGTAACTCCTCTCGTCGTACACTATCATCAAAATTTGGTTTGCGGAAGATATCGAACATTTGAGGAGTTGACATGGTAGCCGAGTGTGTGTAGAAACAATCTGTTTGAGAGCGTTAGTGATCTCTTGAGAGGTTTCATGGAAACTGATGGTGGTCGAGGAGTAGCTGTCTTCTTATAATACGGTTCTTCATTATCAAATATAAGTCGACCCATTGTTATTGCAATTGTTTCAGCTCGAGTCGTACGATGATTTCCTCACCCCGGAAATTCACGACTTCCGAGTCTTGGTTCAAAATGTGCAAAGTCAGGTTATGAATTTCACTTCTGTCTATCGGTAAATATATTAGATGCTGCGGTGTTTCGTCGATAGCGACACCCGGATCCACTGCAATAGCGAATTCGTAGATTGTGTGAGAGGGTGTGTTATTGTAGAAAGCGCCCGATGTGATTTTGCTGTCGAGATGAATGGTTCGAACTTTGATAATGTTCACAGGTAGATCGGAGCTGTGAAGCTGATTGCTGGACAACACTCTTCGGGAAAAGCCCAGGATCTCACCGATGCTATCTTGCGGTTGAAAATCCACTACGTATTTGCTGCTAAAGATTTCGCACTTGAGGGTGTTGTTGTTGAGCTTCAAACTGAAGATTTTGTCAGCGTCCTTTGCCGAGTAAATGACGAGCACTTTTCTAATGTGGGTTTCGATATCACCAATCTCATAGGAACTTTCCGGCAATGGTATGGTTGTTTGCTTGTTTTGATTATCAAACAGGTAGATTTTGTCACCACTCTTAATATTTGGAATACTGTTGTACGAGTGAAAACTCAGTAGTGCCAACCCGTAATTGTAGTTTGGGTCCAATTGAATAGGTGGTTGAAAATCGATGGATAGTATTGTACTGCGACCTTTTAGGGTGATAATCACAGACATGACTGAACAGTGTACCAGCTTGCTGTCTATTAATATACTCCTGCTGTACTTATCTGATACTCGGGAAATTAAAAAAAGTGTTCAAAATAGTACTATTTTTTATTATAGAGAAATTTCAAACACAAATCGATTTGTTATAGTTTTGATAAGAGTCATTATTGTAGAGGATCCTGACTCTGCGACCAAAGTAGTCGGCTAATTCTCGTGGTGGTTTCAAGTTGCCAAAGCTGTCAAAGTAGTGGACGGTGTTTCCGTTTCGCACATAAGCTACCCAATGAGTACCTCTGTTGTTGCTGTCATCCAAATTAACGATGTCAGACTCCTTTAGATGTGAGCGTACGGGTAAGGCGTCTCGCATAAATACACCCCTGAAGTTGGGGATTTTCAATTGCTTGACGTATCGTTCGAGCTCATGATTGTACAATGCTCGATTGGGTAGCTTTATTTGAAGTTTTTTGACTTCTTCAGGTAAAGCCCGAAGCCGTTCATGGATTTTTTCAGAAAGAGACCGCTCCCTTCCTTCGCAATCTTTTACATGGCTTGATTAAGACGTTGCTCCTCCTCCAGCTTCTTCCTGGCGTTCTTCGCATCGATCACGGCCTTGGCTATTCCACTAGCCCCTCCTGCTAACGATCCCAAAGCACTAAGGCCTGCAAACAGGGGTATGAGAGGGAGAAAACCACCCTTAGACTCAAATGGGATCATCCGAGGAACGCGGATTTTCTTTCGTCCGCCAGCCTTCTTAATGGATGCCCGGGCTGCTCCCAACGCCATTGATGAGGAATTACGCACGTTACCAACTACATCCAGCCATAGCTTTGATGGTGGGCAGGAGCACATGTTGCCGGACAGATTTTTTCCCGAGTCTTTTCTTCATGCCAAGTCCCATCTTACGTTTGGCCTTCATGCCCGTAGTTATAAGCCAAGAAGCTGCTTTTTCACAAAGTGAAGCGTCGTTGGACTTAAATCTCTCCCAGGCGCGATTTTCCAACTCGTAATCGGCCTTGTGCCGATCTGCCAACGACTTGTATTTGCTGTAGGCGATATCGTGTGCACGACAAGCAGCGTCTGTCTTGTTGATTCCCTGTTGGCCCTTGGAGAGACGGTCTTCAAGTTTCGTACCGGGCCACAAAACTGATAACCGGGTATATGTAGCTCAAAAGGTAATTTGTTGATGGCGCTATTCAGTAGACTACCTCCTTGGAGAGCCAGCATAATACTGAATGAAAGCCCTCGGGAATGATGTATTTATTAAACAATGACAAACGACCTCATCCTCAGTCTATCGTAGGATGCAATTGAAACAAAAGGATGTCCAATTGCCTATCGAAAATTTCGACTTTGTTGATGGCAACACACCAACGACAAGACGACATGGACCACTACTGCCAAATTCCGTTCGTGCGATCATCTGCGGTCCAAGCGGATCTGGGAAAACCAATGCTGTCCTTTCGCTCTTGTTGAGTGAAAACGGCCTGCGATTCGAAAACGTCTACGTCTACTCCAAGTCACTCTACCAACCAAAGTACCAGCTCCTACAAGAGGTACTCAAGCAGATTAAGAGCATCTCATACTTTCCCTTTAACGTCAATGAGGAGGTAATCGTTCCGACCGAAGCGTGTGAATGTTCAGTATTCATCTTTGATGCAAAGCTTTTTCTCCATGGGTAGACACAGAAATATAGATGCAGTTTATGTGTGCCAGACGTACAGCCTCATTCCGAAACAATTGATTCGTGACAATTGTAATGTAATTGTCATATTCAAACAAGACGATGTCAATTTGAAGCACGTTTACGACGAACACGACATGGACTATGAGACATTTAAAGTATTGTGTTCGGAATGCTGGCAGGATCATTTCGGGTTTCTTACGATTGTGAAGGAATACAATTTGAACGATGGCCATTATCGAAAAGGATTCGACAAATATATAAAGCTACAGTAATACAGATTCTAGTTAGTTATCAAAATGTCTTCATTGACTAGCAACATTTTCACTACTGCAAGAAAGAAAAAAATCAAACAACTGGCTCGATCCATTCGCAAGAAGTACCTAAGTCTTAAATTGGGTAAATCGGAGCACGATGATACTCTCAATAAATTATTTGAACCTGTGGTTACGCCGCTGCAGCAGATAGCTTCTACAACCACAAAAGTTCTTGGCAAAATACCTGCTGCCACAATTAAACAAGAGACCAGTACACAGTTGGAGCCTGTCAAAAAAAAGAACTGCCCTTTGAAGAGTCACAATTTCTCGATGAACTTTCAATAGCAGAGACCAGTTTTCCAACAGATGATGATGGTGATGATGATGATGATGGAGGCGAAAAATCGATGTTCGAGGAGTTAGAACCAGTATCTCCGAACGTAGTGGAGTGCTACCTCGAGCAATATCCGGTGATTTCACACAAGTACCTATCGGACTTTTTCAGCAATAGCGATGATGTTGATAAGATATATGGACCAATATACGATGGGGTGAGTTCCAAGTGGTATCTCGGACAAAAGGAAATCAACTTTAGCCGTACTGGTCATATTATCGTTGACGGGTTGCAGTTTCAAGGCACCCCAGGACTTTTTCAGTTAATTTTCTACAAAGACTCCAATTTCGCTCCCGATGATTTAGAAGCATACCGCCGAATTTTGAGAATGATATCGGCTCATAAAAATTCAGCTGGACGACTAAAAGCCTCAAGTCTCTATAAATATACTGAAATCATATAGCCAATGTTTCCTCCTCCAAGCAAAAAGCAACGTTTCGGCTCTGGTATGAAGTTAACGTACAATACAAAGCCAATGGAATTACGTCTACTGGGATGACCCCTATGAGTTGGTTGAGCGGCTGAAACTTCTCATCGCATCCAAAGAGGCCGGCAACACATTTCACGACAACGCAATAATTACTATTATAAATGAACTTAAGGAATTATACTTGAAAAATAAATTTACTAAAGTTTTATTTGCATATATCTAACCCTTCACACTTAGTTAAGATATCAGTTATACTATGCCGTTGAGTAAGTTCGGGCGTAGCAACACCGTCCAACAATCGGTGTTTTCACATAACTTTGCATTTATGAAAGTACCGTTTTCCTTTACCTCTGAAGGAAATATCGATGCTGAAAAACTGCGAATAACCAATGTCAAAGCCCCCCAAAAACCCATGGATGCAGTTAACAAGCAGTACGTCGAATGGGAAATTGCCAATGAGTTGTCACAAATACGAGTCGATTTCCAAGCGGCATACAACAAGTGCAGTGACCTGGTTCAACAAACATTAAATGCGCTTAAACAAACCCAAACGGCGAGCGACATCCAGCTGTCGAATCTACTTTAAAAATGTAACTCACTAGAAATTCACCTCAAGGAAACAATCACAAAATTCGAGGCTGCATTCAATGCCAACAATACTGAGGCATCTCAACAATATAAACGCATAGACGAAGTGGAACTTGCTGTGAACAGCAAAGTGATCGATACCGAAGCCGTGTTGAAAACCTTACGTGAAGAGAAGGCTACAGAATTTGCAGAATTAAATGACCTTAGAAATCGTATTATCGGAGTGGTGCCTGAGCTCTACAAAGACATGCAAAAACTACATGATGATACAGCTAGTAAGATTTCCACAATAGGCTCCAAATTGACAGCTTTTATGAAAATTTTTACTGACTATGAAAGCGTAACTACAACGCAACTGAATCAAATGAGTAGTGAGCAGAAACATTCTATAGAGGCATTAAACCGACAAGTGTCTATCATTAACCGGAAAATCAAAACTGTCGTTGATGTACCCACTCACTCACATACCACCACTTCAGGCTCCCCATGAAACAGTTTCTTAATTACTCTTATAGTTAGTATAAAAAATGGTGTCTATAGCAAACATTCCAAGGAAAAATTCAGCTGGTTAAAGAGCTGCATCGTCCTGTGCGAGGAAAGTTTCCACGTCGCCGTAGTGTGTTTCGATAAGTTGTGGCAGTCCGATCTGGCACAAATGGATCAGTATGCGAAATCCAATAGAAATTTCAAGTTTTTTCTCGTCGTAATCGATTGGTTTTCAAAGTATGTGTGGGCGAGACCGCTGAAAACGAAGTCAGGTGAAGAGGTGACTCGAGCCTTTGAGAGTATTCTCGGGGAACGGCAGCCGAAAAACCTTCAAACCGACCAGGATAAAGAATATTTCAATAGTCATTTCCAACGACTAATGAAATCCCACGGGATCAATCATTATAGCACATTTAGTGGTTTGAAAGTCGTAATAGCTGAAAGAACAATCAGAACGCTAAAAGAGCGTCTTTTCAAGTACTTTAGCTTGAATGGGACACAAAAATGGATTAATATTTTACCGGAAATCGTCAAAGACTACAACCATCAAAAACATTCCAAGACAAAGATGAGACCTGTATACATTAATAGAAACAACGCACGCGATATAAGCGTGTACAACTAACCCTGTTACGTACCTCTTGGAAGATATATCTGGTACACCCATTCAAGGGGGTTTCTATGAAGAAGAGCTACAAAAGGCAGTTTACCCAGATGTGTATCTTGTCGAGAAAGTACTGCAACGAAAAGGCAACAAGGTTAAAGTTCGCTGGCTCGGATTTAATCAGACTCATGATTCCTGGATTAATGCTAGCAACAAGCTATAGATCTAATTTCCCATCATCACGCGGGAAACCAATTAGGAGTAGGGATAAGTCTATAAAACCGTGAAATATCCCAGACCAGATTTCAGTTTTTATGCAATAGTGACAATGGAATCAGATGAAGGGTATACAAGTGACTGGAGTGTATACTCTGGTAGAACTGTGACATTTTCACCTAGTATTCATGAGCAGCAGTTTCGATGTTGAATTTGATAGGAACTGGGATTCCGGGAACAGCAGTGGTGCATCCAGTACGGATTATAGTGGCGACTTGGATCGGGTCCTACAGATGTACGAGAATGCAGCCAATAAGGAACAGTACTACTTATTGCACTCCAGAGTGCCCATGTTGAATTCCCAGTGCGAGGTTCAGTGTGCACTCAGCCCCGCTAGATCCTATACCCCGGTGGTTATCTTGCAAAAAACATCCCCCGTGGGAGCACCTGTGAAAATTACAATGTCTGCCTTAGAATGGGGAGACGTCATATGTCAGCTCGAGTTTATGACCCGACTTTTTACACTTGTTTGAAGTGCGGTATGAAGACTTGAAGCAGATTATGGTTATGAAACACGTATCGATAATGTACCTAGACTATAGTGACGTGTGTGGATGTTTAGATATACACCTTATAATTTTAAGTAAAGTGACATCTCTAGAAAAGTTAAATTTTTGTAAATTTTATTACGAAATATTGGATGAAATTTCTACATGGACTTGTTTATTGCGTAAGTTACCTATTGAGAAAATAATAAGAGCATTTTGTTTAGATGACACCTCACAGTTTTGTATTGCATTAAAAGAGCAGTTTTGTTATTCTAAAGATGCCATCTTACATGATTTATAACTTAGAAAAATTAAATAAATGTATAAATTGATTGTTTTGTTTGATTTCATCGTTGAGAATATGTGAGTACTATCGACCATATGAAAATCCATTACGAACCTTTGATAGTTGGCAATCTGACTATTCTGCTGAAAAGCTAGCCCGAGCAGGCTTCATTTCCAAACGAAATGGAATAAGTGATGATGTCGTTGCATGTCCTTTTTGTCAAACTGAGGGGTACAATTGGCAACCTGGTGACGATCCAATGGCAGAACATTTAGATTGGTCTCCGTATAGTAGTTTTTTCGATCTGGATGACGCTTATCGCATATTTACCAGAGCAAAGTAACACTTGACAGTCGACTTGCAACGTTCACCGACTGGCCCATTTCTCTAAGACAAACACCAGAGGAGTTCTCCAATGCTGGCTTTTTCTACACGGGATATGGCGAGAGGATAAAATGCTACTGTTTTGGGATAGAACTGAAGAATCTCTTACCTTACGATAACATTGAAGAGCTTCATGCAAAAGCGTTCGATAATTGTTTGCTACTAAAAAATAACCCCCCAAACCCCACTGGCTCTAACACTTGTAAAATTTGCCTTACTAATGACATGTCAATTGTTTTTCTCCCTTGTAGGCACTTAGCTAGTTGCTTTGATTGCTCACTGCAGACAACCTATAGCTGGGTATTGAAAAATCTTTGTATCTTAAATAATAAAATAAAAAGCTTATTTCAAAATATTCTGTTTTATTTTATAACAAAGATATCAGTTACATGATGACGCTTAACAAATAATTTGGGCGCAGTACCTCCCAGAGACTTGGCTAGTTGCTTTGATTGCTCACTGAAAATAGACCACTGTTGCATATGCCGAAAACTTATAGCAGGGTACTTAAAAATCTGTGTATCTTAAATACTAAAATAAAAAGCTTATCTCAAAATATTCTGTTTTATTTTTCAAGCATAATTTACAGAATTATTATGCAACATAAAGGTTTGTGCATCTCGGGAAATCTCCGTAGCAATTTTTTCCCCCATGACACATTCGATATTGTCCACTAGATCACAATCATACAATGGCATCAGAGAATGATTGAGGTTTCTCAAAGTGTTTCCTCGAGCGAACCATTTTAAATTTCTTAGCCGAGACTTGAGCATGTTGCCAACATCTACTGGGTGCGACACATTATACCAGTTTTTAACAACTTTTGCGTTTGGATTTTTCTTCAGAAAAGCATTTATGGTTGATTGAAAAGACCCTTTCTGCCTACGAATCACATACCACTCATTCTCCTCTAAAGCCAACAGAGCTATACATCTTTGTTTGCTGCGTCTGATGGACTGAGGAGCTACTCGAGGGCTGACTTCATTCCTCAAACGGGTCACAAGACCAGTATGGATTTTATTCGATACGGTATTTAGGAACTCTTCATGTCGTTTGGCTGCTGTGATATATGTATTCTTCCTCAATTCTAATACGGCATTCACAGGCGGATGTTGCTTCTTGATCAAATGTAAAAAGACGGTTTTTTTATTCCTGTATTCACCCTTGTAACCACACCAATCCAGAACACTATTGTTGATGACCACTCTATCTCCCATTGTAAGTTTTCAAAAGAAGGCGTTACGTTTGTCATTTTCAATGTCGAGCCCAAATTTGTTGCATACATCTGTATAAGTTAATTTACTTATCGGTGTAATCCATAACCTTACATCTTGATCAACAATTCTTCTAAGTTGAACGCACTTCATCTTGAATCCACCTCAAATGAACAACTAATCCAAACTGAATTAGCGATGTTTCCCGTAGCTTCCTGCAGAAAAGTGGAAGGGGTGGTGGTATATATGGAAAGCATTTTAAATTCTGACCTCTTATCGAGGAGCAGAGAAACTTGTTTGAATGAAAGGAAAATCCTACGATCTCGGAAAACCACATACTTAAGTGCATTAATTCGTATGTTAACTCTAAGATGAGGTCGATAGACCGTTAAATTGGAACCACAATACTTGTCTACGGTTCGAATTGACCAATGAAAATGATGACTGATGACGTCACAAAGACGGGAGTAGGGGGCTGTATACGTACAGCCATTGATGCCAGATATCATATATTTCCCTAGATATGGGAAAACATACTTATAACTTCTTATAGCATTGATGATAAAAATCTGCAGATTTAGGGAAACACACTTGAACGACTTGATTTGGAGGGAATTAATTTTCAGAGGGTAAGGTAGTTGTTGATGGAAGTAACTGGGACGGTGTTGCGAAATTTGAAGCAAACACCTTGAAGTATTCAATTTATTAATATATATATATATATATATATATATATATATATATATATATATATATGTACTATATGAAATAGATGAGACCGTCTGCAGTCATCAACTAACTGACCCTTACCCATGACTCATTATGATAGTAAAACGACGTAAACAAAGTTTTATTTTCAAATAGCAACAATTTAATATGTAGCTAATATCTTATTTAATACAGTTTTTAGCTGATCATACAAAGCCATAATAGCACAATCAATTCCGAAAATATCTAATGTCACTTTATCAGACTTTTGAAGCGTGTTAGTAAACTGATTGAATTCAAAGTACCTATTGTCTTGGAAGAAGTATATCAATCCATTAATATACCGGAATACCCCTCTAATATTTTGAGGAATGACTGCAAATTTTCTGTTAATATAGCCATATTCCTTCGACTCCAGAGAATACTCATCTATTTCCACAAATGTGTTTTCCGATAGAAAAAAGTAAGTTTACCCAGTGTATGTACTTACGGCAGCAGAATTTCGTCTCCAGTTAGAGCTATTTTGAGATCGGTAGCATTGAGGCTTTTGATTAATTTGAAGCTATGATCTTCTATGTAAAAGAGTCTTTTTCGATCAATAATTGCAATTATCTCTCCAGAAGGTCGTTGATAAATTGATGTTATTTCAAAAGCACCAGGAGGCAAAAAATGTAAAAATATTCGCAATATGTCCTTTGATGTGAAATTCTTTGTTTGAATGTCCATTATCCAAAGTCTATCTTTATATATGATATATAAATTTGTGTATAAGACAAGGAATTGAAGATATGTAGGTTCGACTTTACACAAGTCTATTATTTTATTAGTTTGGTTATTATTTGCTTCTGTAGGTGTAGTTTTCCTTGTGATTCAGGGAGTGCTTGCAGTCCTTGTTGCTGTTGCTGCTGGTGTACTTGAAGGAAAATGTTTTGGTGTGCTTAAAGGGGTAGTCTGTCTTCTTAGTCGTGCTTGAAGGAATGGTTGCAGTCCTTTGTGTTGTTTTAGTTGTTGTTTGTTTCTTGGGCCCATACAAATACTGGATTGCAATAATATCATCTTGATCTAATTTAGCTTGACTGTAGTAGGGATACATAAGAGCTGAGCTAACTCCCGAGTGATTTAAACCGCAAATGTGTCGAAATTCATGTTCCAAAGCCAAAAGTATACTAGTTTCTCCTGGTGGTACATCACCAATGTCCTCATCTCCTAAATACCAGTCTTCCATCTTATCTAAATGAACCTCACGACACTCATCATTGTTGGGTAAAAATGCATGAGCCAGTACTCCACCATTATCATCGAATTTATAAGGGCATAAGGTTCTATAATTTGTGTGTTCAGATCTCCTATCGGACATGGAGATGACGATATCCGGACTATCTAAACCCGACACCTGAACAAACCGTAAATTGGTAGCATTTTCCCAAATTTCAAATGCCTTTCGATCGATCTTATGCATTCTTTCATCTGCTAGCTTAAAATACCATTTCAGGGTTGTTTTATTCCATTTTTGTGCCGATAGAGCAAAGTTTAGTGGAAAATCTGATACTCCACAACGAGGTTGTATAGCTCTTTCAACTTTACCAATGCTTGTTCCAAGCTTGTTACAGCAGTTTCATCACTTTCATTTAAATACCCATAGCTTTTGAGGAAATTTTCCACATTAGTCTCGGCAATGCGAAGAATAACGATAATAAGATAATAGGTTAGAAGCATTGCAACAGTTTGATACGACTTCTATAGTTATACTGACTTTACTATCCTAGTGTTAGCTATATTTATATTTTCAGTCTCTTATTAGTCCAGGGGTTTTCATAATAGATCACAAAGAGATATCTACCTCTGTGGTTAATTTTTGTGGTATTAGGGTGGTTAAGACTAGTATATTCACATATTATACCTATCTTAGTAAAAACAACTAGAATATGCAATATATTTTTATTCGATTTGTCAGATAATACAATCTTATACGGTTTTATTTTCCAGTAGCTATCTCCAAGGCATTAATATTAACTTCGATGTTTACAACTTTTGAAAGCGCCTAATTGGATCCTACCTCCTCGAAATCTTCCATTTTTGCTAATATCTCGTCTCGATCGTTCTGGTTGAACCACATTTTTATATTGGTTCTAGTGTCAATAATGTTATTTGTCGTGTTGAAGAACTTATAGTCCCTGACCTCCTCATTACCTGAAAGTTTAACAAGTTCACCGCAGAATGTTGTATTAACCTTCAGCAATGACATTTTCTTTAGAATGTTACTAATTCGGTTTTTGAATAAAATCAGAGCGTCATCTAAGAATGAAACGACATCTTTATGTGATTTATTAACAATGATTCCAGCTCTAATACGGTTTCGAAAACACGAAGATACATCCTCCTACTGAACTCTGTCCGAACGTCGTTTATTGTCCGAACGTCGTTTATCAAGGATTAGGCGCATACCACTTTTTGAACAAAGCAGAAGCCTAAATTGCTTTAGATAGCCTGACTTGTTTTGTAATTTACGTAGCGTTCCTACAGTCAGTTTATTATGACTAATGGTATATTTTATTAGACGTATATGTTTTTTGATTTGCTTTAGCAACTTTGTTATTTCAGCTTGATTATTAAATTCGTTGATCAATTCAAATTTTCTGCATTTTTTTATAAATTCCCCAATACAAGTAAGAGTTTGGTCTGATTCCATTTTTCACATTAATGAATTATAAATGCACCCGCTAAGAAACTGTACTTGTATCTTCGAACACTTGATAAAGAGTAATATTAATTTCATAGAATCTCGCTTATTTATTTCACCACAGTAACCGGGTCGATCGTTAATTAGATATTCTACTTATTCAGATATTTTGTTTGTCTTCAGAACAGCATTCTTATCTTGTTTTCGAAGTTTCGAAATATACATTAAAATGTTAAGGGAATATATAATTAAATAGTGCTAAACCTATTTTCACGGCCAGGTCAGTGCGACTAATTCCATATTTGATTGACCGCCCGACGCAGAAATCTTATCTTGTTTTCGTCGTTCCGAAAATGTTTCGTAATGATGCCAGAATCTTTAAACTAATTAGTGCTTATCGTATTTTCTTGGTCTCCGAGACCAATATATTGGTTTTGTATTTACCAAATAAAGTTCTGAAATTGAATCGTTAATTATGTATATTACTGACTTGCGATATATTCTTGACTTCGAGTTCGACAGAATTATAGTTGTGATAATGAACTAACTACATATTGTTGATTTTTATTTAGTAAATTTACATGGTTGGGAATAAATGATTTAAAATAAAAATTCGGATCTCAGGAATATCAGTTCTTCTAACACGATTATTTCAGTAATAAAACAATTAAATATAACTTCCCATTCCAGGTAGTTGATTATTATTTGTAGATCTTAAGTTTAGGTGACATATTTATATCTGCACGTATTTGTCAAAGAACATTTTCTGTCAACTTTTCTAAAATATCGGTAATGAGTATTTTTTAGCGATATTCTATAAAGATCTATGATAGTGAAAATATCTTTTATATATTATTTACAATCAAACTTTGCATATCGAGTTCAGTTTCAATTGTTCACTCAAAGCTATGAATTTAGAAAAATTAATGACTGACATCAAGCGTTTTAAATTTGATAATTCGCTGACAACTCGTAGAATGCAGCCCAAAGATCTAACTGGAAAACTTAATCCCTCCGTTGGCTTCTATGAAGTACCTGACGTTTTATCAATTAACATTACGGAAAATCATGTTACTCTCAAATCTCCGAAAGTAACTCTTGATCTAGCTCCGGAGAGTTTTAAAGTTTTCAAGACCTGCTTGGAGTATGCTTATCAATTTGACAATGATCCTGAAATGGAAAAGGATGATCCTGAAAGCCTGTGGGATGAACAAGAACGATTACCAGATATCTATATATCTCTTGAAATATGGTTCGATGATGGCTACCTTTCTGTATCGAACACGACCAAACCTATGTCATGTATAAGGTTATCAATACCCGATGCACTTAAAATTCACAAAGTCTTGTATTCAAAATAAATGTGGTTAAACACTGTTCTTGTTTTATTTATTTTTTATTTCCAGTAGAGATGCAAATATAAAGATATTCTAATTATTTCAAAGACTTTCAGCGCAAAATCAATTTTTAAAATTGTCTTTCATATAGTATTTACTTCTAAGTGTTTACTATTTATATTCCAAACATTAGGTTATTAATTTCACAAAATTTTACAAGTCCCAAAATTTACGCTCGACTTGATGCAATTAATATATACACCAAATATTTTTGTTCCTAGATCCCATATCCCGACTTCTAATATTCCGACTTTTATTCCCGAAATCCAATTTCCCGACTTTTACCCCCGAAATCCAATTTCCCGATTTTTCACACCAAATAAATATTCCTATAAACAACACTCAGATAACCACCATCTAAAAGACAACCTTATTCAAATGACTCGCCCGTCATCGCGGAAACGAACAACCCACACGAACCGACCCGCACATAGCCATCAACCAAAAGACAACATTATTCAACTGGCTTGCCAGCCCATATAGTGGAAACTTCAACACACACGACGCCGTCCCGGGCTCGAAACCCAACCAATGCTTTTTTCTATTTACTTACCACAACCGCCGCATGATGGGACCATTTTTATTCAAACCGCCACTACCTGCGCGCGCCGCAACCCGCAGCACAATAATTTCAATTTAAAATTTCAACAACCCACGTTCCCGCCGTTCTGGACCTAGTCGTGGCCTTGAAGTTACCTGGCTTATCTACTAATACTGATTGTCTAAATAAAAAACATTCAAATATTTATAATTTTTGTTTGATGACATGTTTTTTTTATCGATAATTCCTGTTTTAATTGTTTCAATTGAATACCAATTTAAATCTATTTAAATTATTGGATATTGTCACTAACACAATTATTAAAATGGTTCCAAGGGTTTGTTCGATCCATTTAATTCATATAAAATGGGGTGAGGTATAAAAATAAATGGACAAAAAACCTCCTGGCAACATCCACAATTCAAGTTCAAAATTGTAAACAGAATGCTATCCTCACAAATTATGCACTCAACTGTTGTTGGTCATTTGTTACTATAAATTCGTCACAATGGGGTTAACCAAAAATCAATTTGTTGGCTTTTCAGTATATGCATAAAGTAAGAAAATCAAAATATTTTGATATTTCTGTTATTTAAATAAATTCTCCTTGTTGAATTTTATATTTTAATTACCCATACGATATACGTTCTAAATATTTCATAACAAATAAATAATTTATTTCCCTATTTTCATGACCCCACGCATACCAATATTCCAGATCAATAAATAATTAGTTTTATCTACACACATTAAAACCAAAAAAAAAATATAAGATATTTGATATCAAAAATCCTTGATAACATTAAAACTTCGAAATATTTAATACAATAATTAAATAATTTGATAGCGGTAAATGTGCAGAAATCAATACTCTTTTTAGATAATATAAAAATTAAATTATTAGAATAAAACTAAATGCGCTAGGTTTTATGGTAGGTAATTTCTCGGTAACATTAATTATAAAACATTAATATCCATACTTAAGAACTTCTTTTCAACAAACTGGTTTTATCTGAAGTATTATAAACTAGACGTAACGAACAGGTTGCCAATAAGAAAACTGAAATTTTCCATGAAAGTCTATTTAACTGAAAGGATAATTACCATGAAACAAAGCAGATATACTAAATACATGAAGGCTCTAATTATCCAACCCCGTCATTGCTAGTTCCGAATATTTAACAAGCAACCGCGGCATGCTTGATCATTATACAATACTCGAAAGAACGCGGCTGCATAAAGCCACTACTACGATAAATTACCCTTCACTGTCTAGATTTTCCGGTAGTTCGGAGCACGAGCTAAAGAGCAAAACGAAAAAGTAAAAACACTAGACACTGAAAATTGCTAGTGTGTATTATCCGCAGAATCTCAAACGTCAAGCCGACAGGGCTAACAAACAGTGCAAAATGCCAACTAGATTCTTAAGGGATTCATTCCGACAATGTGCCAGCTACTCGGAAAGACATTTCCTTGCTAACTGCCTTTTAGGAAGTCGTTTCCAGATTTAGTAGAAAGTTTTCCCTTTGAGATGAACTTAAATGAGGACTGAAAATGATTTTTGTTTGTCGACTATCAAAAATGTCTCACACTTGTAAAGAGTGGAAATTCTTTTGTGCAGCAACTGAAATTGTGGGGTAAGAAAACTTCAAGGATCCACTGAATTTCACATATTTTATAAGCCATACACGGTTTTTCTATACTTCTAAAGGGAACAATAATCTCGCCACATTTTTACTGTAACTTGTTATATCTATTAAAATCAACGCGGGGGAAAATGTCATTTATAATAAATTAAACTTTGTTGCGTTGAGTTTTTCACGCTTTTGCGTATGCCTAATTCATTATTTCTTATGTTCTAGTTTAAAAATACACACAATTATATTTTTATCAGCTTAACGTCAAAACTCGAGAGCTACTGTTAAAGTATCAAAAATAATATCAATTTAGCCTTACATTTGTTCATTACCGTGAATGCATGTATAATTAGTAACAGTCGCTATAGTTAAAGAGTTGAAGAAAAGTTAGTAATTTCTGAATTCTGGAGTAGGTAAAAATCCATTTTGATAATCTGTCCTTTCAACGATTTTTAAAAAGCAGATGCAATAAATAATCAAAAATAAAAGTGTAGTGAGGGCAATTTGTCTAATAGTAGTTGCTTTCTTATAGAAAAACTGTCGCGTATGATTACTGACAGAAAGTGAGAAGTAGGTATATGTTAAATATTTCAGTTAGATACCTCTTAAAAGTGACAATCCCTTTTCTAGATTCGTTGTGGAACAATGTTTTGCTAAAACACTTTAGTAATATTGAGTTCGCTTTACTTCGTAATTGACAATGTTGTTTGTTTTGTTCTGTGATCTTGTCCCAGTCCATTATAAAAAGTTACATACATTTATTTTAAATTATGATATGAACTCGTCTGTATTTTTTAGTGCATTACAGATAAAGCATTATACTTTCACAACTTCACTTTCCCAATCAAATGCAAAATGAGAATACAGTACAAAAAACCTTCTGCCGAAAATGCTGTTGTATGGTAGAGGTAGTAAACAAATTCGAATAAGGACAGCTAACGTACTAGATTAAAATATAATTGAATATCACAGAAGCCAAAAGTTAGGCAAAATCCCGAACTTATTAATTTTGAACAAGGATAGTTAATCAGACTATACTCACATTTTCTATCCAACAAACTCCTTCAGAGTAAACATTTAAAAAATATATATAATAGTTTCCTCAACAAAACTGTCATCAGCTTATTTTCAAGAGAAATAACATTCCTAAATTAGTCTAGATTGTTGCTATTGTGAATTCTGCTCAAAAAAGTCTCAAATTTACACTCTGTATAACCGAATTTTATATTAGAAAACCTTTTAGGCCTATAAATGTTTGAATAAACGAACACAAAAATTATATAAAAGAACACAATAGACAACGAAAGCTGAAAGAGTCTGCTTCAATTTTATTAAATGAAAGCGATTTTATCGCCAGGACTTTTGTAGAATTCACTCGTTCCTAGTTAGCCATAATCATGATTGAAATTAATAATTTTAGTGTCCTTTCGAACAACCCCTTATCGGGATAGTTCATAAAGTTTTTCATTGGTTTTCCCTTATCACTTTAATGGAATCTCTTGGACAAGAGAATTTGTTTGATCTCATATCATACCTCTGAAGGTAACTTTTTCCAATTTTTTAAATTTTTTATTTCAGATGATCCTTAGGATTTTTTAGTGTTGCACTGTATATATCAAATTAGTAGGAAATTATCTTAGCTAAAACAGTTTTATTGTCAAACATAATGTAAAACTGTGAATGTCTAAATTTGCCATTACGAAACTTATTTTTTTTCATTTTCTTGTTCAGCTGTGTTATGTTTTATTACCATTGAAAACGGGGTCTGATTTAGACTATGCAACGCTTGGACTGTTTAAATTAAACAGAAGTTCCAGCAGTGGTGTTGTTATTCAGACAAAAATCAGAAAAATACAAACCAGAGATGCCACAACTATCTTTCAGATAACATGCACAAGGTTTCTATAAACAAGATTGTTCTTTGTCATACAAGGTAAGTTATATATTTTTGAAATATATTAAGGAAACATTTATATTTAATTCCACTCAAAAACTGTCATGTATGTTTGCAACATTTTTGTAATATGGGAACATAGCTTAGACCGTTAATTTGCCTAATTTTTTTGATAAATTTATACACATAATCTGACTTAGCGTCCCAGTGGGCAGAAAGTCCTAGGACAACAAGGTTTACTGACCCTACAAGATCAATATCTCTGCCCTACGATAACATATATCTTGAATAATGGCTAAGTAAATATGACGAAATAGATTGTTTAAAAATATAGTATAGTGCTTGGAACTAAAAGTGTCATGAAAAGTACTTTGAACTTTTAAGGCCCGGCTGTATAAAAATCAGTTGATCCGCAGATCAACTAAACCTCGTTTATATCATGAACCTCAGTCAAGCAATTTTCTGTTGTATAAATGAGTCTATATGGTGGTTCAGTTACACCGCGTTTTGATAGTGTTGGTAGCATGGATGTTGGGAATATTCATTTATTTATTTTTATGTTAGCGCCCGATGACGTGTTATACGTAATAATCTGTCTTTTTCTGTCAATGTTGGGGTTAACCCATTGACAGTGGTTTATAAAGAAAGGAAATAAGTAATAGAAATGAATGCATCAGAAAGTAAAAAATGAGTCAACAATTTTAGTGTAACGAAGATGCAGATTTTACTAGATCTGGCCAACAAATACAAGGACAGAATAGAACGTGGGAATACAGATCGCACAAACAATGAATTAAAGCACCAGATTAATAGTGATAGTGATAGTAAATGTGAACACATTAAGAAAAGATCCCTTCACAGGTACAGGGGAAGGTCCTTTGAAAAAATTCGAATTAGATGGTATGAGTAGTATCTAGAAATGGCTAGACATGAGAGTCACAACAAAGACAAAATGACATAGCACCGGGAGCAGAATTGAATCTGCAAATTCTGGTTTTGTAGATAAAGCAGGTAGAAAAAAATTAGATTTTTGTATTTATAATTTATTGTTCAAATTCTTCAAATGTTCGAATAATATTAAAATTAATGAACTGCATTACCTTTTACATTTTATTTCCAGAGGAATGGTTTCAATAATATGTTGTATAACATCTTACGTCAGACAAAGTCTTTGAAAAAAAAATTCAGTTTCTTCCCAAATATCGCAATGATTTAACAGTTCACAAAAATTATGTGGCAATCTGGAATGTAACACTTCATCAACCAGATCAAAAACATCTTTAGGATGTGTTAAAACTTCATTAAAATTGGCTATTTTTTAACTTATAGTAAGCTATCAATAACGGGTATAAGCGCATAAGGAAAAATCTGCTTAAGTTAAGTAGCGTTATATCTATCAAATTTCAAAACAGAACTCGGTTCAAATCGTTGATCGGCCAAAATACAACGTTCATCTTAAACTACCGAATGACTGACGTTCAACGTTTATACAACACCAAATTTACTCATGATCTGCAGTCCGATACTGAACTGGCGTTCAAACTGTTAATACAAACGGGGCTAAGTGTACTTTCAAAATCAGTGATTTTTGAAAATTTGTATCATTGTTCTAAGTAATGATACTAACTTTTGGAAGATTTTTCAATCCATTGAATGCAAGACAATATATTGTTTCTAGTTGAGAACCTTCATCAGTTGCGCTCCCCTCAAGTGATTAAATTCTCGAATAATTAGTTATGTATATAGTGGATGTCCGAATACATTTCGCTATAAAATAAATGCTGTCATTCTCTTCATTCGTCAACTTCCATTGCCCCACAATGCGATGCGCCTTACTAAAGTAATTTTATAATGTACAGAAACAAATAGCAACCCAAATATATGTACGGATGTGAATTTAAAAATAGCGAAAAATTAGTATTTAATGTGAACTATAAAATGACATCTGTATGCTCGTTTATAGACGACACCACTTCCATTGTTCGTTTTATAGCTGGAAATGTCGAGTAATGAAGGAAAATGCTATCGAGACATCACCAATTCTCAACTCTAGTTGGTATTAAAACTAAACAAAATATTAACTTTACTTTGTAATTTCTTCCTAGCCTAAATCCTTGAAGTCGAAAGACGTTCTGCCATTGAGACATTTGATCAGGATAGTATGTAGAATATCAACAAATGGGTCAAATTAAGAGGAGTCGCAAGCAATTCCATAAGAAGTTTGTGGAGTCCTTTACTCTTGGAACTCAGAATGGAAATAAACTTCAATATTTGGGCGAATTGAATGAGTGATTAAACTTCTTATTGATTACAAGTATTTACATAAAATCCACACATGCCAAGAGGTATATCCATATGATTTTTAAAATGTAAAAAGGTTCCTTAAAATTATTTGAGAGAGCAAAGGTAGTTTCATCAACAAAAGAAATTTCTGGGGAGGAGTTATACTTCCTAAAGTAATGATATTTCTAGGAATTTTACGAACAAAGCACTTAATCATGTCAATAAGACAAAACGAAACCAATAAGCGACAAGATTTTGTAATTTAAGGACTTGTACACAACTTGAAATTAACTCTGAAATAATAAATTAAACCATAAGTTTTTCCGCAAAAAGTAAAGATACATACAAAGTAGAAAATACACTGAGATGAAATTAAAGACAAAACCAAACAATATTACAAAATTTAGAAAATTGTGTATACAATGTACCTTGAATTTGCGGAATGAACACACCGGTTAAACATCAAGTCAATTCCGAGTACGGTAAAAGGAACAACATGCCAAATACGGTTTAATTAATAATGGAGCAAGGTAATACATAAATAGGGTAACACTAAAAAAAGAAAAATCAAAGAAAGCGAAAAGTGGACAATCAGAAAACATCAAAAGCATTGGGATTCTATAGTCGTTATGGTCGAAACGGAACGGAACACTATGTCACTATATAAGGCAAAAAGTGTCACTTTGCATTCTTTCGCAACAATAAAATATATACAGTTACAGAATACAGTTCCCAGAAAGAATTATTAGCCATTGAGAATTAGGAAAAGTCAAGCGAATTCTATATTTCAGCAAAACATTGTATGACAACGTTTTTTGAGAAGGAAATAAGTATAATGAAATATAGCAAATATATTACAATGGAAAATTAGCAACCAGTGTCCCGGGCAATTTCAACAAAATACCACTACTGCTATTGATGTTCGATACTATACATTATCTTCTTCAGAAATTGTTGTAAGGGGAGAAAACACATATGAAGAAAAGCAGTCACCTAATGTATTTAAATAATATTTTACTTGCACATGAACATCATATAAAAATTTTAATTAATTATTTTGGTTTCAAATTTTAAATTATTCGTTTCATTTATTTAGTATTTGGCTAAAGTGGCCCATTAAATAAATGCTAAATTCTGCTCTAAAACTTTTCAAGGTTTAGAATTAAACATAGCAAATAAGCTTTTATTATTTCGTTTTTTTAACTTTTTTAATATTAAATTTACTATTATTTTCTATTTGTCCCAGCTGATTCCAAAAAATATATTTAGACTTACTTGAGTAGAATTGGGGCTGAGAATAGCACAAATAGACCGATGTGATCAAATATCATATAAATCATATCGGGAACCCCTATTATATTTCGAGCATGACCGTCCGCGAAATAATGTTCTAGCCATTGTGGTACATAATTATTTATTTTGTAATAGATACAATGTCTCTTATTTGTTGTGTAGTATGTAAGAATCATAGAGGAGAGTTTCTAATAAGTGCTCGGAATACTGGTACTCAAATTCTGTTGATCTTAATGGTAACTTGAGTTTCAGTTACCGATTGAAGTGAGCTTTTCCCAAGCGACTTTAATGGTGAGTATTCAGATGAATTGCCATTAATTTTATTTCTTTGAGACCTACAATGAGTTTTGCTTCGCGACAGGCTTATTGGTAATCGTATAGGCAAATTGTTTCCGATACAATTGTTTTAATTTCAACCAGTTAGGCTGCATGAGATAACATATAATACCGCTTGTTAGCAGATGAATTCTAAAATTAGCCATATTTTGTATACCGTAATAAATTAAACATTTATTCTTATAGTTTGAAGCATTGCACCTGGAGGCAATTTGTTGGCAGTTTCTTACTTAAAACACGGAGAGTATGTTTACTCAAACAGGATCTTGTTAATGATCACCACGGTAAGTTATGGCGTAGTTTTTGTGCTCTAGCTCAAATGCTCACGTTGTTTGAATATCATTATAATGTTTCTAAATTACAGACAAGCAATCCTCTAAAGGTCAAATGCATTTACGTTCTATATTTTCTCTATGATTACACGTGTCAAATTTGTAGCCAACTGAGAACGCATATAACTTATAAACTTTACCATAATATGAAAATCCTACTCGCTGCCTGTCAATACTTTATGGATATTATTGTATATCACGTAATTATTGTGTTTTCTAACACAGCTAATACTGTTGAATTGCTATTATTTCACTAGAGTAGGAATAGAAAAATATATTTATCTCTCGATTTTGCATCTAGAACAAATGTTGGAGTCAGAATGTTCATTCTAATATAACCGAAAACTGGATAGTTGCCGAACCTCAGAACCTTCAGTTGGGAACTGATTTGTCAAAAATAAATCGAACCAGTCCCTGGAAGTAAATTTGATATTTAGCAAAATTTGATGGTTACGTGCAAATTATTAATTCGATGTCTGTTGTTAAATAACAGTGATAAACTGTAGTTATGCCATACGAACTCTGGTAGGTTATTATGTTTGGACAAACTACGTTCATTACTTGAATTTTTTACTATTGTTTCAGTCATCTTCAATTTTTAACCGACTTCCAAAAAAGAGGAGGTTATTAATTCCTTTCGTTTTTTTGTTTATATGTTACCTGATTTCTTCTCCTGTTGTGAACCGATTTGAATTATTCCTTTTTTGTTTAATATAATATAATCCAGAATGGTGAAATTTCAAATTTGAGAAAAGAATTCTATGCGTAAAATGATGAAATATAGGAATGAACACATGCATGCATGGCAATCGACCTATATTATATATATATATATATATATATATATATATATATATATATATAATCAGTTATCTATTTACACAGTTTTTAAATGGCATTCTGTTAAGGAAGATCCCGAGGCTGTATCATATATTTTTCTGTGACTTGGTACACGTAGTTTTGCAGAAAGTCGCCGTAAACTCTATTATATTTATTACAAATTATATATAACTGACATTAAATAATTAATTTCAACGAAATAGTGTTGGAATTGTCCAGGACTAGAAGTTTTAACACGTTGGGGCTCTATGGCAGACTACGGCTGCAAGCAAACCTAAGAACGCAACTGAAAAGAAAACTTCAACTTTGAAATCCGCCCCATCGACAACAACTTCATCGTCATCATCATCAGTTTCACTTGCATCTAAAGCGAAATCGCGTCGAAAGCAAAAAAAAAACAGTTAAGTCACCCTTACAATAAAAAAAAATGTTTAAAAGTGAGGTACCTTTATTTTTTTATAATATCTCAAATTCAGATTGTGCTGTATTATTAAAAATTGTAATAAATTGAAAGTTGATAGGAAATAAATCGAAATAAATGTCACTTAATCAACTTCCAGGTGGACGTTCTCAGTTGGCTTCTTTATACAATGTGTCTTCATAAGTAGAATTCAAACGGAAATCCTTCTTATCCATATTATTTAGAGCAAAAGTTATTCTTCATAAAAATATTTGCATTGTCGAAAACGTATACTGTAATCATTACATGTCATTTTTTTCAACTTTATACAAAGTTTCTCATTAAATATAAATTTTGCTTAAAAGTCAAAAACCTTTATTTTTCATAGTATATGATTTACGTATCAAACAGGGGTATTAAGAATTGTAAAATGCATCTAATTATCACACATCACTAAAAATTGTACAATAGATCGTCACGTCACTTTTCCAAATTGTGTACTAGGTTTGATAAAGAATGTAAATTAAAAAAAAGTATTATAATAACTCAAATTGTTATCAAAGTTAATTAGAATTGAAAACTACGTCGTATTATGCCATATCAGTTAAAACTGTATAACGATTTATGCCGTGGCGAGGAGACTATTAAATGAATGTCAGTATAATTAACAGACCTAAAGAATGATCATACTCAGATCGTCTAGAATATAGTAGATCCACCTAAGTTAGAATCATATACAAAATGTTCTAAATACATATACACATCTAGAAAACAAGTTATTCTATTTAACAGTAAACGAGGTTGGTTACGTTAATAAATGAAAGTAAAATACCTTATGGAAAAGCCGTGGAACCTTTAGTGTGTCACAAATGTAAAAACACACATTTGCACCCTAACACCAAACCTTTATTTTAAACATTCAATGCCGTTTCAACAACTCTAAGTTGTCATTATGAAGAAGTAAACCTGTTTGGTTTACTCCTTGATGATGAAATTTAAAAATTTTTTGCTACAACAATTAAATACTTTTTCTGAAGTCGGTGCCAATTTGAACAGCGAAGTTGCAAAGTACAACTTATAAATGTTCTTCCCAAAATAGTTCTTTAGCTTGGCATCGACTTCATGAAATTATTTATTTCATGTATTAATATATGGTATATTAAATGATTTATTGAAGTCAGTTTTTGTTTTTTAAAAATGTACTCATCTTGAAAAAAATTGGTCAGAAGGAAAAGCTGTTTGCAGTAAAGATAGTCATCCAGTTCAAGATAATTTCAACCCCATTGAAGTCCCAGAAGAGGAGGCTGCTCTAGCAGAACCTGATGCTGAAGAAATTGATCCTGTAGAATTGATTACGTCATCACTCGTGACCGAATATGTAAGTGACTACGAGGAAGCAGACAATATGCCACTTGCTGAACTTATGGCTCGATATACTTTCAAGTAGACACCGGCTATACCAACATTTCATAGAAACGCCTGGACCAGTAAACGTTCCTGTTATTGAAATATGTGGAAATAAATCATGTTTCCATAAGTTATATCGTCTACTTTAAACCACTGTTCTGTTTTACCAAAAAAACAGAACAGTTTACCGATTTAAATGACAATTTTTCAATTTTGCGAAGACGGCAGTTTTGGTCTCACCAATTCCTAGCCTAACAGAAAATTCATTGACAACACATGTCAAGTTCTAAACCGTTTGGTTCTTGGTGCTATTATACACAGGGAGTTTTGTATGGCAAACGCAACTGTATTGTATAGTGATAAAAGCGTTATTAATAATAATTATTTTAAGCTTTCTATATAAATATATTTAAATAAAAACCCTATTTACCTTGGCGATGACAATTCCGTTTTTATTCTGTTTATTATTGTCAAAAGAAGGTTCTTTTGAATGAAAAACTTAACAAAGCTGCGCGGAACATATGAACCTATAAGAACGACTATATTACTTTATCTCATATAACCTTATGGCTTTATTAGTTATATGGGGAATTATATTGATATATAAAATAAATTGTTTATTATTTTTTATTGAAAATTTCACATTTCGAATCAATTTTTTGAGAACTACACTTCCAAAAAACTAAAAAGTTCAAAGTAAAATACTTAAAAAAAATATTATTAACCGACTTCCATGTAGAACACAAAAGTTGAAAATAATTATCAAAACTCAACACTAGATAAGATTATAGAGTAGGTGCCTACCATTCCTTGATGTGAAGTGTCAGAGGACTAGGACCGGAAGCGAAACAATAGTCTACAGGAAGGCTACATATACCGCTTACCTTGACGAGCATGATCACAAAAACAAAGCCGAATTGGAGAGACTAAGCGAACTCTGGACACCAGAGTTATGTAGAGCTGCATAGCTACCCAAAGCGACGTGCTAATAAACTCTGTATTAGCTTATCACTCATGGACCTAACACCATCAATAACATCAACTGGGACCAGGCAAGTGCAATTTAATAGGAAGAACACTGCTATATAAGAAAATTCATCGAGATCTCCAAAGAGAATATAAATAACGAGCCCAGCGTCCAAATTAAAAACATTTAGATACCTCGTCTTGAGGCACTGCCACTACGCATTGCCGGCAACCAATCTACGGCGTCGCTGACTGAAGCTATCCAAACCAATAATCTTTCAAATTATTCATATCTATTACTTAAGACACACTTCTTTCTTCAGCAAAGTGGATCGAAGAAATATTGCTATTACATTAATAGCAACACTGAATACAAGAGGAAAAGGAAAAGGAATTTAGGGGCGAAAATGTCAAGTTAAATGTCTCAGGTAATTTACTGCCTTTAGTTTAATCTTTAGCACATAAATTTCGACCAAATATGCTGTTGCATATATGTGCTAATGCATGTGTGTGAATAGCTCGTGATCTTCGTATTTACCGATTTAACATAGTAAAATGGTCTATTTAAATATTGTAAGGTACGGTGGTCAAATAACGGCCCCTTTTTATAAAAAATAAAAATTGAAAAAAATTTATCACGATTAGAATTAAATCATCAAAGTTTAGATAAATTTTTTTTTAGTAAAACTTTGTCTACAAAAATAGCTTTAATAAAAGTTTTCTTTTGTGGCTCCTAATTACAGCTCACGGGGACGATATTGAGATCACAATAATCAGTACGTAAATCTAAATTGTATTTCTAACAATTATTAGTAATCATTATTATAATAACTAATCAGACTTTTATTAATTATTGGTTTAGTTGGGGATTTTTCTAAGAATTTTGTATCATGCGAAGTAGTTTTAATTCTCAAAACAAATCGCATGGATTTTCAACACAATCCTCGCGCACCCATTGGAGACAATTTGTGCACCTTATCCATTTCTCTCCCTTTTAATCGTAAGAAAAAATTGTATGACAAACTGGCCATTCATGAATCATCATGAGACGTGTCCTCGTCAGAAGATGGATTCTTACTTTGCTTTTTGTTGTTTCCTGTCACATTTTGTTACATTTCTAGCTCTTTTTTTCCTACTTTTTTTTTATTTTCTGCATCTATTATTTCTTGTTTATGAGGTGAAGCCGGGACTACTAAGGATTTACCTCGCCTAGCTGACGTTGAAGGTGACTCAGCACTGTAATAGGTTGTATGTACTTGGGACTATAAATGGAGATGAAGAATTGCTTAACCAGGGTGATGCAAATGGTGTTTTTGGTTTTGTGGAATTCAAAGGAACGGGAAACTAATTTACCACAGATGCCGTGCATTTGCATTGGTTGAAAGAGGATCGTTTGGTGAGTCAAAGAAAATGTTTTCATTGGCAGGACATATTTTATTATTTTTATTTACAGCCGAATCAATTTTACATGCTTTACATTTCGCCAAGTTAGTAGCGAGTAACGACCGGTCCTGTATATACGATCAGTTGAATGAGGAGGTAAGAAGATTAAAGACAGGCCATTGTCACTTGCAATATCAATCACGTCAAAATTTCTGGTGTGGCTGTAATGACCATCTAACACCAGCAAATAATGGTAATCTTTTGACGGTTTTACTATAGACACAAAATGTCTCACCCGTTTTGTGAACAACTCAGACAGAATGGTGCCTGCAGGTGCTCAATAAGTAGTTCCGCTTTCAAATTTTTTCTTGGAAACCTCATTGATGGAGGAATGAATTGACCTGAAGCTGACATACAAGTCACTGTAGTTATAAATGCTCCCCTTTCAGCAGACGACAATTTGTGAACTGCTTTCTTAGCTTTCCCCTTCAGGGTAATGCCTGTTTCTTTTACATTAAATATTTTATTGGTGTTAAAATTAGTCTTTTGTAATGCAGGTTTCAATATGTTAAAAAACATTTTCTGCAGTAAAGCCTTGTACGCGATAGCTTGCTCGTGATAGCAAGTCAACTTCTGAAGTGAAAGTGATGCAGTTGAGAAAACGTACTTTGTTATTTTTTTGTTCTGATTGTAAAAACTGTTTCAAAAAATGCCAGATTTAATCAGTTAAATGAGATTAATGAGGAAAACAGGAAGTTACATGAGGGAAACAAAAAAAAATGGAATACAGTTTCAAACTAGAAAAAGAAATAAATGAAAAGAGAGACCAAACTACAATTAGTGATTTTTCGATTGCTATGTAAATTGAGGAGAGAATAAATAGGTCAAGTAATACAATTGTCACCAATATACAAGAATCAAAAGCTAATAGTAATATTGATAGGGCTAAAGAGGATTCTACACGTAAAAAAATGGACAAAATTGTTGTTAATATAGGTGTAAAAAGAACATTCTGAAATTGCAATTGATGGATATCAGCCTGTCAGTCGTGATTCTTCAAGTAGACACACTGTGGGACTAGTAATGTTTATTCAAAATGACTGTACATATAAGCTTTTGAAGAATACTCAAAAGGAAATGGTGTATGTTAATTAAAATAAGACTTCGAAATGAAATATGTTTTTAGGTTGTTTATATCGATTACCAAGTTCTAATTATTATAGTATTTATAATGAAGATTTGGCAGTATTGTATTTTAATCATAAGTGTACGTGTTGTGCTTGAAGACTTTAATCTTTACTATCTGAAGGCTTCAGACAGGTATGTAAAACAGTTTCAAGCTTTTATTTCTACAATTGGTGTGAAGCAACTTATTTCCGAACGTACTAGAATAACTAAGCATAACAGCAATTTAGTTGATTTTGCTCTTTGTAACAGGCAACATATATTATGTGCTGTTCAACACATTCCAAAAATTACATTAGAAATTCTCTAAACATTACAGTGAAGTAGATAAAGTTGCACCTCTAAAAAGTATATTGTAAAAAGTAACGAACTTCTTTGATAGGACTATGAAGTAAAAATGTTGGCTAGAGATACATATAATTTTTTTAAATATTTTAAAATGGATCAAATAAGAATGTCCGTGAATTAAATTGGAATTTTTACAAAGCTTGTAGAAATCAAACTCTAAATATGCTTAAACAAAAAAATATAATGTCCATAAAAATAAAACTATTAATAATTCAGGGGATTCGGAAAAACTACGGCAAGCCTTGAAAAAGTTAATTAAATGTAATGATTTCATGTCCGAAAAAATTATTTTTAAAATAAACAACACAGCTGTGTCTGCAATTGCCGATGAGGAGAAAACTGAACTATTTAATATGTTTTAGAAATTGTGAAAGAAATAAGAAAATCAAAACTTAAACATAGTTAAATCTCAGCTAAAGGTGTTTTCATTATTAACATTCTGTGATCTACGGAAAATAATAAATACGCTAGATAATAAATGTAACTCGGATTTTGCAAATTCAAATGCAATAAAAAAATGATTGTAGAAAAACGAATTACTTTGTTTTATATCACTAATTTATTTATTTTTTAATAAATAAACATAAAAACCTTGACTAGTTTCGACAATACTATGTCATTTTAAAACGGAAACAAACTCATGAATGACGACAAAACATTTTGAAACAAACCGAAAGGGTCTTGTCTACAACAGTAGGTATGTGTTAAATTATCGGAAGGATTACATAAATATGGCATTTTTGTGTATAAGAATATTGCATAGGAACAAAGTGGTAAACTAATTAAGAAAATTTAAAAATATAATTTTTGATTATTAGTTATTAAAAATTTCAAATAGGATGCTATTTTTAAAATCTACCTGCTCGTTAAGTAGTAAATTGCAAGAAACGGAATTATTATGGCTTTTGTAAATTTATATGTTCTCAAGTGTTTCAATAAATGGCTTAAAATTGTTATAGTGAATGATCTCTGTTTCTTGTAATTTAGGAAATGTATGCCCTGTTGTAAGAAAATGATTTGCAAATGTTGAATGAGTTTTATTTAATCTAAAGGAACGTAAGTGTTCAAGATATCGAATATTGAAATTTCTACAGGTCATACCAAGGTAATAGCTATTGCACTCTGAACATTTTAGTTTGTATACTCCAGATTTTAAGAACTTATCACTTATTTTATCTTTGGCGTTAAAAATATGATTTGACAATTTTGATTGGGATATAAAACTAACTTTAATATTATGCTTTGACAAAAGTTTCGCTATTCTCTCACTTGTGGTTCCAAAATAAGTAAGGCTAACGTATTTAAATTGAACATTGTTATCTTTGATTTTTGGATAGATTAAATTTTGCGCAATTTGACTTTCTTTCCGGGACATAAGTTTATTAATTAACTTATGGTTATAGCCGTTATTAATGGCTATGGTCTTTATGATATCCAGTTCGTTCTTTAGGTCGGTTTTGGAAAGGGGTAATGTAAGAGCTCTATGTATCATGGATTTGTATGCTGCTAGCTTGTGTGAGTGTGCACTAAAAGATGAATATGGTATAGTAGTGTCTGTAAATGTTGCCTTTCTGAATACATTGAACGTGATTTTATTATGTTTATTGGTGAGGGTGAGATCTAGATAATGGATAGATGAGTTACTTTCAGTTTCCAGAGTAAACTTGATGTTACGATGTACATTTGTGCCTGTAAAGTAAGCTAAAATGTCGTCGACATACCTATACCAGAATAAAATATGTTTTTTGCTAAGCTCAGAGTACATTATTTTTTTTTCTAAATGAGACATGAAAATATCAGCCAGTAATGGGCTAAGAGGTGAACCCATTGCCAAACCGGATTTTTGCTCATACAATTTATTATTGAATGTACAATAGTTTTGGCTCAGACACAATTCAAAGGCATTTTTCAAGTCCATTTGTACTATGGGGTTGAGTCTGGAGTTATTAAGGATGTCGGATATTAAGGATAGACATTCTTTGGGTGGAATTCTCGGAAACATGTTCGATACGTCAAATGACACTATAATACCATTCCCAGAGATATTATGTTTTTGAATTGATTTTGTAAGTTCTATAGAATTACTTATAGCAAACTGTGGTTTAAAATTAGTTAGGCGTCTGAACTGTGAGTTTAATTTCATTGTTAGGTTTCTAACAGGTGTATTTATAAAAGAGACTACAGGACGAATTGGAGCATTGTCTTTGTGATTTTTGATGAGTCCATAAAGTTTAGGGGGTGAGGGATTTTTGATAGTTTAATCTATGTTTCTCGTAATTATTGATAAAGGACGGATTATCATTTAAAAAGGATTTTATTTTCTTTTGAATGTCGTTTGTTGGGTCTTTTTTAATTTCTTTAAGGTCTGATTCTATGAAAGTGGACATCTTATCTTGATAGTCTTTTGTGGGAATGATAACTATTGCATTTGACTTATCAGCTTTGGTAATGGTGATATTATTGTCTTTAATTTTCTTTTGAACTGATTTTAATAATGATCTGTTAGTATTGCTCTATGGTATTTTAGCGGGAGTTATAGATTCTAGGATTTTATTTTTGGTGTTATTGGAGTTATTAGTGTTTTTTAGAGCATATTCTACTTCTGATACGACAGTTTCAGCATAGGATTTGGTATCAAAAAAGGGTGTACCAAATCCTATGCTGAAACTGTCGTATCAGAAGTAGAATATGCTCTAAAAAACACTAATAACTCCAATCACACCAAATTTAAAATCCTAAAATCTATAACTCCCGCTAAAATACCACAGAGCAATACTAACAGATCATTATTAAAATCAGTTCAAAAGAAAATTAAAGACAATAATCTCACCGTTACCAAAGCCGATAAGTCAAATGCAATAGTTATCATTCCCACAAAAGACTATCAAGATAAGATGTCCACTTTAAGACCCAACAAACGACATTCAAAAGAAAATAAAATCCTTTTTAAACGATAATCCGTCCTTTATCAATAATTACAAGAAACATAGATTAACTATCAAAAATCCCTCACCCCCTAAACTTTATGGACTCATCAAAAATCACAAAGACAATGCTCTAATTCGTCCTGTAGTCTCTTTTATAAATACACCTATTAAAAACCTAGCAATGAAATTAAACTCACAGTTCAGACGCCTAACTAATTTTTAACCACAGTTTGCTATAAGTAATTCTATAGAACTTACAAAATCAATTCAAAATCATAATATCTCTGGGAATGGTATTCTAGTATCATTTGACGTATCAAACATGTTTCCGAGTATTCCACCCATAAAATGTCTATCCTTAATATCCGACATCCTTAATAACTCCAGACTCAACCCCATAGTACAAAAGGACATGAAAAATGCCTTTGAATTGTGCCTGAGCCAAAATTATTGTACATTCAATAATAAATTGTATGAGCAAAAATCAGGTTTGGCAATGGGTTCACCTCTTAGCCCATTACTGGCTGATATTTTCATGTCTCATTTAAAAAAAAAAACATAATGTGCTCTGAGCTTAGCAAAAACCATATTTTTTTCTGGTATAGGTATGTCGACGACATTTTAGCTTACTTTACAGCCACAAAGAGACAACTTAACACTTTCCTATCATTCCTTTATAATGTACATCGTAACATCAAGTTTACTCTGGAAACTGAAAGTAACTCATCTCTCCATTATCTAGTTCTCACCCTCACCAATAAACATAATAAAATCACGTTCAATGTATTCAGAAAGCCAACATTTACAGACACCACTATACCAAATTCATCTTTTAGTCCACACTCACACAAACTAGCAGCATACAAATCGATGATACATAGAGCTCTTACATTACCCCTTTCCAAACCCGACCTAAAGAACGAACTGAATATCATAAAGACCATAGCCATTAATAACGGCTATAACCATAAGTTAATTAATAAACTTATTTCCCGGAAAGAAAGTCAAATTGCGCAAAATTTAATCTATCCAAAAATCAAAGATAACAATGTTCAATTTAAATACGTTAGCCTTCCTTATTTTGGAACCACAAGTGAGAGAATAGCGAAACTTTTGTCAAAGCATAATATTAAAGTTAGTTTTAGATCCCAATCAAAATTGTCAAATCATATTTTTAACGCCAAAGATAAGTTCTTAAAATCTGGCGTATACAAACTAAAATGTTCAGAGTGCAATAGCTTTTACCTTGGTATGACCTGTAGAAATTTCAATATTCGATATCTTGAACACTTACGTTCCTTTAGAATAAATAAAACTGATTCAACATTTGCAAATCATTTTCTTACTACAGGGCATACATTTCCTAAATTACAAGAAACAAAGATCATTCACTATAACAATTTTAAGCCATTTATTGAAAACTTGAGAACATATAAATTTACAAAAGCCATAATAATTCCGTTTCTTGCAATTTACTACTTAACGAGCAGGTAGATTTTAAAAATAGCAACCTATTTGAAATTTTTAATAACTAATAATCAAAAATGATATATTTAAATTTTCATAATTAGTTTAACAGTTTGTTTCTATGCAATAATCTTATACACAAAAATGCCATATTTATGTAATCCTTCCGAGAATTTAACACATACCTACTGTTGTAGACAAGACCCTTTCGGTCTGTTTTAAAATGTTTTGTCGTCATTCATGAATTTGTTTCCGTTTTAAAATTACATAGTATTGTCGAAACTAGTCACGGTTTTTATGTTTATTTATTAAAAAATAATAAATTAGTGATATAAAACAAAGTAATTCGTTTTTCTACAATCATAATGATAGTATATCACAAAGTAATGGCTTCCACCATCAAATAGCAATAAAAAAAGGTACTCGGATACTTATTTCTGAATTTTATAAATACATCTCTAAGTACTAGTTGGTTTCCGCAAAATTTAAAAATGAGTGCAGTTGAACCAATCCCCAAAATAAATAAGCCACAAATTTCAGATCAATTAATACTCTGCCTCAGTTGGAAAAAATTCTGGTAATTTCTGTATATCAGCATTTGTCACAATATTTGGAAAATAGTAAACTGGTAATGGAATGTCAATCAACATTTAGAAAAAAACACACTTGTGTAAATGTTTTGTAATTAACGCTAACAAAATGGAACTATCATATGGATAAAAACAAATATGCAATAGTAGGTTTTTTTAGACCTGAAAAATATTCAAATATTAATACAGAAACTTGCCTACTATCCTATAGCATGTACAGATTACAATGTACTGAGATAAATAATTTTAAATCGACTACTAAAGTGAGTGAGTTTGATGTACCCCAGGGTAGTGTGTTGGGTGTTCTTATATTCATTTTTTAACTGATTGATATTAAGTTTATAGAAAAATTTGAATATATAATATTTTTGCAGATGACACTATGATTCTAGTTACAGATGAGAACCTAATTAGAGCTATAGAAAAAATGAATAATTAATTGTCTTTTTAATACATCTCTATTTCAACAACAATTTCCTTAAATTAAATTTTCTCAAAACAACAGCGATGATTATAAATACATAATATAAACATAGCCAGATTATTGAACAACTATTGACATAATTATTTTTGAGGAAAGGATTCAAATTGTCAAAGAATTAAAATACTTAGGAATATTAGTTGATAATTGTCTAAATATGAAAAGCAATTTTAATATCTCACACATTATACGTTTTAGCAAGCTACGAAAAAATGTGACATTAAAGTTATTTTAGTGTATAAAACCATTCTCCGACCATATTTTGAACATTGCAGAAGTTTATTAACGCTATTTGACTCATATAAAATGGGTGCATTACAAAACTGCAAAACAGGGCAATGCGTTTCATATTAAAATGTAACAGACAAACTCCAATCAAGTTAATGTTAAATGCTCACGAGATTTCGTCTATTTAAGACGGCATTTTTTATTTAACTATGATATTAATCTTCAAAGCGTCACAATGATCCTACATATTTGGATCAATTTTTTACCTATAATAATGGCATTCATAATAATTATTCAACAAGAAAACAGATAAATTTTTATGTAAGAAAATTATGCAAGACAATGAAATCATTCTTTCACAATGGTGTAATTTAAACTGAGTTGAAACCATTATCAACATTTTAAAACGCGAGATGTAAAGACCGACATCTAGGATTTTCGGGGAAACTAGGACATAAAGGTTCCGAATCTGTAGCTGTTCCATAAAATTGCTCTTATCCGTAACTCCTACTTTAGAAAATCACGGTGAAATTTTCAGGGTATCTTCACCTGTCAGAGATATTGAATACTCTCTTCGAGGTGTCATTCTTTTATACGGTAGACAATATATATAATAGGTAAGGTTTCTGGTTAGGGAACCTTCGTTAGTTGCGCTTCCCACAATTGAATGTCCTCATGAACACTTCTTTATGCATTTGATACATATTGTAAAATTTGAAGACGCGAGATGTAAAGAACGACATCTAGGAATTTCGGGGTAACTAGAGGACATTCAATTGTGGGAAGCGCAACTAATGAGAGTCCCCTAACCAGAAACAATATATCTTATATATATTGTCTTGCGTACAAAATAATGACAACTCGAAAAGAATATTCAGTATCTCTGAGAGGTGAAGTTAATCTGAAAATTGCACAGTGACATTCTAACCTAGGAGTTACGGGTAACAGCAATTACATGGAACGGCTCCAGATTCGGAACCTCTATGTGCTAGTTTCCACGAAAATCCTAGATGTCGGTCTTTACTCTCGCGTCTTCAAATTTAACGATACATAAAGAAGTGTTCGAGACGACATTCAATTGTGGGAAGCACAACTGATGAAGGTTCCCTAACCAGAGACAATATATATTATATATATTGTCTTGCGTAGAAAAGAATGACACCTCGAAGAGAGTATCAATATTTTATTCTGAACTGGTTAAATATATAATATTAACATCTCTCTACAGTATTTTGTAGAACTTTTTGTATTATTAAATTGTTTTTATTTTAAGATATTCAATGTAATATTTAATACTATGTGCCTACGTACCTATTTGTATGTACCTATTATCACTTAAATATTGTTGTAACATTTATTGTGTATTCTATGAAAATATTTTTGTATATTAGGATTTTTTACCTATTTATATAAAGCTTCTTGTTGAACCAATAGTTTTTTTTAATAAAGCTCACTTATTTTATTTATTTTATGAATATATTCACCAATGTTATCAATGAAATCGACTGATCCTCAAATTTGTTTTAGTACCGATATTATTCAACTGGCTGGTCAAGGTGTTATACTCTAATTTAAATTACTGAACTATAGATGGTGAAAAGGTTTGTCTGTAATAGACAACCAGTAATCCCGAAAATTTTATGAAAATGCCCCTACTACCGTTTGATATATTGCAAATTTATTTTTTCATGTGCTTGGTATAGGTCTATTTCAAGCCATACAACTGTATTTCTATTAATAGTTAATTTAAGTACTGTATTAGAAGTTTGATGTTTTCCGATAAATATAACGCTAAATAGAGGATAAAATGTTGACAAAATGACATTTGCGCAAGATAACATTAACCAAAATTACACTACAGCAGCAGCAGACATGGCTGAGATTCTCCATGAAATTTTTAACTGTTCTGCTGTAAAATAGTTTAGCTGAAACACTCAGGTCTCCACTAGTTTAAATGAAAACATAAACTTTTAAAGTGATATTTTACTGGGTATATAACTTCTTTATTCCCTCTCATTTAAGCTATAAGAAACAAAACAGAAATAGAATAATTTAAATTATTTACATAGTAATTGAATTACGTTGGCTATTCTTGACGAGATTATATTTAACAGTAGATATTATTGTTTTCAAGAAATTAATCTAAAAATGGAGCATATGTCGTCAAAAGACTCTGTTTACAAAATGAACTAAAAAGTGGATTACAATTATCTAAAAGAGCTAAGCACTCTTACACGAAACAACTAGGTAGTAGAACTAACCTCAAACTTACTTGTTACTTAAGGAAAAAGTAACAATGTCTTGAAGTGAATTGCGGTTAAATAATTCACCTTATAATTGGCCATTGCTGCTGAAAAAGTGGATTTATATTTGCTTTTGTTTTTTGCTTAACATTCGAACCAACTGTCATAGATTTGATTTGAACATAACATACAAGACAACATTGATATTTAATATTTCCTTTTGTTATGTTTCAAATGATATAGACAAAAATTAGTCCTTCACTATACTTAAAATTGCGAAACTGTTTATTGCTACTTATAGTTAATAGTATTTGAACAAAATGACAAGAGTTAACAGCAACCCTACTAGATCCAATATGTGCGATTTATAGTCTCCTGAATCACTCTTCTTGACGAAATTTTTAGACTTTATTTCAATACTTGCATTATTACATGTCGTATATTATACAACAATATTATCGCATTTTTATACATGTTAAACAATAAAATGGATGAGTTTCTTTTTGAAACACCAGTATGACCTAGTGACTGAAATATATTATATTAACCCATGGCTTGTTGAACAACCCTATACCATTATTTGGTCTTTCACCATCTCTTCTAGGCAAGGTGATGTAACATTTGCTGAGAGAGCAACCGCTTGACGATTACTTACATGAACACAAATCTTCTAAAGAAACTTTGACCTGTGAGAACTATATTTAGATTTTTTCATGCTAAAGTGGACGGTTTTTAAAAAAGTTCTTGTAACATCGTAGTCTGAGATTTGGGCAACTCCATTCCTCCCAATATGTTTTGTGTAATTTTGCAATCTCATCAACTTCGAATAACTCAAGGGAGAACTAGTCGTTATTTTGGACGGTTATTAGGAAAGATCATTAACTGGGAAATAATTATTTTAATGAAAATTTAATACTTCAGCCGAGGACAAGCTTTGGGTCAATTAGTCTGGTGCATCTCGTTCCTATTGACCACGTACATGCTGATATATTTTCACAAAATTATATATATATATATATATATATATATATATATATATATATATATGTACTTAACCATTACTATGATCGAAGTTCTTTCTATAGATAAAGTTGAATGCCTAATCACCCTATTCTTTTGTGAATGGCACAACTTATATCGCGTGTTTCTGACTCACTTGTATCATTGCCCAATTCAGTCACTTGGTGCTGTCAAATCTGACTTGGTTCACGAATGTAATCTCATAACTATTCAGTGATCATCTCCATAAAGTTACTAATTTAACATATTATATGAAAGGGATTCCTAAAATTAAATATAAAGTCTGTAAGACTTAAATTATGTCACATTTTGAAAACACTTGTCTTGGAAACTTGGAAATAGGGTTACCCTTAAATAACTGGAGTCGCTTTAACCTTCCAGTAATTGTCACCTAAACAAAAATATCAGAAACTTACCTATTGAAGTAAGATTTATAAAATGTCACCTTTACCTCCTTAACTTAACCTAATCCTGATATTAGAGCATACCGGCAGCTATAGATAAGACAAGTGGCTTCCACTAGTTAAACAGGAACATAAAAGTTGATCAAAAACTAAAATTCTATGTATTCCTTATAGGCATAAGGTATATTATAGGTCCCACCTCACTTTAGAAACTGTCCTAGGTAACCTCCATATCAAAGAAACTTTTTGTAAATCTTCAAGAAAACTAATTTTTAGATAAATTCAAATATTTTGGTTATGATTACAAATCACAAATCCCATCTTAATAGGAAAGTAGTAGTAGTAGTGGCTCAAAAGCGACGTCATAAAACAGCTGATATTAAAAATAAACTTTTACGTCCTGAAAGTTTCTCTAACAACTTTTTATTATATACAATGTCACAAAGATAATTACAAAAATTCAATCAGAATAGTAAAACGCTTTCAAACTACAAATGCTCATCAGTTAGAAGTATGTACCTATGTCAAACTAATAAAGAAAATTTTAGCACTTAAAAATGTTATAATTACTTATCTGTAATTAAGAAATTGCAAAAGAAAAATATTAAAAGAAGGAAACAGCATATAAAACTTAATGATTGTTTAAAATGGTGAAAAATAGACATTGTTGTAAATTAGTTAGTTAGTCATACTTGCGTGTGATTGCATCAACATCATTAACCGTGTCATTCGCAAACAATCACCTTGAAAAGGTTGACATAAAATATTGACACCAACCCAAACAATTTGATGCGCAATGAAACAAGGCTTCGATAAAATTTGTGTAACCTGTCACTGTACGCTGTTTTTTGGACTTTTCCTTGTTGAACGAGTTTCATAGAGGCTATAGCATAGGCTAAACATGATAAGTAAAATTTGCAACCATTTCATTTGTCAACGGGATATTCTAGTAAATCTTTAAATTGTGAATCATACCAATTTTCTCTAAAACGCCTGACACGTCAACAACTTAAACAATTTGTTAAGTACTAGAATAAATTATGTGATTAATTCAGAACCTGTATCGCATTTTAAAACGCTAACCGCCTAACCTCATGGCCTAACTCTCATGACTCTTCAGCAAGACTCCTTTTATGTTGACCCAAAACCGAGCGAAGGACAATTTCTCACACCAGGCGATCTATTTCCTTTTACCCACTAATACTAAAAAACCGAATTACAATATAGATATTGCACTGATGCTTCATAATAAAGATTGAAGTGCATGTTAACTGTTTAAGGACAATTTTATGAGCTGGTTGCAACGTATTACTTTCTAACGAAAGGTACTCATGAGTCTGTAGTAACAAAACAATTGATGTAGTAATTATAGCGCCTATTTTCTGGTCCATATCAAATTTTCCCAGACGTATGAAGAACTCAAGACACAGGTATGTTTTCATTAAGTTCTTGTATGCAAATTGCCATAAGAAACAAAAAGCGTTCTTCAGAAATCTAAAATTATTTTTATCCTAAAGTTTCTCTGCATTCAGACTAGAGCTGTTAGTCCACCCCACCAAGTACATATACCCCAAAAACTCTTTAATGGCCGTTAAATTTATAGGTAGTGATGCCCATTCCTTTATATATTGGACTATTTGAAAATATAAAGGTTTGTACTTTTAACAACAATTCATTGATATAAGAGGTTCCAGCACCTGTCTCAGATGTCTCCTTAATCCAGACAGTTGGAAAACAATATTGTGTTGGCAAGTACTAATATTTATGTACAGACATTGGCTCACCTTCTAGCTTCTGCCACTGTTTTTAACAATTAAAGCGGCGGAATTGTTAAAAACATCTTTATTTCCTATTTTTTTGTGAATTTTCTGAAGATCTCTGTGAGGATTTAAAGGAATATACCTGGTCAATTTCTTTTTAGCTCTGCAAAAATCGCTTCTGTGTCCTGGGCACGCCAATCTGTGCTTCCATTTTTTGTTCCTTCGGCGTTTATGGTTTCCCAAAAATTTTGTTTTGAATTTAAACCTGTTGTCATCCTCTAAATAATTTAATTATCTATGATATAGCTGTTGTTTTTTATCATACGGTTCTTGCAGTTTATCGTATCGAGTTTTCCTCATAAGGTTTTTATATTCTATTTGCTGCATGGTTTATGCCTTGAGAGTTTCTGTTGTTTCATGTCTACTTTCCTGTGGAACTAATTGTTGTGATCACTATTTGTAACGTGAACTTGCACTTTTGTTCCAATTTCTATTAATATTTCATCATTATGTATTCATTTACGTTTGTGTTTAATATTTCCTGTTTTAGATTTTAACAAACTAATGTCACTTCCATACTCTGAAAACCTGTATACTCTAGCGTATTGTATCCTTATTCCTTTTTCTTGTATCATAATTTCATGATCTGCTTCTAATTTTAGGTGTCTATTTTCGGTACAAATTTATGTGTAGATCTATTTATGTTTGAAAACCCCGTTCAATCACATTCAGATTCACTAGTATATTTTCTTCTCGATTATGGTTTATTAGGAATATTATATTATTTTCTAATTTATAGTGTCTTTCCATGGATGACTTTATACTTCTGTAGTCCAAAACCCAATACTTAGAAAATAACAGCGGAATGTTCACAATTTTAACTTCAACAAGACACAAACCATAACTTTAACCCAGGAATTCGAAATCCCAATCTAAATATGGTACACCAATTGTAAATGCTCAGTCACTCATTGCCATATTCTATATCATCAGCACAAATAGTTTTTAATAATAGACTGGCACGAAACTAGCAATATAGAACAAATGATCTAGACTTATTTTTAAAATATTTATAGAATGGTCCTAAAATGGCATGTAGATTAGAACGGATATACAATTCTTATTCGCAACTTGGACACAACGGAATCTAAGTCTGTAACTAATGACATAAAGTGCATTTAAAGAAACGTACTTAATAAGTTCCAAACCATTTTCATTTTATATAGTTCTCATGCATATCAAAAAAGTAGTTATTTTCGAAAGACAAATTCTCGGAAACACAAATCATGTAATAATAACTGTTATTGCATCAACAATGTCTCTTGGAATGCAGTAATTCGCTATATCATTAGAATACATTTCATATCCAAATTCAATTTATTGTTGAGTCGTAATGCTCACCTGTATTCAAGAAATGAAATTGTTTCTTAAATTTTTCATTCTCGGTTGTCGTATGAGTAAGTTTTTCCCGCGTACACTTTTCCCAGGAAATATCATATTCATGAGCGCTATGAATAAAGCTAACAAGGTGAGTAAAATATGAAATGAAACTCGGAAAACCTTGAAGTTGATGAACTTCTAAGGAAAGTTAATTGAACAAGATATTCGGAAAATATAAATAAATATAGGTTTTGAAATTATCTAATTCTGTTATTTAATTTCTGAGGATTACGCTAACTTAATTAGGTCATACTTGGAAATAAATAATATAAATTTTTAAATATTACCAGAAGACAAAAAATTTTTGGCCAATAAAAGCTCTAAAGTTCAACTACATATCCGTTAATGCATGAATATGTGAAACATGTGAATTAATATACTATAAAAACCAGTCAAATAAACAAGACTTTCAAGAACGGGATTCCCGAAAATACGGTGATGATTAACAGGAATTAGATTTCATTCCGGAATTAGAAATTATATACATTTACCATATCAGAATGGTCAGGGAAACGTCTACAAGGCTATGGAGGTATCAGCAAATGATGACTGAAGTTGAGATGAATCGATAGTATTGCTGCGATTACCTGCTCGGTATTAGTTATCGGAGTTGATAAGTATTGTGATTTATTTTGAACGAATAAAGACGTTTATATTGATTGTAAAGATCTCTAATTGAACCAAACAAAAATGTATAACAATGTCATATATAGATATAAAACTTTATTTTTCCGATTTGGTAATTTTGAGCTTACAGGACTAAAACTGTTTTTGCATAAATGGGTTTTAGGAAATAAGTATAATAAGTGTGGTCAGAAAGTTGTTGAGTTTTTTTTCGAAATATCTTTTTTCTTGTATTTTCGGTATAACTTTGCTTCTCTAAACTTCCCAGAAAAAGTTTTGAAATAAATTTTTTACGAGGTAGATGTCATGCTATTTTTCTATATTTCTGGTATTTCTCGAAAAATGTGATTTGTTCAAATTCTATCTATTTTGTAAAACAGCTTTTTATAGCAGTCATGTATCCTGCTAGTTTTTTTAGCAGTGAACTACAAGAACAGCAAATTTACCAGTTGAAAAGTAATTTAAGGGAAATAGTCACGGCCATATTTATTTGACAACCACGACGACAAATTATCAATATTGTGAATCTCAGAGTTGTCTAAAGTTGGCAGGGCCAAACGAGCGATACCCAGTTTTACTCATGCCATAGTTTTTCCCTATTTTTCACTAATTTTACCATTTTCAAAATTTTTCATCGCTAATCAACCCTAATGTCAGCGATTCTGCTAGACTAATGGTTAAGCTAGCTGAACTGACAAAATTACTACTTTATTCTCACCACTAAACCACCCCTAATGGCAGCAAGTTTTGGTTAAGATTAAAACTGACAGAATTCGAAAAATATTCTTCCAATGTTGTAGATTTCAGAATAGGATTTTTTTCATTGCTACCTCTGTTTGGTAAAACTCTTTTATTTCACTCTCACTTTTATCGGCTGTGGAGGCGTAAGTTTCTGTAGCATTGAAATTCGTTGGTGTTATTGCAGGGAAATTGAGAACCGATGGGGGTAGTCTCCTGTTGACAACTATGCCAACACCAAATTGACCTCTTGAGTAAAAATATAAGGTGTTTTTGTACTCTGCCTTTGGCCATCTCATCTCGTTAATCCCTAAAATATCAATGTTCAATTTGTCCGTCTTATGTATAGAAAATGTCGATTTCGCTGATTGAAACATAGTTTTGACATTCCACGTACCTATACCCATAGACTTAACTTTTGTTGTTGTCGGAATTTTCTCTTTTACTTATTAATCAGGAACTAAGAGGCCCCTAGTCATCAGAGTACCTCTCCTCTCCTGATAGTGCTTGGTTACCGTGAGTCATAAGCAATAATGTCTATAGTTTTAAGATTGAGTGTATTAAAGATATCGTAATAGATCTTTAATACAGTAGTTTCTCCCTGCGCTCTTTATTCTAATCTAGTTGATCTTTAACGATTCCTCCGCGTTTGGGGCCAATTTCACAGCCACAGGACAATAAAGCGCCGAAAGGCCTTCCAGTTCGTCTACCATAAGCGGCTGGTCAGAAAGTCGACATTGTTTATTCCGGCAACCACCCGGTCAACAGAGACACGATTATCTAGACGGATGTGCCACGTACAGGTGGGTAGCATATTTTTCTACCATCACCACTTACATCCCAGATTTTTGAAACCTACATAAATATGCAACCTAAATATTCTAATTTTAATTCTATTTATACTTCCACAAATGTAATGAGAATTTAATGCATTTTGAAATGAAGGTTATCATAAATTAATGCAACTTTAACTAATTATGTTGATTAAATGATTGTATTACTTTATGAAATGAATATAGTATGAAAGCTATTGCTATTATTATCTTTCTATTATTATTTGTTTATTTTTTTGTTATATTTTTATTTATACCAGAACAGAGTACAGGCTCAGTTACTTTCAACTGGATACAGCTTTGCCTGTATTACTTTAATACTTTTAATGAAACTGTGTATCTGGGAATCAATGAGCAATATATATATATATATATATATATATATATATATATATTTATCCGGGAATACATCCGTTCGTTATATTGATTCATGTTTGAATCCTGCAGACCTTTCGCCAAGGTCTAACTTGCCATTCTCAATGCGTTCTTTAGGGTGAACTAAGAGGTGATCTATCTTGGCTGTTTATTTTATATGCCTCCGTCAGATGTTATATCGCGCCTGATTGTTCGGTGTTGACTCCGCCCCCTTTGCTGCCGTGTCGAGTGTCTCACTTGACAGGTTTGGATTTTGAGTGGCTAATTCTGTTTTATTTTGATATGGGATAATTGTTTTCCATGTGTTAGAAAGGTGCAGAGCGTCATCTCTTTTGTTTAGACTTTGTCTGGTTTTGTAGTGAGTTCTTTGTGCGATCTGTTTGCAACTATCGAAATTGATTTTATGGCCCGATTGTTGTTAGTGTTGGAACAGCGCCGATGTTGTCTGTTTATTTTTGACAGCTAATCTGTGCTCATCTAAACGGGCTGAAATTCTCCTGTTCGTTTGTCCGACGTACCTATACCTTGTCCCACGTTCCACAAGTTATACTATATACTGCTTGGTTTTCAAGTTTAACTTTTGGTTTGGGATTTCCTTAACTTGTGCCTATGGTCTGGAGCGGTTTGTATGCTGTGACTATTTCATGCCTTCAAAGAATTCGGCCAATTCTGTCCGTTGTTCCTTTGATGTATGGTAAGACTGCTTTTGGTTTTTCGGTGAGGTCATCATTTGGTTTTGGCTCAAGGTGTTGTTGTGCTATTGCCTTTTTGATTGTGTAGTCTGTGTATCCGTTTTGTCGTAGAGCGTTAGTTATCTGTTTTAATTCGTGTTTTTTGTTATTGTCGTCGGTCAGTCGTATGGATCTGGAAACTAACATGTTGGCAACTCCCTGTATCTGAGAAGGGTGGTGATGGGATTTGTAGTTTCAGTATCTGTTCGTTTCACCGTAAGAACGCATTGAGAATGTCAAGTGAGACCTTGGTGAAACGTCTGCAGGATTCAAACATGAATCAATATAACGAATGGATGTATTCCATGATAAATATTTCTTCATATATATATATATATATATATATATATATATATATATATAACTTCTGATGTGCTCACGAGTAAGATACGTAATTGACTGTTCTCGGGAATCTCGTGTGTTTCTCTTGTTTGTCTTAGAAAATACACTTTTTCGACGTTTCCATGAGATCTCACTCATTTTCTTCGGGATTACTGATGTTGTCACTCACTAAATTTTTCCTTGATGTATTTTCACAGCCACCTTCACCGCTCTTTCGATTTGATGTTTTTTCTCATTTTATGTAATAAAATTTTTTTAATCTATCATAGGGCAAACATAAATTACGGCTTTGGCAGAACCAGAGTACCAAAAATAAAACACGAGAGGGCGCAAATTTGTATAACTCTGAATATTATACGAGGTATATAGAAAATTTATGGTTGTCATTAATTGCCCATAATTACGCTCAAATACCTTTAAATTTCCAAGAAACTGCAAAACAATTTCACAGCGGCTTCACTTGCAAGTTTGTTTCCACTAAAACAGTATATTTCAATTGACTCTAGCGTAAGACGTTCGAGATAATTTACGAAACGTAATCAGATGAAAAAACTTTCTGCATGTATCCTCACAGGAACGGAAACACACATAAAGAAGAAAGTCCCGGCTACGATAAGAATAGAAAAACCAATAACAAGTTTTAAAGACACCTTAATATCTCGGTCCAATATTTGAACAGACTTGCGGTCTGCATTCGAAATTAGACGGAAGGAGCCTGTTTTAATAGAAAAGAACGTTTTATATTCCAGAGAAATTGTCTAAGGCTAAAAGTTTGCTGCGGGAACGAACATTTTTATTTGTCTTACGCCGCGATTCTGTTGTTTTAGCCAGTTACAAATGTCGGATACGAAAATGGAGATTTGAATGATTCGGCAAATAGTTGGCCATCTTTGATTAGCTTTCTCCATGGAGTCCTACATTTAATATGCTTTTGATTTTTCAATTAATGTTGCTTAATTTTATCGTAATTACAGTTCATTTCGTTTAGGGACTGGGTTTTCATGCAAGTTTATGGTGTTGTACAAGTGCTGCTGCCTGGAAGGGAGGCAATGAACAACTATACGCTGGAAGCGGCGTCGGCTTACAGCTTTACGGCACGTCAGTAATATGATGTCAATGTCGAATGATGAGAAATAGGGTTTTGATTTTTTTTTTAAATAAATTAAAACATCAAATATAAGTTTTATAATAACACTATTTTTGTTTGTCTTGTTTTCATTATAATTAAAAAGAGATCGAATTGAAAATAATACTTTAAACACAGTAACAAAGATCGTATGCTAATGCTAGATTTTTAAACGTCGCGTCGGGCTAAGGTCTGTTTCTACGAATCAAGTGTTTAGTTGTCTATGTTTAGCCGATCAACAAATGCTGAATACAACTTGAGTCAATAGTTGCTTATAATTTTCAATATAACCTGAACAAGTGTTTTGTGGGAAAATGGTATCAGTTTTGTTAAAATAACTGAAAATCATCTTATATCAACTGAACCTAAGCAGTAATGTGTTTTCGTGTTAGATATTGGATTGTGGAGCATTCAGGAAACTTACCCAAAGAAGGGTAAAATGTAAACAGAAATCTCTAAAAAATATATGAACAAATTTTCTTCTAAAATGTATCTTCCCTACGCTTATTATTCTTACAAAACACAGTGAGTTTGTATAACTAAATCATTTAAGATGTTGTTAGGACTGTTTTTGACAATTTTTCTTCTTGAATATTTTCAGTATTTGACATTTCCCATGCTTTGATTTTGGCAATTTTGTAACATTCTTCTCATGTTAACATTTTTTGTGATGTTTGGTATAATATATATATATATATAATAACTTTTTGTTACTTCATATTTGTTATATATCTAACATTTCCTACAGAGAGTGAATATATTGGCTAATTGAGGATTAACATCTCTATTCATTTAGAGAAAAAAACTCAAGAATCAATCCTTATGGAAGCTATCATTTCAAGTTTGGTTGAAGAGTATTAATATCTGTATTTAAATTATCTGTCCAATGAAGCGCTGCCTTTGTTTGCCAGTTTTGGGGGTTGGCAGTAATCCTTGCACAACATCCATGCCTGGGTTGTGGTTGTTCATCTGGGGTTGTGGTATATATATTTAGGCTGTCGTTATGTTTGTTTCCCCGTCACCAGCCTGCCGGTTTAACTCAGAGCCATTGAAGTGTTCCAGTCGATTTGTAAAAAATGTACCCAAATCAGTACGCAATACACAATCTTCTTTGCTTCAGAAAATTGGAAATTGACTTTCCTTACATTGATACACCAATTATGATAAAAAGTAGATCTAATCGAATAGTTAACTGGTTTAGGATAAGAAAACATTTAAGTTACAGCAGGATGGACATTACCTTTACCTTAAAACTATATAAAGAAAACTAGAAACACTCTGTCTTCATAGTTCTTACAATTCGCGGCAACAGCCCCTATCATAACTTGGACAATTATAATATTAATGAGTACAATACAAGAGCAACGAAAACATGTGAAAGAATTTCAAAACTAAAATTAAATTGGGTAAAAAGTTTTCTCTGACACTATAGCTACAAAGTATTAGAGGCAAGGATGTTGCATATCACCTACTTCTTTCAAGGTCTATGTAAACGATATATAATAAGATAACAGACAAAATTGTGGGCTATTAGATAATTATAATGATGACTATCATACAGACTATAAGATGAGAGAACTGGTGGAGGTATATAACAGGACCGGACAGCAATTACACTTAAATAAAACAAAGTACATGGCGATAAATGGCGATGCGTTAAATAATCATTAAGCAGCAACGATTGCTAGGAAAGTGACAAATCGAGTACACCAAGCAAAACAAGCCATAACAAAACTAAACAGCATCAAATAGTCAACGATTCATAAAAAGCGGAGATATGGGACATTATACAAGGAGATAGGCAATGCCTAGAAGATGCTGAAATGAATTTCTGAACGAGAAGCTTAGGGTACCAAGATTATAAAGCATCACAAATGAAGAAATAAGAAAACTAATACTAGAAGATAGGATTACAGAAAAAATAGAAAACGATCGATTGAAATCATAGAGGCCCTAGATGTTGGTGTGGTAACTATATAGAAAAAGAAATAAACTTTTGTAACTTGAATTTTTTTTTATTTTATTTTTTAAAAACTCAATGTAGTAAAACCGAATTTAAAATTCAGCTCACTTAGTAGGATGCCCAAGACTTAATGAGAATGGAAATGCTGTGAAACAAATGTAAAAGCACAGTTTTGCACACTAACAGCAAACCATTATTTAAACATTCGACGCCGTTTCAACAACCTAACCAATCCAGTTTGGTTTACTCCTTGATGAAATTTTCCAATGATTTACAAAATGATGTCCCGAAAGCGTAGTAATCCAAGGAACCACATATCTGAAAATCTTAAACAACGAATCCATTCTTGTGCCTTTTACGAACTGGATCTTCACCTAGACGAAAACAACATTGATCTGGCTCAAAGAAGAGGACAACTTTAGAATCAGAAACTATACCGAACACAGAGCGGACAGGCCAGGAAGGAAACCATGAGGAGGAATGATAATCACCATGAAGAACCGACTAAAACACCAGCTGGATGACCCGTACCAAACAAAAAACATCGAAAATGTAACTGCAGAAGTGAAAATGAAGGACAGAATGAAGGTAAAGATAATTAGCGCGTATAGACTACAAAATAAAGATCTCACAAATAATGACTTAAATTTTATTTTTGAGGGACAATATCAAGCCACAAATACCAGGCGGAGACCTAAACGCCAAACATAGAGACTGGAATTCAAGAGTCAGCACACCGAGCGGAAGAAACCTACAGTAACTCGCAGAAAGAGAGAGATACGACGTAATTGGACCAATGGAACCAACCCATCACCCAACAAGAGGACGCCATGGAGACATACTGGACGTATTTATCCTGCAGAACACGGACAAGGATTACGACATAGAGACAACGGAGAAACTATCGTCGGACCACAAACCAGTGACGATAACAAATGCCAGATGAATTGATAAGAAACAAACCAAGACAGAAACTAGGGAGGGATTCAAAACTATAATGGCATTGAAAACCCAAGAAGAAGAGGAACCGGTATTAAGTATAGATGAGGAAGTAAGAACAATCAGGGAGCAGATCATAGAAGCACATCGAGACAACACAACAACTACAGAAGTCCAGAATCTTCACAGGAGACATACCATAAGGACTGAAGGACAGAAACAGGCAAAAAAGAAGGTACAGGATACCCTACGACCCAGGGATAAGTAGGACGATCAACATGTTAAGCAACGAAATGAAAGAAAAATTGAGGGAACACACATTGACAAATAATGAGAAGAATGAAGAGGAACAGAGGACGGAGTAAAGCAGCACCACTACAAGGGAGAAACCGACTAAAACACAAAAAGAGGACATGGTAAAAATATTTGCGGATGCCATGGAGGAACAATTCACACTCAATGTAGCCCCAAAGTACGTCAGAGAATTCAAAGAAGAAATCAAGAAAGTATCGTAAGGAGTACGAAGGCCACAACTGAATGAAGAGCAAATGAGGTAAACAACGACAGAAGAAATAATGGATATCATAAGAAGACTGCATACGAAGACAGCACCAGGTTGGGACAGGACCACGAACAGGAGGTGAAAGGTGCTGCCAGAGGCATACACAGACAGAAGACTAAAGTGCCTCAACAACATACTCAAGGACCAGCGATTCGCGTGGGAATGGAAGAAAGAAAAGATCAAAATAATACCAAAGCAAGGAAATAGCAGAAAACTCCCACAAAACTACGGGCAAATAAATCTACTGAGCAACAGAGAGGATCAAAAAATTAAGAGGAACAGCTAAGGATTATACCACTTATACACTTCGAACAATGAGGATTCAGTGAAGGACATTCGACAGAGGACCAAATAATGAGGGTGTTGGATGACGCGATGGATGACACAGAGAACAAAAGTCGACATGACAGGATCTGGCAAGAGAAGCTTATAGCAAAAATGGATGAAAATGATTTGGAAGAACCACCGCAAGGATACCCCAGTACTACCTCACAGGGTGGACATACAGGATCAGGATAGACGGAACCACATCAACGATTAGGAACATCAGGGCAGGAGTATCATAGGGATCAGCACTATCATTATACAATATCTACACCGACGGGATACCGAATAGGACGAGACGTTAAAAAACTTACGTATACGGAGACGACACAGCAAAAGCGGCAACCTCAGCGAGGGCGGAGCTAGCAACAATCTACTTACAACAAGACATAGATGAAATGGAACAATGGGCCAAGAAATGGAAGATCAGAATCAACACAGAAAAGACACACGCAATAGAAATATGATGAAACAAGGACAAGCCAACCAGGAGACGGTAGGAGAAACATTCATCAACTAGCAGCGAGACGTAATATACCAATGAATCCAAATGGAAAGGAAGCTAGCATGGAGGAGATACGTAGAGGAAACAGCGAAGAGAGCCAAACAGCGCATCAGCATGATCAACGCCTTAATAGGACAGATGAGCAAGCTCCATTTGAGGAAAAAGGAGACGATGTACGAAGCAGCATGATGAAGTACGGAGCAAGCATATGGGGACAAGCAGCGGACACACACACCAACAAGTTCGAAACGATTCAACACAACGCCCTGAGAAACGAGCAGCTAGGAAAAGACTTAGGGATACGCACCAGAAAAGGAGAAATAATAACGAAGAATGTGATAGATAGAATGGAAAACTAACACAATTCACTACTATGAGAGGCCACAAACTGGGACGAAAAGAAATAATTTGGTCAAGTGCTACTTGGACTCGCATACTAAGGGTTCCGTACCACCTCCAAGATTCTAATATTCTAGTTTCAGACTAGCAGGGAATGAGTACATTTTCTTATAATTACCCTAATATCTTTTAAAGGTAGCGTTTTAAATTTATAAAAAGTATACACTTTGATTTTCCACACATAGACTTTTTATTTTATCTGCTTCAGGATTCGCTTGAGTATTATAAGAATTCTATATATATATATATATATATATATATATATATATATATATATAGAATTTTGGAATTTCCAAAAAATAATGGGAAAGTAGCCAATTTTTTATTGTATAAAGGGCACTAAATAAAGTGTACTCTTTTATTATATTATGAAAGCTTTCGAAATTTATTGATTTCTTCTTCAGTCAATTTTAATATCGAGGTTAGAAAATTATTAAAACAGGTTCTCATTGCAAATACTGTAGAATGCGTAATGCGCTTTAAACAAACATTACAAACATATATCAACAATTGAATAAAACATTATGGATATGGATGTGTGATCCAGTTACAATAATGTTTTATTCAATTGTTGATATATGTTTGTAATGTTTGTTTAAAGCGCATTACGCATTCTACAGTATTTGCAATGAGAACCTGTTTTAATAATTTTCTAACCTCGATATTAAAATTGAAAAAAGGTGCATAACTTTTCTAATCGGTGATGGTTTTAATCTTACAAATTGTACTCAATGGATGTGTGATCCAGTTACAATAATGTTTTATTCAATTGTTGATATATGTTTGTAATGTTTGTTTAAAGCGCATTACGCATTCTACAGTATTTGCAATGAGAACCTGTTTTAATAATTTTCTAACCTCGATATTAAAATTGACTGAAGAAGAAATCTATAAATTTCGAAAGCTTTCATAATATATTAAAAGAGTACACTTTATTTAGTGCCCTTTATACAATAAAAAATTGGCTACTTTCCCATTATTTTTTGGAAATTCCAAAATTCTATCCAGATTCTTAGCCGTTAATTGCTACGTAGTATATATATATATATATATATATATATATATATATATATATTTAATTATCTAATTAGGCCCCCAAAAATTAACTTTCGAGTTTTATTTTACTAATAAACTTTCAGGGAAGCCTTCTATATTCTACTGCCTGAATTTTGAGGCTCTGTAGATTATTATAAATTATTAAATCTGTTATTCAAATTATTTAAAAATATAAATAAAATATATTTTTCAAAATTTAAATAGTGTAGTTTTTAAAATGGGACTTAACTCGATGTTTAATATTTGTGTTAATATCTTTTGAATAAATGATTTAAAAATATGCTATAATTTTAATTCACATAATGAGCCCTTTGCCCTTTGATGCGTTTGAAAATTGAATTTTTATTTTCCATTTAATTGTATAATTTGTCCCTAAAATTACTATGGGGGTTTCCTAATATTTTCTCTTATAAATTTCAAGTGAGCCCAAGTACCCCTAATTATTTTCAAAATTTTAGATAGTATGGTATCGGAAATAAAGAGAGAAACGAGAATTTTTTATATCTTTATGTTAATATCTTGTAAACAATTAATACAAATATATATATATATATATATATATATATATATATGTATTCCTTACGATGAACCCTTTCATTTGTTGAATTGCATGATGCGTTAAAAAATAGTTTATTATTTTCCGTTTAATTCTATAATTTGGCCTTCAATATTAATATTAGGTATTTCCTTGTTTTTTTTCCTGTAAACAAAAAAATGTAGGTCTTATAGTTTGGAGAATAAATGGGGGAATATATTTTAAAATATTCATTAATATATATATATATATATATATATATATATATATGTTTGTATTCGTCATAATGAGCCCTGTGATTTGATATATTACATGATCCGTTAGAAACAATTAATTTTTTTATTTTCCAATTAATTCTATAATTTGCCCCTCAAAATTAATATTAGGGGTTTCTTCTTATTTTTGGAGTAAAGTTCAGGTAAGGGGCTATATGTCTATTTTTTTCAAAATTTTACAGCTAATGGTTTCGGAGATAAGGGGTAAAATTTTTTATATTTTTGTTAATATATATCTTTTAATTAATTTATTTTAAAATTATGAAAAAAATATATTTGTTTTAGTCATAATGAGCCATTTCATTTGATATATAACATGATGGTTTAGAGATAATTTTAATTTTATATTTTCCATTAAATTCTGTAATTTGACCCCCAAAATTAAATGTAGAGATTTCTCCTTATTTTAGCAGTAAAGTTCAGGTAAGGGGCTATATGTCTATTTTTTTCAAAATTATACAGCTTGTGGTTTCGGAGATAAGGGGGGGGGGAATTGGAATTTTTTTATATATTTTTGTTAACTTATTTTAAATGTGTTAAAAAATATATTTGTTTTCGTTATAATGAGCCCTTTCATTTGATATATAACATGATGGGTTAGAAACAATTTTAATTTCATATTTTCTATTTAATTCTGTAATTTGCCCCCCAAAATTAAAATTAGGGATTTGTCCTTATTTTTGCAGTAAACTTTAAGACAGACCCTATACCTCTAGAACTATACGTTTTATGGTTTCGGTGATAAGGAGAGGGGGAATGGGTAAATTTTGGTATATTTTCATTAATATCTTTCTTAACTATTTTTTTAAATATGAAATAAATATATTAGTGTTCCTCAGAATGGGACCTTTCATTGGATGTATTATATGATGCGTTTGATAAAAAATATTTTTAAATTTTCATTTAATTCTATAATTTGCCCCCCAAAATTAATATTAATAGTTTCACCTTATTTTTCCTGTAAAATTCGGGTAACGTTCTATATTTCATATTTTTGTCAAAATTTTAGGCTCAGTAGTTTTGGAGATCAGGGGGGAACGGTCGATTTGTTTAGTTTTCCCCCCCCAGAAGTACCCCTAAAATCAAAATTTGTTTATATGGAATCCTGATTGGGCCACCAAACTGTACACTGATACCAAATTTCAACCTTTTCCGTCCAGTAGTTTAGGAGAAAATTGCTGATATCTGAAAGGGGCCGAAATCTGGAGTGATATCATAAGGGTATCCGTATATTGTACACACAGGGAAAAATTGAAGGTAACTTAGAAAACAAATTAGAGAAATAAGTATCCAAATATGGACTAAGAGTAAGAAATTATTAAAAACAATTTAACTCTGATAATAAAGATGTGACTTAAGTAAGCTAAGCCTTTTATTGTCTCAGACTCTCGTCAAAGTAACGAATGATACTGTCATGCATCCATCCTTCAATACCTGCATTTCAGTAAATAAAATTTTTTTTTGAAATCCCAAACGAACACATGTGCAAGTTAAAATGCATTCTTAGAAACACTGAAGCTTTTTAATCGGCTGACAAAATAGGCAAAAATATCATCTGTTGCTTGTTAAAACCCCTTTATCATAGGTTTTAACAAGCAACAGATGTTGTTACAACCTATGGTAAAGAAAATTCTTTACTTCAATTTAGAAGCAGCTACTACCATAAAACCGTCAACTTTGGTATTTTGAAACTGGAAACAATACATATTTTTTTTACATTTATGGAACATCTTAGGCTGTAACACTCAATGAAGAGGATACAGATATTATTTATCCACTTCATCGTAACCCTTCCAATACCTTCTATTTTGACGATGACCAATTCACTTCTAAAAGAAATTAAACATTCGATAGACAAAGTCAAACCTTCATTCCTAAAAAATCGGACGCTCCGCTACCTCAAAAATGGCGTGTCGTCGTTTTACCCAGGAAATAAAGGAGTTTATTCTTAACGACAAATACCTCTACCAAACATTTCTGACTTACTCGGTTAACTTGGCACATGCCAATATTTCAATACTTTCGAACTGGTTTCACTGTTTCACCAAATATTTAATAGCAAAGAGATCCAAAGAGCCGATTTCACAGTTGATAATAGCAATTTCTAATTTGTTAGAATGCCAATCGATCTCGACTAAGCCTAAACTAGGGCCAGTATCAAAATCAAACACGATCACGGAGGCAAGTAAGTATATCATTTATAATATTGCATTTCCTATTTTCCTATTACTACATATCATATCATGCTTATCCATATTATTTAGTATATTTTCTAGCTGGGCCACTTCCGTTTTAAATCGGATGGTTATTTTACGTCCAATCGAAGAGGATACCGCTTTTACCAATAGATGCTTCGGGTTGAACAATATGAATAAATAGTAATCTGGGAATACATCTATTCGTTAGTGTGAAACAAGTTTGGAACTCACTTGGCATTTTCAATCTTTTTTCAAAATTCACCACCAAGTGCTCGAATCCTTTACTAAGGCCGTTTGCGGGTTATTAGTAGAAAATGAAGCTCTCCACAAAAAAATATTTTTTCTAGGAACACTGGCAAGAAATAAATATTTTTTCTAAGATACAGCAACACACTTAAACATAAAATAATTTGGAAGAAAACGCTTAGAATACAACATAATTTGTAATGAAACACATTGAAGTTGAAAAGATTTATGGCTATCTATAAAATTCATTCCCTACAAATTCTCTATTGTTTTTAATATAAATCTGAAGTTCTGGAAATGATTCGTCAAAAATATAAAACTGTTATTGGTTTGTAATAAAAATTATATTAGAATCAATAAATTGTCATATCACCGCTACATTTGCCGTGTTTTAGTATTTTATTATTCTGTATTTCACAAAGCCAAACGAATTTATCATATCACTCCAAAATAATGCTCACTCTAGATTTTCCAGTTGATACGACCGACAATACATGTATATCGATTTTCTGTCCAATTAACCATCATTGAAAAACATGTTAAAAGTACATTCACACTTATATGTGGCTGAAACCGACAATGTGAAATTAATTGACGAGCTGATTTTTTGGAGCAGCTAAATTCTGTGTTAAGTTCATTATTTCTGTTTTTGTTTCAATAAACTCCAGTAACAATTTCAATAAAATCAGTTGTGCTTTAAATCGACATTTTACTTTTTTATTCCAGACAGGCAATAAATTCGCTTAACACATTTATTTAAAATATTTAGTTGTCAATAAATTAATGTCATGAGTATTCATATGTAATGCTTAAAACTTAAAGAACGATATTTATTTTTGTCAAACTAGGTAAACAAATCAGAACATTAACATCAAATGCATAGGAAACTTGACAGACTCTTGAAGACAAATTTAACCTTAGATACATTTGGACTACACAGATTCACACTATAACTATACTATTTAAAGTTTAATATTGTATTAGCTGTATGGAAATCCCGAACAGACTGTGACTTAGTGGTATAACCTCTTAAGTGACAGACAGTTAAAATATATGGTGAGTTATAGATTGTAGCAGTTTTCGACGCATGCGAATATATACGTCTTATCCAATAACCTAATTAATGGCTTATATGTTCGTCATAGCCATTCAAATTAAACACATTTACCAGAATATGTATTTATGTATTGTTCAGAAAGGAGGTAAATCTTTATTTGACATATTTTAATACATAAAATAAACATTGTTGTAAACTCCGTGGGTTCAATTAATTAATTTTCAAAACTAATATTCACTTCACTTTCTAGAACTTTTATTTACACGTAACACATCAAATATTCTGAACAGCTGGTCTAATACAATAACATCGAAATCATAACAACAGATACACTCTAGTAACTTCTGCAATGATCGACCGTTATAATCTGCATGGCATTCTTCCAGCAATTTCGAGGGTCATCTTCCCCGTTGTCGAGTCTTGTCGAGATTTTCTAGCACGATCAACCTTGCGGATATTTTTTTTATACTTCACTCGACTTGAATGTTTTACGTTACTTTAGCCAGGGACGGAGTGGGATAAATTAATACATTAACAAAACGAATTACCTTTTTTTCATCTTTCAAGGGAAAATACTGCCTAAAAATATTACAAGTAGGCAAGCTTTGACATTGTAGATCTATACAATAATATTCCTGTGACCAAAAAGGTTCCCATAATAAAAGAACGATTAGAACATGATGTTTTGCTTAAGCAACGTGCATAATTGTCCATTGATACAATAATGGGACTACTAACATTTTAACATTTTGTACAAAAACAACATATTTTCAACTTAATGATGACTTCTAGCAACAAGATTTTTGGCATTGCAATGGGTTCCTGCCGCTTTCCTGCTATAAGTAACAAACAATTTTCTCAAAGCAGAGTAAACCTTTGTTTTGGTGGCGTTATGTTGATGCCATATTTGTTATTTGAGAACAAAATTTTGAAGAATTACATAAAAAGAAATAATTACTAATAAAGAGTTAAACAAAATCGAATACCAAACTATCGCTAACAACCAACACCAAACTTCACCAAGCACGTCTCTTAGAAAGACTAAAAAGAGTGGGCAACAGATATAATATTAAAACATCATTTAAAACAAGAACTACACTTAAAATGTCACAACAACCCAATATCGGGATAGTTCATAAGATTTTTCCTGGATCTTCCCTTATAATTTGCATGGGATCACTGATTCAACCAAATTGTTTCACCGCATTTTTGGCTAATGTACTATCTTAGAATACAGTCGCACGTAGAAACGCCACATAAAATTCTGATGATCACCCCTTTCTAACTCTTCCAATTTGAAAGGAACTTTATTAGTGTATGATCTTTAGAAGTTTCTGGGCTATCCTGTATATTATCAAATTAAATTCTCTTAGTTATGTCATAAGTCAAATAATATTGTCCAACATTCCAACATTTTAATTTTAAACTTAAGAATTGTGCCTTTTTCAAAGTTTCTTTGCCATGACAAGGGGTTTAAATTAGACCTCGAAATTTTTGGAGGTAATTTCGTGAATTGAGGTGTTATTTCCCATAAATGCTTAAACATTGACCAAATATTCCACAACTGTCCTACAGGAAATATTAGAAACAACTAGATAGATTGACATGCCATTTTTCCTTTGGGAGTTTATTTATTCAGATATGTCAGATCTCGAGATATTCTTTGCCAGAGTACCTTGATTCTTTTCTCTGTTTATTTTTCTGCGCAATCAGCATACCTAAAAACTTGAAATTGTTTATAGATATTTTAATATATTGCCTGATCAATATATTACTATGCCATTGTGGATCTTGATTTCGTTGTACTGTTTTATTTGTATGTTTTTCAGTGATATCTTGCTATGTTCAATCAACTAATTTTTTTTCAGTTTTCCACCATTTTCCCTATTATGTGGTTAGGCTTTAGTATCTTATACTAAAACTTTAAAAATTATTCATATAATGTTTTTTACCATGTTTTTTCAGTACGACAGCCGTGAATATATTTGTCAGTGAGATCTGTCCCAGCTATTTTGTATTTTATTCCATTTTACTTTCAATTTGCCCTTTTTCCCTTTCAACTTTTTTTTTATATTTTTATCTTGAATAGTAGTAATGTTCAAAACATTCTCCTTAATTCGCTATTACTGTACCATTTTTTTCTGTATATTGCAATTGTCTTCCTTCTGGAAAGTTTTTTCTTTAGATCTGATGGACCGCTTCTCCTATTTATTTTCAGAGTGCCTATGTTGTTAGCCCTATTTTTTTACCAGGTTACCAACTACGTCGATACTAGTGTAATTTTTTTCCAAAAGTTGATGTCCCTTCAACAAGTTAAAACTATTTTTGCAGAAATTGGTTCTTCTGCATTTGACCCTAAATATTTTGGCTTCCATCGTTTTGACGTTGATCTCACAACGTTTCAATAGCTGTTTATCTGCTATCGTCATCAGATAAATGACAGGAAACTCAGAGCATCGGTCGTATTTATAATATACCCTTAACCAGTCATGTGTCGCCGGTCATGGTCATTGGGTCTTATCTGGTAAAATCAGTCGTACCTAGATTTTACGGCCGGTGATGCGTAGCGGCTCTATAGATTTATGTTTTCATGATGCCAGTTTTCTTTGCTAATGGGCGGATGTAACTGTAGTAAAGGTATAATCCTGTATGCGTAGCCTTCCTGTAGACTGTTGCCAGTATTAGAAATTATCATTTCCGTGGTGTCAGCAATAGGCAGCAAAGAGACACCGCAACTGGAGGAATTCCGATGGAAAATCAGACCCGCAATTGAGAAAACACAATACATCACACTACTATCACAAGTACTATCGAAGGGAAAATACAAACCGCTGCTTAATGATCCAACATTCAAAATAGAACGGAAAACTTACAACACTCTCAGAGATCATGCTGAATACATTCTACCCGAGACAAGGAGAAAATTGACACAATATCACAGCAAACCACCACATCCTTATGGACTACCCAAGATACACAAAGCTGGAGTACCTCTCAGACCGATTACAAGTTCGCACAACACACCAACAGCAGCACTATCGAAATTCCTTCTTCCAATTATCCGACCTTTGGAGAGCAAAACATCATCGCACGTCAAGGACTAAAAGCACTTTGTCGAAATCATCGGATCCATGGTACTTGGGCCAGAACGTCGCTTAGTAAGTTTCGACGTTGAAAACCTTTTCACGAACGTACCACTAGAAGAATCTCTCCACATAGTGAGAAAGAAACTTACTGAAAACGAAACCCTGATGGAGAGGACGGAGGTGCCAATAGACTCAATATTCACGAAACGAACATTCAGAGCTTTTTTCCAACTCGTCAGAACTTAAAACATTTTACGCATAATCACTATCTAATTCTATATCTGATTCGGACTCTTTTTAGAGAAAAAATGAAATCAAAACGCCTGTCTCAACAATTGTAATGCGACCATAAGCGGTGGTCAAATATTCTGGCCGATACCGGCTAAAAATAAATATTTTAGTTGGCTCCTCTCGAATTATATTATTATTATAACTCGAAGTCTGCGCTACAAGGAAACTTACAGCATGATGACTCTTTCGACCTTGCCAGGGAAAGCTTATTCTGCATTTTCGTGGCGGGTATATCCATGACGTTAAATTTTGGATGCGTGGATATAAAAGGTGGGATATAATACAGTGCACATATTTTGGAATGTAATAGAAATTAATATAAATAAAAGAGTCTTATAAGGCAAATGTCAAAAAGTTTATGATATGTGAGGAAAAAATGATTTTTGTCAACAAAAGTAAGCATTTGAATGCGTGTTTAACGATTTTGTTCCCAAAAGAGCACCAATTATCAGTAATAAAAATCATTTCCATTTCAGGAAAAGATGTTTAATTTATTTTTTTTATCAATATTAATGAAACTAAAAACATGACAACATCCGATAAACTGTTTTAGTTCGACTAGAGCCTAATTAAACATTGTGGGTAGGTGATGCATGGTAAAAACGTTGTTACTTATTCTGAGTATAATATTTGGATGTGTTTTGGTTTAACGAGGAAAAATAGTTTTATTTTAACATATTAACGAACATTTTTCTGTTGGTGTGTGTAGTGATATGTTTATGTAATGGAATAATTCAAACATAAGGAGTGCCAGGATATATTTTTAATATATATATATATATATATATATATATATATATATATACAGGGTGTAAACGGTTTGAGTGCAAAGATTTTGAAGAACAATACTTCAGGCAAAAACAAATTAAAAAGCTTTATAACATTTTCTAAAATAAACTATAGTTTTGCCAAAAAGGACACATAAAGTTAGAGTTATATATATATATATATATATATATATATATATATATATATATATAGCTTATATATCTTTAATAGCCACATTAAAAATGAAAATTGATTATTTAAACTCGAAATATGCTTTTATAATTTAGTGTAAGTTTCTCCGAATAGATATGACAACGTGGCATTTTACTTTAACGACGACTGAGAGTGACGATTGTTTTTTGCGATATCGATTCTTGTAAATAAGAATAGATAAACGGTAAAGTGATTTGAATTATATCTATTTGATGTAGACTTCGTGGTTTGCTTTCCATTTAATATATTTTTTAAACAAATAAAATCGATTGTGATTAGTGTGTAAGTTCGAAAATTAAGAATAGTGCGACAGTATTTATTTGTGATAAATAATGGCCGATTATACAATTAGGGAAAGACATGAGATGCTCTTAATTTATGGGGAAAGCAGACGTAATTGCAGAATAGCAAGAACGTTATACAGGGAAAGGTTTCCAAACAGACGCCTGCCCAATGCTAGGACAGTCGTAGCTGTTTAGCAGAGGCTTCTGGAAACAGGTAGTGTAATACCACAAATAAACAATCGCGGACCACAGCGACATAATCGTATCTTAGCTGCTGAGGATCAAATACTAGACCTTATCGACATCAACCCATATCGTAGCACACGGAGTATTGGAAGTGAGCTGCAAATTTCTCACAATGTTGTTCATAGAACATTACGGGAACAATTGCTCTATACATATCACATGCAGCGGGTTCAAGGGCTTAATTGATGATTTTCAACCAAGACTCAATTTCTGTCGTTGGTTCCTCAGAAAACATCGACAATTTCATAATTTTGTGAACAATATTTTAACAACAGATGAAGCAAGTTTTAATAGGAATGGTATAATAAATTTTCATAATACGCATTCGTGGTTAAATCCGCACGAAATACGCCAGTCAGTATTTCAACACCAATTCTCAGTTAACGTGTGGGCTGGAATAGTTGGTGAATACTTGGTTGGGCCATTTATACTGCCTGCACGTTTGACAGGTGAGAATTACCTTTATTTTTTGAACAACACGCTACCAGATTTGTTAGATGAAGTGAACCTACAAGCACGTTCCAATATGTGGTACTTACATGACGGAGCACCTGCCCACGCAAGTCATCTAGTTGTCGACTTCTTAAATAGAACATTTCCCCGTCGTTGGATTGGTCGAAACGGACATATACGGTGGCCAGCAAGATCACCTGATCTCAATCCTTTAGATTTCTTCTTATGGGTACACATGAAAAGTAAGGTTTACACGACTCCAATTATTGACGAGAATGACCTTAGACAACGCATTTTTGACGCTGCTGATGAAATCCGAAATATTCCAGGAATTTTTTCTCTTACGTGAAAATTGGATTAAACGGTGTCGTGCTTGTGTCGATAGTAATGGTGGGCATTTTGAACATTTGCTGTGAATAATCCGTTGTTTCAACTCAGTTCTATCATTATAATAAATTCGGTAAGTAGGATTACATATTTACTTGTCTAATGAAATAATATTAATTAAATCAGTAATAATGACTCTTCGAATAATTTAACTGGTAAAAAACTACATAGTATACAGATCTCTTGAGTTGAATATCATATTTACCCAACTTTGTATAATTGCATAAAAGAAACCGCCAAATACAAATTCTAATTGCAATACCTTGTATTAAAAACGTAAATATTTTCAACACAATATTTCATACATTTTTATTTAATTCTAAGGTCAATATCATCAGTCAATACAAAAACACAGGTGTTTACTTTTTTTGTCGGCGTAGTCATCCCTTTATTATTCGCGTGAATCTGCTTCGAACGCGAGCGACGTTGCCGGATTGACAATAATTTACTTAATATGTTTTAGGGATTTTCTTGGTTATCAAGGCCTACTGACCATAGTGGTATAAGAGTTTTTTGTTTAATTTGGTGTATACTACCTCCACCTAAAATATATGCACTCAAACTATTTACACCCTGTATATATTGTTACGAAATTTACCCAAAGCCGACCCTGTGTCATTTCAGCACGACAACAAACGCTTCAAGATAAAAAATACGATTCTCGAAAAGGCTCGGCAGCGGAAGGAACGATGTTGATTTCTACTGGAGAATTCTACGCTGGTGATATAAAAGAAGAACGCCACGATCGCCAGGCAGTTATACCGCGACGACTAGCTTATATGAAAATGTATTGTGAATCAGCTGTTTTAAATGTAAATAAAGTTCTAGAAAAGTGAAAGTAAATATTAGTTGTTATAATTTTTAAATTGAACCCACGAAGTATATAACAAATTGGTGTTAGAAGTGAATGATTAAGTACAGTGAAAAGCGTAATTTGATTTATGGAAACTCGAAGTATGGAAAAAACCGACGAATCTACCAGAAAAATTATCAAACAGGTCACGGAGGGACTAGACGAAAAAATAGCACAGATTCTAGAAAAACGTGACAAGAAGGATAAACAACATCAAGAAGAAATTCAACAAAGGTTAGTAAAATCTTTTGATGAAAAACGTAAAATAGAATTAGAAAATCTTGTCACTACAATGGAAGAAAAACAACAAAATTTAATGGAAGGATTATTCTCGAAATTGAATGAACAGAGACAAAATGATTTTAAAATATTTGAACAAAAACAAGATCAAACTGAAGAGAAAAGACAAATGCAATTTGAACAACTAATGCAAATAGTATCACAAGTTAACGAAACAGTTAATGAAAGAATGCAAATAGTAGAATCAGATATAAAAGAGATAAACGACGACATAAAGATCCTAAAAAATAATGTGGAGGCCCTTGAAACCAAAGTAGATGACATCGATTCCATACAGAGCCAGGTGAAATTTGAAATCAGTGCTATTCAAAACAAGGTAGAAACAGAAATCAAAAAAATGCAACAGGACTTACAGCGAGGAAAATACCAGAACACCGTGAGTACCAAAGGTTCCTTTACTAAACCACCCACATTCGACGGCAGTTCATCTTGGCCCATGTATAAACGGCAATTTGAGGCCGTGGCTACAGCTAATGGATGGGATAATCATGAAAAATCCACATCTCTGGTAATTTCCTTAAGAGGTCCGGCCCTAGAACTCCTCCAGAGCATTCCAGTCGATGAACAAGGCAATTTCGACAAGATCATCGCTATCCTAGACAAACGATACGACAATCAATCCTTGAGCCAGGTATACCAAGTCCAACTGAGTGGAAAAACACAAAAATCCGGTGAAAGTCTTCAAGAATTCGAAGCAGAGATTAGACGGTTAGTTCATTTGTCCTATCCAGACCTGCCAGAGGAAACGAAAGACCAGTTGGCCACACAGAGTTTCATAAACGGCATCAGAGATGTGGAAGTTCAAAGAAATTTAAGACTGAGTGGCGTTAAGAAGAGTAATGAAGCTCTACTTCGGGCTTTGGAAGTAGGGGCCGTCATGAACATGTCCAAGCCGAGGGTCCGAGCAGTTTCCTTCAACCAGGAAGAGTCAGAGTCACCATTTCAAGCGCTGCTGGCTGGCCTGAACAAAATATTAGACCGGTCACAAAGAACTGGCACCAGAGGGGCATGTTACCGCTGCGGACGGACAGGACACTTCCAACGTGATTGTCGAGTGAGGCCACCTGAACGATCACCGACCAGGGGTAACCAACAAAACAGCCACATGTCCAGGGACCGTCAGTCAGTCAGCATAGGGGGGCGAATGCTGACTGTCCCTCCACCAGCCCCCAAAACGTTATCCATCCGGGGATTTTGCAGAGATAGCGGCAGCCTAGTCATCAGAGGCACCATCAACGGGCGAGCAGTTACCATCACCATCGATACCGGCGCCGCTGTGTCCATTGCCAAGTCCAGGGTTTTGAGAGCATCAGAAATTCGGCCAGTTACCAATAACATCCAGCTCAGAACAGTCACCGGCGAGTCCATGTCCATACAGGGTGAGGCAGATGTCGTGCTACAGATAGGGGACAACATGATCCGGCATAGGGTCCTGGTAGCGAATACTGAGGACGATTTTATACTAGGAATGGACCTAATTAGCCAGCATGGATTTATGTTCGACCCGAGATATGATGTTCTTCGGTTCCTGAATGAGGAATTTGTATTGACACGGCCCGTCAACACATCATTCACGCCCATAAAAATTGTGGCAAAGTCTTCAGCTAGAATTCCCGGTCTAACGGAACAGATTATTCATGGGCAGCTAGACAGCAATCCTGGGAGCTGCGTTGGAATGGTGGAGCCCGTACACTCAGCTCATGACTACTTAGTTGGACGGGCTATAGTTAAAACCGGACGAGATATACCAATCAGAGTCATGAATTTGTCCAACAACGACATTAGAATTGCCAATGGTCAAGAGATAGCTTGTTTCGAGCCAGTAGAGACCATCATCAATTGCGAAGAAGAGTACCAGACGTCGGTGAATGAGACAGGGCCCGATAAAGAGTTCCTACAACAGTTTGCTGACCACTTGACACATTTGACACCAGAGAACCAGAAGAAAGCCAAGCAATTTATCACAAAACACTGGCAAATTTTTAACAGTAAAAATGGAACTACCGGTCGCACCAACATCATCCAGCATCGAATAGATACCGGAAAGGCTCAACCCATCAGAATACCACCTAGACGACTACCATTGGGGCAACAACAGGCAGTCGAGGAAAACATCGAGTCCATGTTACAAAATGGAGTTATTGAGCCATCCATCAGTCCATGGTCTGCTCCCGTCGTGCTAGTAAAAAAGAAAGATGAAACCACCCGATTTTGCGTGGATTACAGAAAGCTGAATGATGTCACGAAGAAAGACAGCTATCCACTACCCCGAATCGATGACACTTTGACCACACTAGCAGGCTCCCGTTGGTTTTCCACACTAGACCTAAAAAGTGGATATTGGCAGGTTGGTCTACACGCAAACGACAGAGAAAAGACAGCGTTCTCCACCAGTAAAGGGCTGTTTCAGTTCACGGTCATGCCCTTTGGGTTATGTAATGCACCCGCTACATTTGAGAGACTAATGGAGTATGTACTGAGGGGGTTAACATGGAGGACGTGCTTAGTATACCTCGACGACATTCTAGTCATGGGCCAGACATTCGACGACCATCTGAAGAACCTGGGCGAAGTATTCTCCAGAATTAATAACGTCAACCTGAGACTCAATGCGAAGAAGTGTTCCTTGTTTCAAAAAGAAGTAGAGTTTTTGGGCCACGTAGTGTCCGAGTCAGGAATCCGCACCAACGAAGACAAGATAGAAGCCATCCGTGATTGGCCAGTTCCAAGAGACAAACATGAACTCCGAAGATTCTTGGGCCTCTGTTCATACTACCGGCGTTTTGTTGAGGGATTTGCCACCATCGCCGCCCCTCTACATCGGCAGACCACTGATAAAGAGACCTTCCATTGGAATCAGGATTGCGAAACATCATTCAGGCGACTGAAGGCAGCACTATGTTCCAGCCCAATCCTAGCCTTTCCTACACAGTCCGGCAAGTTCATCTTAGACACAGACGCCAGCAACACAGGTTTGGGGGCCGTCCTATCCCAGGTGCAAGATGGTGAAGAGAGGGTGATCGAGTACTACAGCCGTGGATTCTCGAAGCCAGAAAGAAATTATTGCGTCACCAGAAAAGAACTTCTTGCAATAATAAGGGCTGTAGACCATTTCCACAAATACCTGTATGGTCGCCATTTCTTAATCCGAACAGATCATGCCGCACTCAAATGGCTGCTGGACATGAAGACACCGGAAGGACAACTGGCCAGATGGATGGAGAAATTACAGCAATACGACTTCATGGTGGAACACCGTGCCGGCCGGTTGCACAATAATGCCGATGCCCTATCCAGAAGACCCTGTAGAGCGGAATGCAAGCATTGTCTGAAGACGGAACAGCTAGAGGGTATCTCCATCAGGCAGATCCGAGTGCAGGCCAATGAAGACTGGACAACGGAACAGTGCATCCAGGACCAAATGGCTGATCCAGACATCGAACCAATCTTGTCACTCAAAATGAGATTGGCACCCAGGCCACGATGGGACGAGGTAGCTAGATACTCCGGCGTGCTGAAATCGTTATGGGCTCAGTGGGACTCTCTACGAGTAGACAATGGTATGCTCAAGCGAGTTTGGGAAAGCGCTGATGGACGAGAAACCAAGTCCCAACTGGTAGTTCCGAAGAAAAAGGTACCAGCCATCCTGACCGAAGTACATGATGGAATTACCGGAGGCCACCTGGGCATGAATAAAACCCTAGACAAAGTTCGCCAGCGGTACTACTGGGTGAATTACTTCGAAGACGTCAGAGCTTGGTGCCGCAAATGTGCCACATGTGCCGCCAGTAAGGGCCCGAAGACCCAGACCAAGGGCAGAATGCAGCAGTACAATGTGGGCGTCCCATTTGAGAGAATCGCCATCGATGTCGCCGGTCCGTTTCCCGAGTCTGAGAGGGGGAACAAATACATTCTGGTCGCAATGGATTACTTCAGCAAATGGCCTGAGGCATATGCGATACCCAACCAAGAGGCAACCACGGTAGCGACGGTGCTAGTAGAACAACTATTCAGCAGGTTTGGCATCCCGATGGAATTACATTCAGACCAGGGGCGTAACTTCGAATCGAATGTATTCCAGAAGGTCTGCACGATGTTGGGGATCAGGAAAGCGAGAACAACACCATTACACCCACAGTCAGACGGAATGGTGGAAAGATTCAACCGGACCTTGGAACAACACCTATCCAAGGTCGTCAGCAATAACCAGCGTGATTGGGACGAGCATATTCCCCTATTCCTGTTGTCATATCGCTCTGCTGTACATAATAGTACAGGCCTGACCCCAGCCAGGGTCTTATTCGGAAAGGAGCTGCGATTACCATGCGACTTGGCATTTGGCTCCCCCGAAGAACCTCCCCAAGACATCGACGATTATGCCGACCAGCTCCGACATAACATGCTGGCAATACACGACTTAGCCCGAACGCAGATGTTGGCCACCAGTGACCGGATGAAGACGCGATACGACCTCAAGGCCAATTCAGCCGGGTTCCAGGAGAGGGACAAAGTCTGGCTGTACAACCCCCAACGGAGCAAGGGTAAATCCCCAAAGCTTACACCCGCCTGGGATGGTCCATACGAAGTGGTCAAGAGGCTGAATGATGTCGTCTACCGGATCCGTCGAAACCCCAAGGCTAAATTGAAGGTGGTTCACTTAGATCGACTCGCTCCCTACCATGGAGGGGATGTTTCTGATCGGGACGATCAGAATTAAAGGGGGGGCAGTGTTACGAAATTTACCCAAAGCCGACCCTGTGTCATTTCAGCACGACAACAAACGCTTCAAGATAAAAAAATACGATTCTCGAAAAGGCTCGGCAGCGGAAGGAACGATGTTGATTTCTACTGGAGAATTCTACGCTGGTGATATAAAATAAGAACGCCACGATCGCCAGGCAGTTATACCGCGACGACTAGCTTATATGAATAAATATTGTGAATCAGCTGTTTTAAATGTAAATGAAGTTCTAGAAAAGTGAAAGTAAATATTAGTTGTTATAATTTTTAAATTGAACCCACGAAGTATATAACAATATATATATATATATATATATATATATATATATATATATATGTTATATCACACTTCCAAAATTTCACTTTTTAAAAAAGACTTTATTTATACTTGCACAATTAATAAAACCTTTAATATAAACTTGAATATATTGAAAATAATAATAAAACTTTATAACAATAAAAAAGGAAAAAAAAATGAGTGTTAAACTAACTAGACAAATCTGTAAGTAACAATGAATGCAGACATAAGGCAATTGAACAATTTATAACATTAGAATGCTGACTAAGCTGTCGCAGCGTTTGCTTTTCTCACGGATGTACGTCGTCGAAGGTAACCTGAGACGACACGTGGATGCTGACTCAGCTTGGGAACTGTTGCTAGATGGTTTCACATAAGTCGATGGAATAACTTATATAACAACTCCCATCCATATAAAAAAGTTGATGCTACAGCATCGACTTTTAAGGGAGGTTCTGCAATTCCATATCCTCGACAGGACTAAGGAGGCTATGGAGTTTTTCCCTGGGCTTGATGGTTGATGGACCTGGTGGTGGTGCTGGATCGGCAGGAGGGCTGATCGTTGGAGGCTTCTGGAATTTCTTCCTGATGATGTTCATGGAAAGGAGGGCAACCACAATTGCGGTTGTTGCCATTGTGATGATCGTAAACCAGGAGGTGTGTTTCTCCAAGAATGGTTGGTCTAGGAGCTTTTCCAATTCCCTGGAGTATTGTCTAAGCTTATGGTTAGCGATATTCAGGTCTCTGGCATCCAATTCTTGTAGTCTCATGGGTTTCAACTTTGGAAGCTGACTGATGGGTTGCAGGTTGTGGCAACAGTTGTAGGGGATGTTGACTGGGTGACTCTTAAGTGTGATGTTGTCAACGTTGTTGGTGGTCCTTCTGGCATGGACCCTGGTGTTTCCGATGAAGGCATTGCAACTGGGTTGGATGGTCAGTAGAGAATTTGTCGATATGGATTGGGTAACGACATCTTCTCCCTTGCACTTGATGTTGATGGGCAACTGTCCGGAAATCGAGATTAACCAAAGGTTCAGGTCAATCTCTTGAATATTATACTCTTCGGCATATAATATTAAAGGCTTGCAAGTTGGAGGAAGGGCTGCTGGCTGTCTAAGAAGCTGTGCTTCGCAGAGGGCTTCTTTGTCTATGGTGTGTGGAATAACTTTGGAACAGATCTTATGTTCTTTAGATAATGGCTTACAGTCACTCAAGTCTTCGAAAGATGCGTACAATAGCGAATCGTCATCTCTCGCGATATATTTTAATTTTGTTGGAAGAATATGGTGAAATCCTGTTCGATAATCCAAAACTGGGATAGGATACAAGCGGTATAGTGTATAAGTTTCAGGATTGACTAAGGGGATTTTTAGTACAAAAACAATTTTAGTATTGATTTGAAAAGCTTCCAATTCTATTAGATCGATGTATCTAGCAACATTTGAACTATAGGTTGGAAGTGGTAAGTTATTTTCATGAAGTGACTGTGATATTTTCTGAAGGGAGTCGACCAAATCTACTGGGTTTATAATTGAGCTATGTAAGATTTTTAGACGGGCGAAAGAGACTGCAGTTAATACATCGTTGAGGGTATCTTCAATGTATACGTAACTTTCCATTAAGCTTTCACACAAATCCAAGACATTGGCTTGAAGTTCATAAAAAGCAAGATCGTCTGTAATGAACACAATTGACTTCCTATTTGCATCAATATTTTCCGAAAATATTTTCTCTTCGGACTGAAATTTTTGTATTGTGGTGTTAAGGTTCTTAATGACCGAAGTTGTTACGGATAATTGTCGTTTCATTAAGTTTTCAATTTGATGTTGGTCTTTAGTTATTTTATTTATAGAGTCACTAAAGTATTGTCCGTCTGTTGCATCTAAGTTACCGGAAATAGATTTCCAAATTGATCCCAGTCCATTAATTAGTCCGCGTTTCTTTCTGTTGGTACTGTAAGTCTCAGTGTCAGCGAAAATTTCTGTATATTTGATGTTAACAGATTTTGAGATTTGTTTCAGGAGGCTTACGTGAGTCTGTACTTTTGATTTGAAGATTTTAATGTTAGTTTTGTTGTCGTTAATAGTTTCTAAAAGTCTGTTCAGTATATTGTCGTTGTTAGAAATAGCGTCTCGAAAGGGGTTTAGATCTTTGTAAACAAGGAGTGTCCATTTCTCATTAGAAATTTTAAGGGTGCCTTCTTCATGGAAGAAAACTCCTATAGTATTGTTAACAGGCGTAATGGAGTACTGTTGAAGGTTCACGACTGAAAACAGTCCACAGAATCTGAAAAAAGGGATTTATTCAAAATAGGGTTTTAGTCTGTCAAAGTTAACTTTAGTTATTTGGTTTGTTTGTAAATTTATGACGGTGGCAGAGTTTTTTCGTATTGCGGTAATTTCGAAGGGGCCGTTGAATTTGTTTTCGGCTTTGTTTTTGATTTGGGATTCTTTTACGTAGACTTTGTCGCCTACTTTGTAATCGGGTTGTTTAGTAGAAACGTGTTGGTCAAATCGCACTTTAGATTTTTCTTTCTGTCTTTCGGTTTTAGCACGGGCGAGTCTGTAGTAATAGTCCATTCTGTTATTTAGGTCTCTTACGTATTTCGAAATCAGTTTTTCCTGGTTGTAAAGGGTTTCTGGAGGCCTACTAGAAGTGTACCCAAATATGAGTTCATAGGGCGTGAAACCGGTGGTTTTATTTTTTGTGTTATTATAACAGATGATGGCATAAGGGAGGACATTAAATGGATGTTCGGTTAGATGTTCCGCTGTATTTGCCCTTATCATTTCTGCTAAGGTCGCGTGAAATCTTTCAATAGAACCGTTTGACTCGGGATGTTGAACGCTGGAGAATGTCAGTTTTATGTCGTATAGTTGGCATAAATCCCGCATTAAAGTGTTGTCAAATTCACGTCCATAGTCACAATGGATGCGAAGTGGAGTGCCGTAATGTTGAAAGAAAATCAAAAGGGTGTTTACGACAGTTGAAGCTGTTTTGTCGTTTATGGGGTAGGCTTGTGTAAATTTCGTTAGTTCATCCCTAATAGTCAGTGCATGATTTCTAGATGGATACTCGAAGATGTCAATGTTAATACGTTCGAAAGGAGTCTTGGGTGTTTCCGTAATAACAAAAGGTGCGCTTAGGTTTTTCCTACAGAACTTTACTTTTTGGCAAGTTTCGCAGGATTTGATGAATTGTTCTACAGTTTTAATTAAGCCGGTCCTATTGTATTTTTCCCTAATACGTCTGATAGTTTCGTTAATGCCACGATGGAGGTTGTTTTTACCAGAGTCGTATTGTTGTATTATTATAGGAATTTCGTCTTCGGTAGGAGTTGTAACAATGTTTTGGCAGATTTTCAGTTTGATTTCTTTGTCGGAGAGAATGAAAGATAAAATTTCAAGAATGGGAAGTTCTATGTTATTTTCTATGCAGTATATTTCGGAGTCGTAGAATTGGTCTTGGTTGGTATAAATAATTTTGAAAAGATGTGAGACGACAGTTTCAGGGTCATAGGGCAAAGGTACAACTAAGTATTTTCTATGCCTGACAGATTTACTGGCCATGATGTTAAGAGTGTCATTACTGAAATTAGGTTCTTCTTCGAAAAAGGCATCAATAATTTTGTCGTGTAAGTCGTTAGTTTTGTTTTGCCAAAAGAATGTAACTATGCGTTTGTGGGACTTGTCTAGAAGTTGAGAATTGGATATTTCAATTTTAGAGTAATCGATTATTGACTCAGTTTTGTAGAGTTGAACAAATCGATTAAACTCAGCAATAATTCTTTCGTCATGTTCGTCGTCATTGTCGGAGTTTTCAAGTTGTTCAGAGTCAGTTTCGTTGTTAGCGAAAATTTTGATTTTGGAAAGGAAATCAGCACATTGCTTGAAATGGTTGATTTTGATGCGAGAAAGAGCATCTGCGTTTTGGTTTACCTTGCCGGGCTTGTACTCGATCTTATAATTGTATTCCTCTAGCTTAAGGCGCCATCTGGCTAGACGACTGCCAGGATCTTTGATGGAAAAGAGCCAAGTAAGCGGACGGTGGTCACACAGGAGTGTAAACCTTCTCCCAAAAAGATACGGTCTGTAGTGCTTAACAGCCCAAACTATGGCCAACAATTCTCGTTCGATGGTGAAATATCGTGTCTCTGCGGCACAGAGGGTGCGAGAAGCGTATGCAACAGGGAGATTTTTTCCCACAGGGCCTTGAGAAAGAACCGCTCCAATAGCAAAAGCACTAGCATCAGTAGTGAGCAGGAAGGGTTCTTCAAAGTTTGGATATATCAGAATTGGGTCAGATACAAGGGTTTGCTTCAGTTCATTGAAGGAAGACCTGCAGTCTGCGTCAAAGATGAACTTGACGTCTTTTTGGAGTAGTTTTGTCAGAGGTTTAGAGATCTTCGCAAAATTTGGTATGAAGCGTCTGTAATACCCAGCGAGACCAAGAAAAGATTTGATGTCTTTCGGAGTTTGGGGTTGAGGAAAGTTCTGAATACATTCAACCTTCGAAGGGTTTGGTTTTACACCTTCTTGTGTGATAAGATGGCCAAGATAAGCCACTTCTTTACGAAGAAATTCGCACTTATCAGGTTGAATTTTTAGGTTAGACTTCCGAAGTCGTTTAAAAACTTCTGTCAACCGGGAAATATGTTCATGGATGGTCGGAGAGTAGACGATGATATCATCCATGTAGACGAGACAACGTTCATTCTGTATACCCAGAAGAATATTGTCCATTACCCTCTGAAAAGTAGAAGGTGCATTTTTTAAACCAAATGGCATACGAACGAATTCGTAATGACCATTTTCGACAGAAAAGCCAGTCTTAGGAATATCTTCCTCTTGGATTTCCAACTGGTGGAACCCGGAAGCGAGATCCAGTGTCGAAAAATATTGACACTTTCCAAGTTGGTCGAGAAGATCAGAGATATTTGGCAGAGGATATTTATCATCTACAGTCAATTCATTTAATTTCCTGTAATCGATAACTACTCGCCACTTTTGTTTACCAGAAGCATCGAGCTTCTTGGGACGACCCATACAGGGGAAGACCAAGGAGATGAGGAGTGCCTAATGATACCTTGTTCAAGCATTTTTCCAATTTGGGTTTTCACTTCCTCTTTATGAACTTGAGGATATCTATATGATTTAGTGAAAACGGGCTTTGCATTATTCGTATCAATCGAATGTTTAACCTCGTTAGTGAAAGTCAAGACGTCACCTTCAAGATAGAAAATGTCTTGAAATTCCAAACAAAGATTAGTGATTTGTTCGCGTTCTTCGTCATTTAGATGTTCAGTTCTAATTTGTTATCTAATAGTTGAGTTTCTGTCTATGTATTGGGAATCATGATAATCGTCTGTATTGAAATTCAGAAGAGGGTAAGTTTTGTCAAGTGGTTCCAGTTTTAAATCAGAAAAAGTTACTGTTTTGGGCATCGCGTTAGCGTTGATGATGGAAGTTTGAAATTCGCCATTAGCGTTAATGTGTACGAGTGCGTTTGGAAGTCGTACTCTGTCAATTTCTTGAGTTGGTAAGATGGCGTCGATGTTAGAAAGATCGCATTTAAGTTTAAAGATCTTTTCCGTTCGTGCCTCAATGGTTATTTTGTTTTGTGTAGGTGTTTGTGAAGTAATATTAGGCTTAACGTTGAGTGTGTCAGGTACATCAGTCAAGGGTTGATCGTTATCGGGAACTTTGTGTAAAGGGATGGTTTTAAAATTTGTTATTAGCTGTTTAGATTTTAAGTCAACTATGCATTCATAGTGTTCAAGAAAATCTAAACCTAGTATGCCGTCAAACTCAATGTCCAAATCGTATATAAAAACTTTATGTGGGTTACGTGGGGCGAATGGGATTAAAGTTGATTGTGAGATGGGAATTTTTTCATGGGTAATACCTTGAATCGTTACCCTTTCAGGAGATCTTTGGGTGAAATTCTTTACGGTATTTTCTTTGAAGATAGAAATGCCAGCTCCGGTATCAATAAGTAGTTTGAATTTAGAAGAAGCGTCAAGAATGTAATAAAGGTTTTTAGAATTAACGGTAAGAAGGAGGCTTAGAGAAATAGTTGCTCCGGGAAGTTTAAGTCGGGGTTCAAATCGTCCAGATTGAGGTTTTGAATCTGGGTTTCGACTTCGCACAAAGTTGTTGTCGAATCGGGAGGTTGATCTAGGCTCGGAAGCGCTAGAAAATCCTGATAATCGTGACAATTAAAAGGCTCGACAGAGGTATCGTCAAGAGTTTCTTCGAAGCCTGAATAATTTTGACTATCATCCTCGTAGTCATAAGTATTGTAATTATCGGTATAATAATCCGAATATTGTGAGTAACCATCATTTTGATGTTGATTGAAATGATGTGTCCTTTCAGGACGGTTATTCGGGTTATTCTGTATAACCGAAGGACGAGAATAATTCGGGTTCATTTGAGACCTAAAAGGGGGTCTCTGGAAGTTTGATGGGCGAAATTGTTGTCCTTGTTGAACGGGGGGATTGTTTGTAGGGAAATTTGGCCTTGTTTGTTGATTAGGCCCAACAGGATTTGGTCTATAGTTTGGATTAAACGTTTGAGAACTATTTTGTGTTTTCAAACGGCAATTTGCGGCTACGTGGCCTAATCGATCACAATGAAGACACTTAGGAGGTTGTGTCGGCTTTCGTGTTTGAAAGTTGGGTTTGAGAGGAGCAGATTTGTTCGTTTTTTTGGTCCTCGAAATAAGAAAGTTGAAGCTCTCTCCTAATCCGGGAGTGTGCCTCTAGAAGGTCTTTTGGATTACTGGCACGAATTACTTGTCCTAACCGGGGTTCTAATCCCGTAAGAAGGGTATTCATGACCATAGTATCCACTAGAGTGGTCTGGGCGTCTTTTTGTTCTGGACTAAGCCCAGCAGTTTTGTGAATGCAGGAGTGCATTTTCGCACTCAATACTTGGAGACGATTGTAGAACGTTAATGGGGACTCGTTCGACAGTTGTTTTAGACGTTGTAAGTCGTGAATAAGGGAAGAGAGATGACGAGAATCTCCAAAGTGTAGGGTCAATAGTTGTTTGATTTCAAGGTACGATCCAGGGTTCCTTGAATTTATCAACTGCGCCGCTTTCCCTTTCAGTTTATTTTTGATATGGATCACCAACAAATATTTTTGATCCGCCGTGGACATATTATATGCGCAATTACACGCATCTATAAAGGTTCCCAAGGAAATTTGGTCGCCTTCAAATTCGGGTATAACGGAAAATATTTCCGTTAACCGATATCTTTCTGTTTCAGGGGTACCTGAATTTGGTGAAGCTTGTGCCATGTTTATCGATATAAATGAATTGGAATATAAGGTTTATAGAATAAAATGTTAAAAGGTGTAGAAAATTAATGAACTGTAGAATACGTTAGTGGGAATTAACGATTGTTTGAACAATAGAACAGTATGGTATAAAAAAATGTAAAGCAATTAAACACGATAGATGAAAATATCAATTCAAATAAATCAATTATTCAGATAATAAATCAATAAAATAAGTAAATCAAATATATAAAATGTCAATAAAAGAAATAAAATAAATATATCAAATAAATCAAGTAATGAAATAGATCAATATTTCATTCAAATCAAATATATAAAAATCAAATAATAAAATCAATAAAAATCAATGAAATCAAATGTATTAAATCAAATTATTAAAAATCAATGCTCAATCAAATAATATTTACTTAAAACGAATGACGATTCACCATTACTTACATCAACAGGAACATTGAAAGCGCCGTGTTCTACGTTTGATTGCAGTGAGGACTTCTTTCAGGTTCGTTGTTCCGTTGAGGGATAGGAATCCGCCGCTACCAGTTAGAGTACTCGTGTTCTAGTAACGTTAGACGGATCCTACTGACTGCGCCAATTTGTTATATCACACTTCCAAAATTTCACTTTTTAAAAAAGACTTTATTTATACTTGCACAATTAATAAAACTTTTAATATAAACTTGAATATATTGAAAATAATAATAAAACTTTATAACAATAAAAAAGAAAAAAAAAAAAGAGTGTTAAACTAACTAGACAAATCTGTAAGTAACAATGAATGGAGACATAAGGCAATTGAACAATTTATAACATTAGAATGCTGACTAAGCTGTCGCAGCGTTTGCTGTTCTCACGGATGTACGTCGTCGAAGGTAACCTGAGACGACACGTGGATGCTGACTCAGCTTGGGAACTGTTGCTAGATGGTTTCACATAAGTCGATGGAATAACTTATATAACATATATATATATATATATATATATATATATATATATATTAGTTTTTCGTTCTCCATTTAAAAAAATACAATTTTAGTGTAGTATTTTCATATCGTCCATGTGCAAGGTTTTCAGACTCATTGATTTTCAAAAAAATTGAGAATACTCGAATAGGTGTTTAACTATATAAAATTGTTAGGATTTTTTATCCCTGTGCTTGTCGTACCCACAAGAGGTTAAAACCCATTAATTATTATCTCGAAGAAGATGACTGTCATGCATAATTTTCACTTCTGTTACTTCAACCAAACTCAAGTGGTGAGCTTTAACCCTTAAAGAGAGGATCAAGAGATTTTTTAATTAAATCAAATTGTATACGAAATATCCGAATTTTTTCTTTTGTTATTGGCTTACCCTCTTTTCGGTATTGCAAATTTAGTAACAATAAAAAAAGATATTTTTCAGTGCTTCACACTTTGTAACTGAGATTAAATATGCTATGTTTGCATGTTAATAAAATGCAGTTATACTCCTAACAATTAGATAAAATTATGTGATTTTTTCGGAATGAGGAATTGTTTTGTGTTTTGTAGGCTGGGTTCTATACAATATAATATATAAATAAAAAAAATATATAAAAAGTCTATCTATATGCGCCATACCAAAAAAGTTCTGAAAAATTATTTATAAACTTAACTTCATACCTATCGGCTGCAGAAAAAACATATTAACAAAAGTTAGTTAGAACAAAATTTGATAGATTTTTGAAAATTAACACATATTCCCCAAAATTGTGATTGTTTCGAAGATATTATTTATTACAATGTTGTACTAATTCTGAAATTAGGTATTTTCTTTAAAGTATTTAATCATCTTGAAACTGGTAGTAACTGCCAAATTTGAAATAATGACTGAGAATGGTTAATTTTTTGTGTGCCTATAAATTTAGGTTATCTTTACCTTTTGATTTTACAATTAAATATATAATATAATAATAATATATTATAAATAACTTTAGTTTTCTGGTACATTTCTTACATTTTATTCTACAAAATTGTTTTTCGAAATCGGACAGTAAATTCTTTCTTTTCCAAATTACAGAATTGGAATACATTACAAATTGACCTCGTAATGGTAATTTGTTTACATGGTTTTTATTTGTGAAATTTGAAAAAAAAAATATATAAAAAAACTGTTTTAATATTTGTACATAATAAAGTTGTCCTGCTTTTATATGCACAAAGAATTTCAAATATTTATTTCTGTTATTTCAGAATTGGCAGTTCTTACCATTTTCATTTATTTTTTATCGTCATCGAAATGCACCGATACAGACCGACGCAGGAGAAAAGTGACAACTATACAAAATCTGCCTTATTCCGAAGTTTATATAAAATCTGTGTGCATGAAATATTAAATTTAAAATCTTCCAAATATTTTCTAATTTTTCACATTATTCAAGAAGATCCTCAGTTTTGTAGAAAAATACATTATAAATAAATGTGATATATTTTCCTACGTGCTATGGGGACGAGAACATAAAGAAAAACCTGCAAAAAGTCCATTTTTCAACATTTGCTGATTTATAAAAAAAATGCCACAAGTTTCTAACATGGACCATATAGATACAATTATTTTACATATTGCCTAGAACCCGTTTATACGAAAACAGGTCTGTTCCCTATTCTGTTTGACATTTTGCTATTTCGTTCGACTACCAATTAAGTAAAAATCATAAAGAAAAATAAAGAAGGAACATTTGTATTGCTTCAATGCATACTTTTATGGAATTGTTTAATATTCGAATTTGGAAAATGTGACACTTACTTAGTCTATGATTTTTGAACCCTTTCAAGGCAGTGCATGTGACGTTTTTATGCAGAGTTTTCAATATTCGGTTAACAGCCCTGCATTTTTATGATTAATGGTCGTCTACAATATATATGTATGTGGATTTGACAAATGGTGTAAAACGCTTCACCAGAGGCTAGCTTCTTTCATTTTACACCGAATAGAGCTACGAACAAAAACCACATACCATAACCGTACATCATGTACACCCTCTATTATATTTACACCGTTTAAACTTGAAAAGAAATCCTTTCTATGGAGAATGTTTGTCTTCGTACAGTTTCCTTAACTACAGGAAATAAAATCTGAAGTTTTTCTTTAAACAAGAAATATTATTTTACTGCCGGCTGTTGTTTAATCCTTGATTTATGAGGCTTACACAACAATCTTTCCTGCTTCTACGTCCCTGACCTACAGCCAGACACCAGACACAGACAGAGGGTTAAATTACACTCTATGCTTTGTGGTATTAGTTTATCGCTTCGATGATGAATGGCCTCATGCCATGAGAATTGCTTGAAATTTTAATATCTGCGATATTATAGTATGTTCACGGAAGAGTTATGTCTGTTTGGCGTATTAATTGCGGTCATATCTCAATCTTAATTGGAACATTGTTTTTCATGACAGTTGCAAGACAAACCACTGTTTGAAATGAAAACTCGAGTTAATCAATACAATACCACTTTGTTTTATTTTTGACGTTTGTTCCAACAACTCTGTTTCGATTTATGTCGAGGCGATATCTCTAAAGTAAAGCTGGTTTTTGAAGTTTGAATGAGAATAAAATTGGATGAATAAGATATTTTTTCACTATGCTTTTAGGTATAATTAGCAATATATGCATATACATATATATTTTTAAATTTAGAATAATTCATGTTTTTATTGTGTATCAAATACTTAATTTAACAAATAGGTATGTAATAAAATATTTTAAACACTGTAATAAGGCTCAAATTAATGAACAATTTATATACAATTAGTTTCCATAAAGTATGACGGTGTGAGATGTTACGTTCGACATGTAGAGCAAAAAGCATACAGCGGTTCTGAGTTTGGAACCATTCATTCCATGTCATTGCCTTCAACATTTATTTACAAGGTTAGAGCCACGCGTTCTAATTATCTGATTTCATTTTGGCAGCTGAAATTATCCTTACCATTTTTACTGGACCCGGAACCTCTCCAGACTTGGAACAGTTATGAGCTTGTTAAGGGACCCTTCGATGTCATAAATCACAAATTTGATAACCAATGAAATTTTTCAGAACTAAGAATGAAGCAAGACCCTAATTGCCAAAAATCATCGAACATTTTAGAAATAAGTAGATTTTGTTTGGGCCTATAAAGAACTTAAATCAGGAACCGGATTAATGAAGATAAGGCACAAGCAATTTCCTTTCCTAGACAGTCTACAGGAGGTTCGTTGAGGGATAACCACCATAGACACATTGGCGAAAACTATCGCGAAAGAGATATTTTACTGGAGTCAAGAATGTTTTTCCGGTAACTAAAAGCAGCTTTATGATTCAATTCAGTTCTAGCGTTTCCTATGTAATTTAGCAAGTTTGTCCTAGACACAGAAACCAGCAACACCTGTTTGATGGCCGGGGTTTTCAAGCCCCAATGAAATACAAAAAATCTCTGTGGTCGTCACTTCACAATCAGAGGTGATCAAGCCATTCTCAAATTATATGTATGTATATGAAAACACCAGAGGATCAAGTACCATGCTGTAGAAAAATTACAACAGTAAGTCTCCAATAAAAAATACGGTTTCTGCTGTTTACATTACGCTGCTGATGTGTACTTCAGGACCAAGATCGAAACGCTTGTCACAAATTGGTATTCGCTATGCTGACAGAAGTACATAACGGAATGGCTATTACTTAACCAGACATGACAACGGTTTTACTGGGTAAACTACTTCAAAGTCGTTAACGTGAGGTGGGGGAAATGCGACACGTGTACAGCCAGTAAGTGCTCGATGACTCAATCAAAGGAAGTATGAAATACTGTAACGTGACGTTCCCACTAGGTAATGTTGAAGCTGGGGTCAGGGGGTGGTAACTCAGATTGCGAATTTCGGTCCGGTTGTCGGTGAATTCTAAATTTAGCCCTCTTTAAAATTCTTTCAAGAACTATTTTTGACGTTTAATAGAATCTAGTCCACGTGGATTAAGTATTTATGTAAATCACATGGTGTGTTTTTAGCCTGAAAACGTTAAAGCCATTAATCTACTTATAGCTTCGTAACTTTTCTCTAAGATGTGGTGTCAGATACCATTCTTGAAGTATTCATACATAGATCCAAGCACTGTAAATAGCCAGAGAGTATTAACTAAATTGTGGTATTTACAACATAACTTATTAATCAGTTCGTTTAGGCATTATGTTACAACCAATAAAAATTGACAGGATAAATAGTTTCAACAAATAAACAACGAAAAACTATTTACTCCACATATTCGAAATAAGATAATTTGGGAAAAACCTTTCGAGAAATAATGCATTGGGAATACAGTTAAAATATTGAAAGGTGACTTGCCAATGGCGAGTTTACTAGGTAAGTTTAATCCTTTTTGTCATACTGTTACCTCTATTACATTTATTGTTTAATTTTAGGTTATGAGTCAAGTTCAGGAGAATTTTGTATTCTCTGCAGTAAAAAATCAAACTAGTGATTATTACCCCCCAATGATGTATACTTGTTAGGGTTCCGTATATACAATATACGGAAACCCTTATAATATCACTCCGGATTTCTGCCTCTATAACATCACAGTAATTTTCTCCTAAACTACTGGAAGGAAGAGGTTGAAAGTCAAATTGTATGTTGTAGAAGTTGATGTGCTGACGAAAAGAGTCCATGGGCTCAAACAGATTCTATGACTAGTTTTCGAGAAACAGAGTGTTAAACATCGAAAATGCGGCATTTTTTATATCAGATTTCCAATGATAGAAGACTGTATTTTCGGTTAATGGAGAAATTGTGATTTGTACATTATTTGACAAAAATATTTCACAAAACAATTGCTATTAGTTTTGGTGGATTTCAGTGTATTTAAAAAATAAGTACGACGTGAATTTGGAAAGAATATTTTTTTTATTACAACGTTGAAAACATAAGAGCATGTTATTGCACCATTAATATCTCGGTAAAGTGATAATTTCTTAGATGTGCTTCATATAACATACAGTGTGAACCATAAAGATAGCTAAAGAAGGCATATACTATTTTTTTCCTATTAATGAGTCAGCCTGTACGAACCATTCGTGCTGCAATTTTAATAAGACATATATTATCCGTCTCTTTATACTCAACGGGATGTGAAACTAATTGCAAAAACAATACATATTGAAAAAATGTATTTTTTTATACTACCCCTTAGTTTTAAATTCTCTCCGTCAACTTTGAATGTTATTACATTTTTACGTTAACAAGGGTTCAGTGTTTTACTGAGCAGAATATTATTAAAATTCTATGACTAATTTTTGAGATATAGAGTGTTAAACTTCGGAAATTTCACATTTATCGTATCAGATTTCTAATAATAGATGTGTTTTATTTCCGTTTATTGTAAAAAACGTGGTTTGCACATTGTTTGACATGAATATTGCACAAAAAATTACTATTAATTATTTATTATGATTTGAGTAATACACTTATTACAAACTTACACTTTATTTAAAAAATTGTGACAATTGTTTCGCGTCCGATGGAGCTTAATCATACAATGGTAGTACCTTAAGAAATTCAATACTTATAAACTAAATAGAATATAAAAAAGGGAGTTAAAAATGTTTCTTTAATCTTCTAGTTGTGTTAATATTACTAAGAAATAAGGATAAAGATTAAAAGATATCAGATTATGAGTTTTTATTCAGATGTAATTTACACAAAGACCTACTATTGAATATGAAGGTTCTATATTTATGGTTCTAAGGTAATACAGGTAAACCGTAATAGCTAAATGTTTGCCTCATTTTGACATTTATTTGATAAATTATTATATCTCGTACTAACTGATTATGTAAATAAATTTACTAGTGGGGCCTTATTAAGATCTATTTGGTCATTGAGTAAATTTTCTGAGTATTTTAAACGATTAATTTCAAGACTCTCTAATAAATTTAGTTTTATACCTTTATTTTCTGTATGTAGATTTTTGAAATCGTGGTCAATATTATGATTGTATTCAAGTAAATGTTTCGCGTAATTGGAATCTTGTTTATTTTTTATAAAAAAATTGCGATGTTCATTTAACCTTGTCTGAAAAGATCTACCTGTTTGACCTATATATGTTTTAGGGCAATCTTTGCATGTTAATTTATAAACTCCTGATGATTTGAGTTTATTTGTTTTACTCTTATTGTTCTTAATTAATTTGCCTAGAGAGTTATTGTTTCTATAGCTAACTTTGATGTTTTGCTGATTTAAAAATTTTGAAATATTAACACTAGGGGAACCTAGATATGTAATAGTTTTATATGATTTATCTACGTCTGTGGTTTTCGGATATATCATGTGGATTGTGTTGAGATATTGTTTTTTCCGTAGGATAGAATCGACGATTTTACCATCATACCCATTGTTGGTTGTGATCTGTTTTATTGTATTAAGTTCTATTTCGAAGTCATTTTCATTAAGTGGTAATGTTGTCAATCTATGAATCGTACTATGGAAAAAAGCTAATTTGTGTTGAATAGGATGGCAAGATGAATTATGAATCATGGTGTTTGTGTGTTAGGGTTTATGATAAATCGAGAAAACATGTTTACCATTCACTTTTTTGATTGTTAAGTCTAGGGAATTTATATGATTATTCTGTTCTTCTTCTATTGTGAATTTAATATTGGGATGGATATTGTTAATAAAATCACTAAATTTGGATAATTGTCCTTCCATTCCTACAATTCTTTTATAAAAAATAAACAAGATTCCAATTGCCCGAAACATTTACTTGAATACATTCATAATTTTGACCACGATTTCAAATATCTACATCCGGAAAATAAAGGTATAAAACTAAATTTATTAGAGAGTCTTGAAATTAATCGTATAAAATACTCAGAAAATTTACTCAATGACCAAATAGATCTTAATAAGTCCCCACTACTAAATTTATTTACATAATCAGTTAGTTTTAAATATAATAATTTATCAAATAAATGTCAAAATGAGGCAAACATTTAGCTATTACGGTTTACCTGAATTACCCTAGAACCACAAATATTGAACCTTCATATTCAATGGTAGGTCTTTGTGTAAATTATATCTGGATAAAAATCCATAATCTGATATATCCCTTTTAATGTTTATCCTTATTTCTTAGTAATATTAACACAACTAGAAGATTAAAGAAACATTTTTAACTCCCTTTTTTATATTCTATTTAGTTTATAAGTTTTGAATTTTTTAAGGTACTACCATTGTATGATTAAGCTCCATCGGAAGCGAAACAGTTGTCACAATTTTTTAAATAAAGTGTAAGTTTGTAATAAGTGTATTACTCAAATCATCATGAAATTCAACTTCCACCAAGTATCAGCCAACTCAATTCAATATTAATTATTTTCCATTACAGTTTTTCCCATATACCTAACATTATTTTTTAGAAAACTCATTTTTTTGGGTTCTGTATATACAATATAGGGATTCCCTTATAATATCACTCTGCCACTGTCACATCACAGCAATTTCCTCCTAAACTACTGGACGGAAGAGGTTGAAATTTAGTATCAATGTATAGTTTGGTCACCAGAACGGGAGTACATATCACAAAAGAAGAAATTTTGATTTTAGGGGTACTTCTGGGAGGAAAAACTAAAAAAATCGACTGTTCCCCCCGCTTTATTTCCGAAACTACTGAGCCTAAAATTTTGAAAAACATGGGAAATATAAAACGTTCCCCGAACTTTACAGGAAAAATAAGGAGAAACCATTAATATAAATTTTGGGAGGCAAATTAAACAATTAAATGAAAATTTAAAAATTAAAGTTTTTAAACGCATCATGTAAGGTAAGGTAAGGTAATCATGAAAGGTCTTGTACTGAGGAACACAAATATATTTTTTTCATATAAAAAAAAAATTATTTAAAAGATATTAACGAAAATATACCAAAATTTACCCCCCCCCTTCTCCGAAACTATAAAACGTAAACATTTGAAAAAAATTAGAGGTATAGAGTCTGACCTGAAATTTACTGGAAAAATAAGGGGAAACCTCTAATTTTAATTTTGGGGGCAAATTACAGAATTAAATGGAAAATGAAAGGGCTTATTGTGACGAAAACAAATATATTATTAACAAAAATATAAAAAAATACCAATCTCCGAAACCATGAGCTGTAAAATTTAAAAAAAAAACAGAGGTATAGCGCCTCACCTAATCGTTACTAGAATAATAAGAAGAAACCCCTCATATTCATTTTGGGGGCACATTGTAGAATTAAATGGAAAAAAAATTATAATTGGTTCTAACGGATCAAGTAATATATCACATCAAAGGGCTCATTATGACGAATACAAATTGATTTTTTAAATATTTTTAAATAAATTATTTAAAAGATATTTACAAAAATATTAATTACCCATTCCCTCCCCTTATCTCCGAAACTATAAGACGCAAAAATTAGAAAAAATGTAGAAAAATACTGAACAATAAGGAGAAACCCCCTAATATTGATTTGGGGGGGGGGCAAATGAGAATTAAATGAAAAATCAAAAATTAAACTTGTTTCTAACGGATTATATAACATATCAAATCATAGGGCATAAAAATGTATTTTTTAATTTTTTTTAAATGAATATTTTAAAATATATTAAAAAAATATTTAAAAAATTACTCTTTTCACTCCTTATTCCCCAAACTATAAGAGCTAAATTGTCCTATTTACAGCAAAATACGAAGAAATCCCTTATATTAATATTGGGGGCCAAATTATAGAATTAAACGGAAAATAAAAATAAAAATACACATGAAAGGGCTCATTATGAGGAATACAAATATATATTTCTCATACATATAATATTAATTTTTTACAAGATATTAACATAAAAATATAAAAAATTCTCATTTCTCGCTTTATTTCCGAAACCACACTACCTAAAATTTTGAAAATAATTAGGAGTACTGGGCTCATTTGAAATTTATAAGCAAAATTCTTAGAAAACCCCCATAGTAATTTTAGGGATAAATTATACAATTAAATGGAAAATAAAAATTCAATTTTCAAACGCATCATGTAATTTATCAGATAAAAGGCTCAATATGTGAATTACAAATATATCATATTTGTAAATCATTTGTTTAAAAGCTATTAACAAATATATTAAAGATCCACTTAATTCCCACTTTTTTTTTAAATAATTTGAAAAACAAATTTAACAATTTATAATTTAAAACTTGACCTATTTTGCACTTTATCTTCCAAACTACAGAGCCTTAAAATTTTGACAGTAGATTATAAGAGGGTTCCCTGAAAGTTTATTATTAAAATAAAACTCTAATGTTAATTTTTGGGGGCCAAATTAGAGAATTAAATACATATGTATTCTTATAAAAATTAAGCGAATACTGATGCAGATAAAATAAAAAGTCTAGGTGTGGAAAATGAAAGTGTATATTTTTTATAAATTTAAAACGCTTCCTTTAAAAGATATAAAGGTAATTATAAGAAAATGCACTCATTCCCTGCTTGTCTGAAACTGGAATATTAGAATGTTGAAGGCCGTACGGAACCCTTGATATGCGAGTCCAACTCGCACTTGACAAAATTATTTTTTTTAGTAGCTGCTGGTAATCAGTACAATAATATGAACATCCGAAATCAAGGAAGTTCTAACCCTCAACTAGCAGTAAAAGTGTCTGAATAGCAGTAGTCTGTCATTTGAACCTGCAGCTAATTCACAAAAGCAAGTTCACGCATGTAAGCATTTTTCAGTGGTTGTTGAATAATTCATAATCCTTTGATTTATTGACAGCATGCCAACAAAGGCTGCTAATAAAGAATTCTTTAATTACAAATAGACACAATCACAAACTATGGAAGTGCAAGATAATAACAAGAGGAGCTACTAATATGGACCAAAATTTTTTTTGCAGCTCTTACATCAGAAGAAATGTGAATTAAGGTATTTTAAAAATATTAATAGTACAATTATATTTTTTTGAGTTCAAATGTTAAAGTCCAAGGCAAATGTCTTTTATTAGTTAGAATTTTTAGTCGTTATAAACACATGCAATTTGCAGACCGTGCATTCGTTTTTGTAACAAGGCATTTATAAGAAATGAAAGCAGCCAATTGGTTTTTTGTAAGAATTTTATATAAAATAATTTTACATGTTCATTCTGTTAGTTTGGAGTTGATACTCGTAGTTACTCAATATGACCACGGAGCAACAAACAGCACTGCAATACAATATCTTCTTAAAGATACACTGTTTAAGAAATAATATTGACAATACATTTCAGGGTTAATTGATTGATGAAAGAGAAATCATTATTTTTTTACCTTCAATTATTAAAATGTTAGAGAAGTGCTTTAGTCACAAAAAATACAATTCTTTCAAAATGGTGAACATTAAGTTACTTCTTGGCCTTATATTGTGGATAAATAATGGAAGGATGCAAAAATGGTTGTGTTTATGGTTACTTTTATAGTTTGCAGACTTGTAGTTTCTACGGTATGGGTCCTTATAGTTCTTACTTTTGCTTTTAGGTCGTTGAATCTATTGTGCTCTTTCTTATTCTTAATCAGGTCGTCGTCTTTGCTGAATCCGTTTTCCATGTAGTATTTTAGTTTTTTATTGTAGCATTGTTCATATTGTTGCCACCATTATAGGACGATATGCGACGGTGAGGTAGCTAGCATTTAGTCCAACAGAGTTCCTTATTCTGGGTATTCCCCAGGTATCCCAGAGGCTCTGGTCTCGGTCAATTCACGCACCGTTATTAACACTTCGGCACTGTTCGCTTGATAACTTGCATTTAATATTTTAGCAGCATCAATTTCCCGCAGACAGAGCTCTCTGGATCATACAGCAATTACCGACAAGTTCTTATGAATCTTAGGTAAAGAACCGGTGAGTACTAGTCACATACCAAGAAGATATTAAGACGAATTGTAGAAAGCAGATGATGGGGAAGCTGTTTTGACTACCCCTGAATTAATCATCAAGAATAATACTGAAATCGAAACATGTGATGTGGAGCAAGTCATTATAAAACTAAAGAATAGAGGAAGCGCAAGCAAAATGGAATTTTCATTGAGGAACTTCTACAATAATAGTCAATAATTTGTAATTATCTTAAAATACCAGAAGAGGCACCAAGATTATTAAGTTAAAGAAAAAAGTCAAGTGCCAGAAAATTATAGAAGAATTAATCTTCTAAATGCTTCCTTTAGACTAAATGCATCAAAATTAAGTTAATAGCTTAACAACTTTAGCAGATTAACAACTGTACTGACGCAAGATTTGCAATAAGGAAGATTCCAGAAAAATGATTGAATAGTGCATGTCAGCGTGAATGTGATTCATAGTCCTCGAAAAAGCTTTTAATCAGGTTCAAATCAATGAATTTTCAGAAGGCAGTGATTCATTAAGTCTTTATGGATGAAATCATAAAAAAGGTGTGAGAATTGAGAGGTACAAAATAGGAGATCAGGAAATAACTACTCTATGCTCTGTAGATGTTGCGGAACGAATTACCAAGAATGAGGATGACCTGCTATTTTACAACATTTTAGTCGTACTGCGACATTAAATATGACTATGAGATTCTCGAAACCATTAGACTGCTGTAGCACTCGAATAAGCAAAGTCGATGCTGCAATTCCCACGGATGTTGGCGGCGCCGTAATATGACACCACACTTGTCGCTGAGTCAGCTGGGAGTGTTGAACTATCGTTGCGATATAAGTTCGTGCTAAGTTCATAGTATAAACTTATATAACAACTCCCATCCATATAAAAAAGTTGATGGTACAGCTTCAACTTTTACGTCAAGTTCTGGAGTTCTGTACCGTCGGTTGGATTCAGGAGGCTGTGTAGCTTTCCTTTGGGCTTAGGGTTTGATGGTGCTGTCGGTAGCATGTGCTGGACAGCGGAACTTGGTGTAGTGGTATTCTTGAACCTTTTCTGGATTGACTTCATTGTGAGGAGTATAATCACAATTACTACTAAGGTAGTCGTTGTGATTGTGAGCCAGGACGTATGCTTTTCTAAGGGTGGTTGTTCCATCAGCTTTTCCAGTTCCTTAGAATATTGGGAGAGCTTATGGTTGGCAACATCTAGGTCTTGTACATCTAATTCTTGTAGCTGTAGGGGTGTCAGGTTTGGCATCTCATTGGCGGCTGGCATGCCGTTGCAGCAGTTGAAAGGCATGTCCACTGGGTGGTTTCTGTATGTGATGTTTTGGACATTTTTAGAAGTTCTTGTAGCATGGACCCTTGTGTTGTCGATAAAGGCGTTGCAGTGTGGTTGGATTTGCAACACTGAATTTGTCGATATGGTTTGTGTCACGACATCTTGCCCTTTGCATTTGATGGTGATGGCCAGTGGTCTTGAAATCGAGATCAACCAAAAGTTTACGTCAATCTCTTGGATATTATAGTCTGCTGCACATAATATCAAACTTTTGCAGGTTGCTGGAAGTGTGGCTGACTGTCTGAGAAGCTGGCCTTCGCAGATGGCATCTTTGTCTATTGGATGTGATATGGCTTTGGAACAAATTTTATGATGTTTAGTTAAAGGCTTGCAGTCACCCAGGTCTTCGAAGGATGCGTATAATAACGAATCGTCATCTCTCGCGATAAATTTTGTCTTTTTTGAAAGTACATGATGGAACCCTGTTCGATCATCCAAAATTGGGATCGGATAAAGGTGGTAAAGGGTGTAAATCTCAGGATCAACTAAAGGAATTTTGAGTACAAAAATGATTTTGGTGTTGATTTGAAAAGCTTCCAATTCTATCAAATCAATGTACTGAGCAACATTTGAACTGTAAATAGGAAGTGGTGAATTATTTTCATGTAGTGAATGAGAAATCTTTTGAAGGGAATCGACCAAATCTACTGGGGTTATGATCGAACTATGTAAAATTTTTAAGCGGGCGAAAGAGACTGCAGTTAAAACATCATCGAGAGTGTTTTCGATAAATATGTAACTCTCCATTAGGCTTTTACACAGATCCAAGATGTTGATTTGAAATTCATGAAAATCAAGATCATTTGAAATGTATAAAATTGACTGCCTTATTTTTTCGATGTTATTCGAGAATAGTTTCTCCTCGGATTGAAATTTTTGTAAAGTGTTGTTGAGGCTCGTAATGACTGAGGTTGTTACAGATATTTGTTTCTTTACTAAGTCCTGAATTTGTTGTTGGTCTTTAGTAATTTTAGTTATACAGTCATTTATGTATTCACCATCTGTTGCCTCGAAGTTTCCTGAAATAGCATTCCAAACTGATCCCAGTCCGTTAATTAGTCCGCGTTTTCTTCTGTTGGTAGGGTAAGTTTGAGTGTCAGCGAAGATGTCTGTATATTTAGAGTTAACGGATTTAGAAATTTGTTTCAAAAGGCTAACATGTGTTTGTATTTTTTATTCGGTTTAGTACGGCGTCGTTATTTGAAATAGCACCTCTGAAAGGGCTGAGGTCTTTGAAGACAAGAAGTGACCATTTGTCGTTTGAAATTTTAAGTGTCCCTTCTTCATGAAAGAAAACTCCTATTGTATTGTTAACGGGTGTAGGAGAGTATTGTTGGAGGTTCACGACTGAAAACAGTCCAGAGAATCTGAAAAGAAGGAATTCATTCAAAATATGGTTTTAGTCTGTCAAAGTTAATTTTACTGATTTGGTTAGTCTGTAAGTTTATAACGGTGGCAGAGTTTTTTCTTATCGCGGTGACTTCAAACGGTCCGTTGAATTTGTTTTCAGATTTGCTTTTAATCTGAGATTCTTTCACGTAAACTTTGTCGCCTACTTTGTATTCTGGTTGGTTAGTCGAAACATGTTTGTCAAATCTAACTTTAGATTTTTGTTTTTGTTGGTCGGTTTTAGCGCGGGCAAGTCTATAATAGTAGTTCTTTCCGTTGTTAAGGTCCCTAACGTATTTGGAAATGATCCTGATCATATATTGTTTCGGGGGGTCTACTAGAAGTGTGCCCAAAGATGAGTTCTTAGGGCGTGAAACCAGTAGTCTTATTTTTAGTGTTGATGTAGCAGATGACTGCGTAAGGGAGCACGTTGAATGGATGTTCGTCCGGATGTTCAGCTGTATTTGCCCTTATCATTTCCGCTAAAGTCGCGTGAAACCTTTCGATAGAACCATTTGATTCAGGATGGTGGACACTTGAAAAGGATAGTTTTATGTCATATAGTTCGCACAGGTCCCTTATGAGAGTGTTGTCAAATTCACGTCCATAATCACAATGGATGCGAAGAGGTGTACCGTAATGTTGGAAGAATATTAGGGGGGTGTTTACTACAGTTTTAGCTGTTTTGTCACCAATTGGGTAGGCCTGAGTAAATTTGGTGAGTTCGTCCCTAATAGTCAGTGCGTAGTTTCTAGTTGGATATTCGAAAATATCAATGTTGATACGTTCGAAGGGCGTTTTTGGTGTTTCAGTTATGACAAAAGGAGCACCTTAGTTTTTTCTACAGAACATTACCTTTTGGTAAGTTTCGCAGGACTTAATAAATTGCTCTACACTTTTGATTAGTCCAGTTCAATTATACTTTTCTTTTATGCGTCGGATGGTCTCGTTAATTCCACGATGAAGGTTATTTTTGCCGTAGTGGCACTGCTGCAGTATAACAGGAATCTCGTCTTCAGAAGGGGTTGTCACAATATTTTGACAAATTTTAAGTTTTACGTCTTTGTCTGCAAGTATAAAGGATAGTGTTTCAAGAATCCGTAGTTCTACTTTGTTTTCAATACAAAAGGTTTCGGATTCGTCGAACTGGTCTTGGTTGTTATAGGGAATGTTGAAAAGATGTGCAACAACTGTTCCATGATCAAAGGGTAAAGGGACAATTAAATATTTTCTATGCCTTACAGTTTTGCTGGCTAGAACGTTTAGAATGTCAGTAGTGAAGTTTGGGTCTTCTTCGAAAATATCTTCGATGATTTTGTCATGCACGTCATTGAGTTTATTTTGCCAGAAGAAAGTGACTATTCGTTTGTGAGATTTGTCTAGTAGTTCGCGTTAGAAATTTCTATTTTTAAATAGTCGAATATCGACTATTTATTTATTTATTTTATATAATTGAACAAATCTATTAAATTCTGTTGTCATGCGCTCGTCATGATCATCGCGTTCTTAATCGTTGTCGGAGTCGTCGGAATTATCGTGACTAGTACCTGGATCGAGTTGTTTTGGGTCGGTTTCGTTATTTGCGAAAATTTTTATCTTTGAAATAAAGTCGGTGCATTGTTTGAAGTGATTAATTTTGATACGGGAAAGAGCGTCTGCGTTCAAGTTTACCTTGCCGGGCTTGTATTCGATTTTATAGTTATACTCCTCTAGTTTGAGGCGCCATCTGGCTAGACGACTGCCAGAGTCTTTGATCGGAAAGAGCCAAGTAAGCGGATGGTGATCACACAGGAGTGTAAACTTTCTCCCAAAAAGATACGGTCTGTAGTGCTTGACCGCCCAAACAATGGCTAGCAGTTCCCTTTCGATAGTGGAATATCGAGTTTCTGCAGCGCAGAGTGTACGGGAAGCATATGCTATAGGAAGATCTTTTCCTACGGGGCCTTGTGAGAGAACCACACCAATTGCAAAAGCATTAGCATCAGTAGTGAGCAGGAATGGTTCTTCGAAATTTGGGTAGATCAAGATAGGGTCAGATACAAGGGCTTGCTTCAGTTCGTTGAAGGAAGACTTGCAATCTGCGTCGAAGATCAATTTGACGTCTTTCTGTAGGAGTTTCGTTAGGGGTTTGAGATCTTGGCGAAATTGGGGATTAAACCTCGGTAATAACCGGTGAGACCAAGAAAAAATTTAACATATTTAGGAGTTTGGGGTTGAGAAAAGTGCTGGATGCACTCAACCTTTGAAAGGTTTGGTTTTACTCATTCTTGGGTGATCAGATGACCTAGGTAAGCAACTTGCTTACGGAAAAACTCACACTTGTCAGGTAGAATTTTCAAGTTTGACTGTCTAAGACGCTTAAAGACTTCTGTCAAACGGAACATGTGCTCATGGACGGTTGGTGAATAAACGATAATGTCATTAATGTAAACAAGGCAATGTTCATTCTGGATGCCCAGAAGAATGTTGTCCATGACCCTCTGAAAGGTAGAAGGTGCATTTTTCAGACCAAATGGCATACGAACGAATTCGTAATGGTCATTGTCAACAGAGAAACCGGTCTTGGGAATGTCTTCCTCAAGAATTTCCAACTTGTGGAACCCGGAAGCGAGATCCAGTGTCCAAAAGTATTGACACTTACCAAGTTGATCGAGGAGATCAGAAATGTTGGGCAGAGGATATTTATCGTCTACAGTTAGTTCGTTTAACTTCCTATAGTCGATAACAACTCGCCACTTTTGCTTGCCAGAAGCATCGAGTTAAAGGACAAAACATCGCCTTCGAGATAGAAAATATCCTCGAATTCTAAACAGAGGTTCGTGATAGTTTAGAGAGTTTAGAGAGTCTGTGTATTCTTGTGTATTTAAATTTAGGAGAGGGTGTGAATGGTCAAGGGGTTCTAAGTGAAGATCGGAAAAATTTACAGTTTTAGGCATCGCGTTCGCGTTTATTATTGAGGTCAGAAATTCTCCCTTTGAAGTAACGCGTACAACTGCGTTGGGAAGTCGTACTTGGTCAATTACTTGTGTCGGTAAAATTGCGTCAGTATTAAAAAGGTCGCACTTGAGTTTGAAAATTTGTTCGGTTCTTGCTGGAATAGTTATTTGATTTTTATAAATACAAGTTGGCATTTTAGTATTGGGAATGTCTGTCGGTTGTGTGTTAGAGTGATTGTGATCGGGCACTTTATGCAAGGGAATAGTTCGTAATTAACTGTTTTGATTTCAAGTTAACAATACATTCGTAATGCTCAAGAATATCAAGACCTAATATTCCATCAAACTCAATATCTCGATTGTAGATAAAAACCTTATGAGGGTTACCTATGGCAAATGGAATAAGAGTTGATTCAGAAATAGGGATTTTCTCGTGAGTAATACCTTGGATTGTCACTTTTTCGGGAAATCTTTGACGGAAATTTTTGACGGTATTTTCTTTAAAAATGAAGATACCAGCTCCGGTATCGATAAAAAGTTTGAACTTCCCGGAAGCGTCGTGAATGTAGTAAAGATTTTTAGAGTTTACCGTTAAAAGAGAAATGCTTGTTCCGGGAAATTCGCATTTGGGTTGAAATCTTCTAGATTCAAATTCTGGATTTGGGTTTGGACTTCGGAAATGGTAGTTGTTGAATCGGGGGGCTGATCTAGGCCTGGGAGAGCTAGAAAATCCTGGTATTCGTCGGTATTGAAAGGTTCAATAGGGGTATCGTCTAATATTTGTTCAAAGTCGGGGCTTATATAGTTCTGGCTGATGTTCTCACAATAATGTTGGTTATTATCTGTATAATAACCGTAATCATTTTCATAATATTTTGAATGGTCAATATTTTGTTCATGGTTGAAGTGATATGTCCTTTCTGGATGATAGTGTGGATTAGTCTGTATTACAGACGGTCGGAATTGATTTGGTTTAAACGGGGGTCTTTGGAAATTTGTCGGTCGAAATGGTGGACTTTGATTGTTGGAATTTGGGGGTGGATTTGGCCTCGAAGGTTGATTTGGCCCTATAAAATTAGGTCTAAAATTTTGGTTGTAAGATTGAGGGTTGTTTTGCTGTCGCAACCGACAATCTACTGCAATGTGGCCTAATCTACCACAATTTAAACATTTCGGTGGTTGAATGGGTTTTCGGACCTGAAATGTGGGTTTAGGAGGAGCAGATTTGTGAATGTTTTGCTCTTCAAAATATGACAACTGAAGTTCTCGTCTGATTCGAGAGTGTGCCTCCAGAAGGTCTTTGGGATTTCTGGCACAAATTATTTGGCCTAGACGTGGTTCTAATCCTGTAAGAAGTGTATTCAGAACCATCGAATCTACAAGGGTTGTCTGAGCGTCTTTTTGTTCACTGGTTAGCCCAGAGCATTTTTGGATGCATGAGTGCATTTTCGCACTCAAAACCTGAAGCCTATTATAAAAGGTCAGAGGGGCCTCATTAGAAAGTTTTTTGAGGCGTTGGAGATCGTGGATCAAAGAAGACAGATCGCGTGAATCTCCGAAATGTAGTGTCAAAAGCTGTTTAATTTCTAAATATGAAGCGGGGTTTCTCGAGTTGACTAACTGAGACGCTTTGCCTCTAAGTTTATTTTTAATATGAATGACTAGCAGATATTTTTGCTCCGCAGTCGACATATTGTACGCACAATTACATGCGTGTATGGTGGCCAAGGAGATCTGGTCGCTTTCAAATTCCGGAATAATGGAAAATATTTTCGATAACCGGTATTTTTCGGTTTCATCAGAAACTACATTGTTTGTGGCTTGTGCCATTTTGATGTGTTAGAATTAAAAGTATACCCAAGTTAAAAAATAATAAAATAAACGAGGGTTTGTAAAATGGGTTTCAATTAAAATATAGTGTAAAAATTATTAAGCAAATGTATGTAAATGGGGTATAAACGATATTTTGGATAATAGAACGGTAGATAAAAATGAAATAATAAAATAAATATATAACAGTAAATCAAAATATATCAAATAAATATTTCAATTCAAATAATATCTCAATTCAAATCAAGATAGTCAAATAAATCAAATTATCAATCAAATTATCAAATTAAATCAAATATCAAATAAATCAATCAAATAAATTCTTTAAAACCTTAAACGTTAGACGATTCACTACTACTCACATCAACAGGAAGATTGGAAGATCCGTGTTTTCCTATTTATCGCAGTTGAGACTTCTTCCAGGTTCTTTGCTCCGTTGAGGGACAGGAATCCGCCGCTACCAGTTAGAAGTAAGCTCGTGTTCTAGTAACGTTGACGGATCCTACTGACTGCGCCAATTTGTTGTATCACACTTCAATTAATTAACTTTTTAAAAAAGATTTTTTTATTAAAACAAATACAATTATAACTTTGAAATAAAAATGAAAAATAACAATGTAACTGACAAAAGTTCTGAGTAATAATGAATTCAACATTAGAGCAGTTTTACAATTTATAACATATAATATGCCTAATAAGCAAAGTCGATGCTGCAATTCCCACGGATGTTGGCGGCGCCGTAATATGACACCACATGTGTCGCTGAGTCAGTTGGGAGTGTTGAACTATCGTTGCGATATATATATATATATATATATATATATATATATATATATCTGCCTTCTTCAGGTCGGTTCGCATAATTCTCGTAGCCTTCTGCTTTCGCTTCTAGTTACTCGAATACTAAGATTTTCAGAAGCGCTCGCGCTGTTATATAGTCGCGGCTCGGCGCCTATTGGTTTGCACCGTGAACGGCTGCGGGTGATTTGCCCTGGGCGCTCAGTGGGCACACCTCCCGCCTGCTGATTTGTTATTACCGGTTGAGTTGTTAATGGACGGGTCCGGGCCGGTACGGTGTTTAATAGAATTTTCCAACAATTCGATAAGTTCTGAATTTCATTGCGTGCGTTTAGACTGTGAGGCCTCTTCGCTATTTAAATTGCCTCTCTTACGAGTCTTGATTTTGGAGTGTTCTATATTTGCCAGTTCTCTGGTGTTCTCAAATATATATATATATATATATATATATATATATATATATATATATATTTGTTTTTAAGTTTTCGCGAGCATTAAATGTATTAGGTGGTTTTCGGGAATTCATCCGCGTAGTTGATAATTGATCCCTACCGGGATCGATGGTAAAGATAGAGAACAAACAACCGAAGCAACAAGAGTAGCAGAATGCTTATAAGATGAAATTCAGCCCAACATATATATATATATATATATATATATATATATATATATATATATATATTAAAATCACGACTTATCCCTAGATCCATTAGAAAACTGCTTAGCTTATCATATACCATATTGCACATAAGTACGACCCGAACTGCCAAAACCTAAACCAGGCGGTAGATGAAGATTGAACAGGTGATTTTTTCGTACAAATATAAAGCATGAAAAAAAAGAAGGTTTGGGCATGAATAAAACACTAGATAAAATACCACAAAGATTTTTGTTAGCCATGGTGCAGTAACTGCTATGCATGTACAGTCTAAAAGTGTCTGAGTTATATTAAATAAGCTTTAAATCAGTTGTTTTTTTTTTAAACAACAGTGCCCGAAAAACAATGTATCTGTGTATTCAATTCTATCCTGAAACAATGTATGCCCCCTCTTGAAATTTAACACATGGAAACATTAAGGGATACAAGGTAGTCGTTCCTGAAATAACTGGCATATCTGGAAAATTTCCAAAAAACCAAAATATTGAACAGATATATTTTTGCTGCTGGCAACTATTTGCGCAATTGGCCGAAGGATTTGTTATTTACAACCAGAAATTAACATCTTCAGTTGTTCTGTTACAGGTCATGTTGGGCAACATTTTATTTAATGAGTTTACCACATAAATAAGATCAATGGTTGTTTGTGTGTCCCAATAATTTCGACACAAGTGGATTGCCTACTTTTCTCCGTTAAGCTAATGTAGATGTAAGGCAACGGTGGCAAATTCCTCTATGAGGTGCCTGCTAAATGAACTCAGACCCGAAAAAAGTCTTGCTAGCCCATGGGTACTTGACAACCACACATGAGTTCTATCATGACTTTGGTGATTCTTATCCAAATTTTCGACACAAAATGGTCCAAGACTCTTCTTCCAAAGGGTGAGGCCCAAAACAACAATATTGTCGAGACATGCAGGTATATCCAATCCAATATACTTAGAAGTTAACTGGGACAAATGAGAGCTTGTAAAAAATGCTGTCTTCTCAGTCATTTGTATGGACGCTCAGATTACCAACAACCATTTTCTAAATCCTACTGAAGCCCGTTACAGGAGTCAGCCTATCGACCACTCTAGGCCTCATAGTGACGTCTTTCAACTTTGTGTCCTCCACGAAAAACCTGCTGGTTCCACCTTCCTTGATATCCTTCACAACAGCGGCAGACCAAAGAGGTTGAAAGAGGGCTCAATCACTCTAGTTCACAACATTGCTTCTATATTCTCTTCCACTGTTTTTTGTTACCCCAATAGTAGCCTAGGCGGTAAGCTGATCTGTCGGGAGTTTCGAGTTTGAAATAAGTGAAAAAAGCGCGACCAGTATTTTCATCTATGGGATTAAAAATTACAAGAAAATCTTTGGGATTTTCGTTGAATTTTCTTTTATATGCTCCGTCGCATTTTGAAAACAAAAAAATTTCAATTTTATTTAAAAAATTCAAGCACTCTATATTTTCCAAAATGATATATATTTTTTTGTAATTTATAAAAAAAAAAATGACGTATAACCAGTTCAATATTTATATTAAGACATATAATATTAAAAATCAAAGTTAGGTATAGATGACAAATTAAATAATTAATATCCCCAGAAATATATTCACACATATACCTGCTTTGAATGAAACACCTTGTAAGTTTACAGTACATTCTTAATAGTGTTGTATATTCAGTTCCTGTTAGTTGTTCACGCCCCATCTTGGTTGGTTTATTAAACAAATAAAGGGTGGCTTAATGCGTTTCTGGGGTGAGCAATCCGATCAAATTCAAGTCGGCACCACGTCTTAGTAAACAGCCTTAGGCATATCGATTTTTTAACCCAGATTTGACTGAAAGCTTATCAAATTTCCCGTTTAATATTTGTACAGTTCATCAAGCAAGGACTCCGATAATTATTGATAATGTTAGCGAGTGAAGATTTTACAAACAGTAATTTAGATGCTATATAGTATGACAAGTCAAATTGTGACTAACATAAATTTTGGGAAATTTCTATGAGAAGAAGTACCCATTTATGATTTAAAATTTCTCTTTCAGTAATGTAATAGATAGTCAATGACTTCAGTGTAATAAACAAAATATGTTATTTGAAAATGAACTCCCAGATAAGTCAGTTTGGGTGTACACCTATGTTTCTCAGGTCCAAATTTTTATTTTTTAGTATAGAAAAACTGGGCAGAGAATTATAATAATATAATAATAGGAAATATGAGAATAACCTCCCGAAATGTGTCAAGTGTTTGAAAATAAAAGCATGTACACTTCCTATATTCATTCAATTACTACTTTCACAAAAGCTGATGCCTGCATGAATGCAGAAAATAGGTGCTATATTTCATCAAAATGTTTTTTACTTAAGTTTACTGATCTTTCAAAACTAGTTAAATTTAATTGAATGTTTCAATTTTTATTGTTAAAGCTAATCCCGATGGGGCTGCTAAATATTATTTTGTCATTAAACATGCCGTTTGTCAAAATTTCGGATAAATATCAATTATATTTATCATTTCTTTGGACATATGTAAATTAAAGTGTTAGTATAAAGCGCATAACTGGTAATGACAGGTGATAATTCAATAATTCAATAATTTAAGAGAAAATAACAAAATACCAATTTTCGCCAAAATCACATTTGGCATTTTTTGTGATAATCTGATTCTGATTTTTAAGTCGCTAACATTATTAGATTTTGAATTCTGGTACAATTTTCATTTTATAGAGCAATTGTTTAAAGGAAAAAGTAGCGAGTGATCAACAATTAAACCCCAACTGAATAATATCCCATGAACAGAAGTCATTAGTTACAAATTAAGGTCATCATTCAAATTAAATATTTACATTTGGTTGTCATTATTAGTTTAAAAAATGACCCAGTTTATACTGGTTTATTTGTATTCCCTGTTACAATACTGTTCTGTTAGTGAGAGTGAGCTCACTATTTGAACTTAATAAGCAATATGGAGGCACTTAAAAAAATAATATTTCTACCACACTGTCCAAAAAATGGTAAGTGTTGTGTAGTATAAAAATTAATAATTCACTTGATTATTATTGTTTGGCAAAATATATTTTTGAAGATTAATTGTGCTGCTTAGAGCGTGTATAAAACAGGTTCAGAAATTAGGTATCTTTATTGTACAGCTTGTTACTTAGCGTCTCTTTTATAACCAAAAATTGAGTTATATCCTTGTTTAAATCGAACTACATTATAGAGGTTGTTGTTCTAATTAACTTAAATTTGAAAGTATTGAATTACATATACACAAAATATACGACTTAATATCCGTAACTCAAATTAGACTTTGTTTTTAAAATCAAAAGTTAGCAGTTTATATACAATTCACTCGCCCTGTCACAGCATTCCGACATTCGGCGAGTAAAATTAACTTTGTGCCATGTGTAACAATTAAAGTGCACAATTCATTATTGAGAGCATACAATACTTTCAGTTCTTATGTAATTTATGTAAGGTTTCGTAAGAATCAAATTGCTAATTCGGTTAAATTTGATTTTAATTAATTATGGCCCAATATTACCCAAACAGAACATTGATATCTTGAGTGCTAGTTGATTGTGGAAGCCATTACTTTTGTGATATAATACTATCATTATGATTGTAGAAAAACAAAATGCTTTCTTTTATATCACTAATTTATTTATTTATTAATTAAATGAACATACAGTACCGCTTGAAGACGCGAGATGTAAGACCGACATCTAGGATTTTCGAGAAAATTAGCACACAGAGGGTCCGAATCTGGAGCCGTTCCGTGTAATTGCTGTTCTACCTTAACTCCTAGGACAGAATGTCACGATAAAATTTTCAGGTTACTTCACCTGTCAGAGATATTGAATACTCTCTTCGAGGTGTCATTCCTGACCAGAAACAATATATATTATATGTAATATATATTCTCTTGCGTACAAAGGAATGACACCTGACCAGAAACAATATATATTATATATAATATATAATATATATTCTCTTGCGTACAAAGGAATGACACCTCGAAGAGAATATTCAATATCTCTGACAGGTGAAGTAACCTGGAAATTTTATCGTGACATTCTGTCCTAGGAGTTAAGGTAGAACAGCAATTACACGAAACGGCTCCAGTTTCGGAACCTCTTTGTGCTAATTCTCTCGATCCTACATCTCGCGTCTTCAAATTTAACAAAATGTATGAAATACATAAAGAAGTGTTCGAGAGAACATTCAATTGTGGGAAGCGCAACTGATGAAGATTCCCTGACCAGAAACAATATATATTATATATAATATAAAATATATATATTGTCTTGCGTACAAAGGAATGACACCTCCTAATATTCCTATTTTCATGGGGATCGTGAGGTGAGCAGAACAAAGACCATATTCAGCACTAGGAGTATTACTCGTAACGAATATATCACACCTACATTTCAAAAAATGTCATATCCTGATTATAAATACAAACAAAGCCATTAAATGTAGCCCGCTAACCACTCCTAACATCATACAAGAAATTTTTGTGCCTTTGATTCATTGAGCCTTTTTAACAGCCCGCGAATCCTACATACTTGGTGTGTTTCGTTTTTTTTTTCAGTCACACTTTCATATAATTTGCGGAATCGTTACATAAAAATGTGATTCATAGTGAATATACAACTCCCTTTGCACATTTATTTATTTTTCCTGCCAACTATTTCGAATGTGTAGCGGGTCGGAGATTATAGGCTCATAAGAGTTTTTTGTTATAAGAGTCTTCCATAGTGTTAGATGGCCGTCCAAAATATTAGCGCAATTGCTTTATTAAGGCCAAAATGAAAATGTTGTTGACGCTTCTTTCCAACGGAATAAGAAGTTGATGAAAATTAAAAGTGTTACTTGGTTGGATTAGTGCCCTTCTGAAGCGTCACAAATGGATTACCATGCATTACAAATTGCTAAGCTTATCCTTATTACAGCTTCTAGTAAATTTAATAATAAAACTTATGTGTTTGTAAATGTTATAGAACCCTTTAAAGAATTGTGGAGCTTTATACAGTTCAACTTGGAATCGAAATACGCAAAATGGTTAAGGATTACATTTGGAATAATTTTTATTTTCTATCAATGCTGGTTAGCACTCGCTTTTATAGTTGTTCCTCATGTAGAATTCGAAATGCTGATTCTTGTGCTACTAGTGCAGCCGGTAAGTAGAGACATACATGTTTAATCTTTTTGTTCAAAACAAATATGTTCTCAAACAAAACCAAAATTTCTTAAATTTATCTAGTAGTTGATTATATCAAGGTAATTTATGCAAATTACTATCAACACTCTAGTATTAACGCTAATAAAACATATCTGAAAATTTTGTAGTATTCCCGGAATAAACACTTAAAATTTCATCTATTAAAGACGCTTTTATAGAATTAAGTTTGTCGTTGTCGGTAACAATTTCGTTTGTTTTTTTAATTTCTATTTTTATTTATATAGAATTCCCGTAGTTCTTGTATTACTCAGTTCATTAAGTTTGTATGCTGTTAGCCGTCTACTTCTTTGTCCAAAATAACAATTTCAGAAGTTAATTTTATAAACACACGCTCTAATTCAAAAATCAATATAGCACTTATAATTAACCAACATGTTGTCAAAATGTTATTCCTATTTTTTACAAAGCTGATTGCTGAATGTAAAATAAGACTTGATGATTTCAAATTTATTTCATTCCAAAGAAGTATTCCTTAAAATTTTACATTTTCTTTATTTTTGTTAGATTAGTAGACAAACCAACAATGTCTATCAATACTACTAACAAGAAATGAATTCCAGTTTAAAGTATAAATATTTATTCCATCCTTTTCCCAAGGACGATGGAGGCAGACCATGGGCTGATAGAAGATTTTATAAAATCCGTCTGTTGTTGTCCCAATGGAATTTGCCTACGCGGTCTTCTTCTGAGTTTAGCTTTCACAGTATTGTTTCGATGTTGGACGACATTAGTATGACGAATGGCAGTATCATGACTACCAAAATTTGCAAATGAATTAGAATGATTGTCGGCGAACTGACTTACAAACTCTCTACTCGGACCTGCCTCCTTCGTTGTTGGTTTGTACGGTTCTGCGTAACTGATGATGATCTCTGCTGTTATATATATATATAAATATATATAATATATATTTAATATTTTAATATTTATGTCTCGTTTGGTTTTAATTGTAACCCGACCAACCAAGTAATCAAGAGCTAACTGTCAGGCCTTCCACAATTCCCACGCAGTTGCTAGGATTTCTTTCTAGCTGCCCATGAATAATTTGTTCCGATTGACCAGGACCTAAGAATCTTGATACAAATTTGATGGAAGTAGAAAATCTTTTGCAGGTCAATACAAATTCCTAATTTAAAAGTCTAAGGAGGTCGTAACCTGGGTCGAAAATTAACTCATGTTGACTCATTAGGTCCATTCGTAATATAAAATCATTTTAAATATCCGCTACTAGGACCCTATGACATAATCTGACCCCTATCTATAGCAGCGCATTCGCCTCGCCCAGTATCGACATGGACTCGCCGGCAACTGTTCTTAGGTGAAAGTTGTTATTAATTGTCCGGTTTTCCGATGACTTCAGCACCTACTTATATAGGAGCAATTAAATGTTATATATGACAAATATAACATCCAATTATTATATAATACAAGAGCAAATTTTCTCATTACTCTAATAAACAGTCCAATTTTCTGTTTGCAATATGTTAAATTAGAGAGTTGACATATTAAAATAGCACAAAAATGGATATTTTGTAAATGGTAGAAGTAACGATGACAACTTTTATGGGGATTAAACTGAAAAAGTGTCCAGCTGAAAGCCTAAAGTATCAAGTTCATGAAAGGACTAAAACTGCGCTGGTGTAGAACGATGGTATGGTGTCAATTGCTAATTATAATATAATGTTACATACTTCCTGGGTCCAATTAAAATTTAAAAACTAATTTTTACTCTTACTTTCTAGAAACTTTTATTTACATCAAATATACACAACAGCTGATTCGAATATCACAAATATAATACAACATTAGCTCTTCGCCGCACTAACTGCCTGCTGCGATAATGGGCCGCTCCTTTTAAAATCCGTATCGAATCTTCTCGTAAAATCCATTATTAATTCTACAGTTGAGGAGCTATTGCGAGACTAATTTTTTTGTCCTCCAAGCTATCGATGTCGTATTGAAATTAAAACAAGGCCGGCTTAGGTAAATTTCGCAACAATACCCCCCTCCCCCCTTTAATTCTAATCGTCCCGGTCAGAAACATCCTCTCCGTGGTACGGAGCAAGTCGATCTAAATGGACCCCCTTCAACTGAGCCCTGCGGTTTCGACGTATCTGGTAGACGACATCATTAAGCCTCTTGACCACCTCGTAGGGACCATCCCAGGCGGGTGTAAGCTTTGGAGATTTACCCTTGCTCCGTTAGGGCTTGTACAGCCACAATTTGTCCCTCTCTTGGAACCCAACTGAATTGGCCTTGAGGTCGTATCGCGTCTTCATCTGGTCATTGATGGCCAACATCTGCATTCGGGCTAATTCGTGTATTGCCAGCATGTTATGTCGAAGATGGTCGGCATAATCGTTAATGTCTTGGTAGGGTTCTTCGGAGTATCCAAAAGCCAAATCGCAGGGTAATCGCAGCACTTTTCCTAATAGAACCCTGGCTGGGGTCAGGCCTGTACTATTATGTACGGCTGAGCGATATGCCAAAAGGAATAGGGGAATATGCTCATCCCAATTACACTGGTTATTGCTGACGACTTTGGATATGTGTTGTCCCAAGGTCCTGTTGATTCTTTCCACCATTCCGTCTGACTGTGGGTGCGATGGTGTTGTTCTCGTTTTCCTGATCCCCAACATCGCGCAGACCTATGGAATACATTCGATTCGAAGTTACGCCCCTGGTCTGAATGTAGTTCCATCGGGACACCAAACTTGCTGAATAGCTGTTCTACTAGCACCGTCGCTACCGTGGCCGCCTCTTGGCTGGGAACCGCATATGCCTCAAGCCATTTACTAAAGTAATCCATTGCAACCAAAATGTACTTGTTCCCTCTCTCAGACTCGGGTAACGGACCTGCGACATCGATGGTAATTCTCTCAAATGGGACACCAACATTGTACTGCTCCATTCTGCCCTTGGTCGGGGTCTTCGGGCCCTTACTGGCTACACAGGTGTCACATTTCCGGCATCAAGTCTAGGGTTTTGTTCATGCCCAGATGGTCCCCGGTAATCCCATCATGTACTCCGGTCAGGATGGCTGGTACCGTTTTCTTAGGAACTACCAGTTGGGACTTGGTTTCTCGGCCATCAGTGCTTTCCATTCTCTACTTTTCGAGAGTCCCATTGGGCCCATAACGATTTCAGCACGCCCGAATATCTAGCTACCTCGTCCCATCGTGACCTGGGTGCCCCTCTCGTTTTAAGTGACAAGATTGGTTCGATGTCTGGATCAGCCATTTGGTCCTGGATGCACTGTTCAGTTGTTCAGTTTTCATTGACTTGCACTCGGATCTGTCTGATGGAGATACCCTCTCGCTGTTCCGTCTTCAGACAATGTCCGCATTCTGCTCTACAGGGCGTTCTGGATAAGGCATCGGCATTATTGTGCAAACGGGCGTAACGGTGTTCCACCTTGAAATCGTATTGCTGTAATTTCTCCATCCACCTGGCCAGTTGTCCTTCCAGTGTCTTAATGTCTAGCAGCCATTTAAGGGCGCCATTATTGCAAGAAATATTTTTCTGGTGACGCAATATTTTCTTTCCCGTTTCGAGAATCGACGGCTGTTGTACTTGATCACCCTCTCTTCACCATCTTGCAACTAGGATAGGACGGCCCCCAAACCTGTGTTGCTGGCATCTGTGTCTAAAATTAACTTGCCGGACTGTGGTACAAGGAACACTTCGTCGGGTTGAGTCTCAGGTTGGGGTTATTCATTCTGGAGAATACTTCGCCCAGGTTCTTCAGATGCTCGTCGAATGTCTGACCCATAACCAGAATTTCGTCGAGGTATAATAAGCACGTCCTCCATGTTAACCCGCTCAGGACATACTAGTGAAGAACGCTGTCTTCTCTCTGTCGTTCGTGTAGACCAACCTGCCAATATCCACTCTTTAGGTCTAGTGTGGAGAACCAAGGGTACCCTGCTAGTGTGGTCAGAGTGTCATCAATTCGGGGTAGTGTATTGCTGTATTTCATGGTGACGTCATTCAGCTTTCTGTAATACACGCAAAATCGGCTGGTTCCATGCTTCTTTTTAACTAACACGACGGGAGCGGACCATGGGCTGATGGATGGCTCAATAACTCCATTTTGTTACATGGACTCGATGTTTTCCTCTACTGCCTATTGTTGCCCCAATGGTAGTCGCCTAGGTGGTATTCTGATGGGTTGAGATTTCCCGGTATCTATTTGGTGCTGGATGATGTTGGTGCGACCGGTGGTTTCATCTTCACTTAAAAAGTTGCCAGTGCTTTGTGATAAATTGCTTGGCTTTCTTCTGTTGCTCTGGTCTCAGGTGTGTCAAATGGTCGGCAAACTGTTGTAGGAACTCTTTACTGGGCCCTGTCTCCTTCAACGATGTCTGGTAGCCTTCTTCGCAAATGATGTTGGTCTCGACTGGCTTGAAACAAGCTATCTCTTGATCATTGGCAATTCTGGTGTCTTTATTGGACAACTAAGTAGTCATGAGCTGAGTGTACGTCGCTCCACCATTCAGCGTAGCTCCCAGGATTGCTTTCTAGCTGGCCATGATTAATCTGTTCTGTTCGACCGGGAATTCTGGCTGGACACTTAGCTACGATTTTTATGGAGGTGGATAAGCTGTTAACGGGCCGTGTCAATACAAATTCTTCATTTGGGACTCGAAGAACATCATATCTCGGGTCGAACATAAATCCATACTGGCTAATTAGGTCCATACCCAGTATACAATCGTTCTCAATGTTCGCTCCTAGGACCCTATGCCGGATCATGTTGTCCCCTATCTGTAGCACGACATCTGCCTCACCCTGTATTGAGATGGACTCGCCGGTGACTCTTCTGAGCTGAATGTTGTTGTTAGCGCGCCGGATCTCAAAAGCCCTCAAGACTCTGGACTTGGCGATGCCATTGATGGTGCCCCTGATAACTAGGCTGCTGCTATCTCGGCAAAATCCCCGGATGGATAACGTTTGGAGGCTGGTGGACGGTTAGCCAGCATTCGCCCCCTTATGCTGAATGGCTGACGGTCGCTGGATATGTGGCTGCTCTGTTGGTTACCCTTGGTCGGTGATTGTTTAGGTAGCCTTACTCTGCAGTAGCGTTGGAAGTGCTCTGTCTGTCCACATCGGTAACATGCTATTTTGATATCAGTTCTCTGTGACTGTGCTAATTGTTTGTTTATACCAGTCAACAGTGCTTGAAATGGTGACTCTTGCTCTTCCTGGTTGAAGGAAACTGCTCGGACCCTCGGCTTGGACATGTTCATGACGGTCTCTACTTCTAACGCCCGAAGTAAAGCTTCATTACTTTTCTTGACGCCACTTAGTCTTAGATTTCTTTGTAGTTCCACATCTCTGATACCGTTTTTGAAACTCTGTGTGGCCAATTGATCTTTGTTTTCATCTGGCAGCTCTGGGTAGGACAAGTGCACTAAACGTCTAACCTCTGCTTAGAATTCTTGAAGGCTCTCTCCGGATTTTTGCATTATTCCACTTAGTTGCACCTGGTATACTTGTCTCAAGGACTGACTGTCGTATCTTTTGTCCAGGATGGCGATGATCTTGGCAAAATTGCATTGTTCATCGACTGGAATGCTTTGGAGGACTTCTAAAGCCGTACCTCTTAAGGAAATTACAAGAGAAGCAGATTTTTCTTGGTTATACCATCCGTTAGCTGTAGCCACTGCTTCAAATTGCCATTTATACATTGGAATCTTTGGTACTAGTGGTGTTCTGGCATTTTCCTCGCTGTAAGTCCTGATATCAATTTTCACCTGGCTCTGGATGGAATCGATGTTATCTACTTTGGTTTCAACATTATTTTTTAGGCTCTTTATATCGTCGTTTATCTCTTTTATATCTGACTCTACTATTTGCATTCTTTCATTAACTGTTTCATTAACTTGTGATACTATTTGCATTAATTGTTCAAATTGCAGTTGTCTTTTTTCTTCCGTTTTGCCCTATTTTTCTTCAAATATTTTAAAATCATTTTGTCTTGTTAATTGAAACTTCGAGAATAATCCTTCAACTAAATTCGGGTGTTTTTCTTCCATGGAAGATTTTCTAATTCTATTTTAGGTTTTTCATCAAAAGATTTCACTTATCTTTGTTGAATTTCTTCTTGATGTTGTTTCTCCTTCTTGTCACGTTTTTCCAGAATCTGGGTTATTTTTTCATCTAGTCCCTCGGTAACCTGTTTTATTTTTTTTGGTAGTTTTGTCCGTATTTTTCATGCTTCTGGTTTCCATAAATCAAATAACAATTTAAACTTCACTTAATCCTGCACTTCTGATCACCAATTTTTTTATAAACTCCATGGGTTCAATTAAAATTTAAAAACTAATTTTCACTCTCACTTTCTAGAAACTTTTATTTACATCAAATATACACAACAGCTGAGGCGAATATCACAAATATAATACAACATAAGCTCTTCGCCGCACTAACTGCCTGCTGTGATGATGGGGAGGTCCTTTTAAAATCAGCATCGAATCCTCTCGTACATTCCATTATCAATTCTACATTAGCCGAGCTATTTCGAGAATATTTTTTTTGTCCTCCCAGCTATCGATGTCGTATTGAAATGAAAACAGGGCCGGCTTAGGTAAATTTAATATTAATATTAAGTCATCCGTTTTGTCTGTTTTACAACCAAGGTATGTAGAATATATATTCTGTAAATTCTTGGCATGCTGTTTAAAATCAACCCCTCAATTTAATGCATTTTGGTAGAAGAATAGTCTGGAGATTTGATATTTAAAAAATATCTCCTTAGACGATGTGTCCATAATTTAATTTGTTATAATTAAAGTGACCTCCTTTAATATTGCAAAAATATTAAACAGGTGAAGTATGTATGTATCTGTTATAATTCAACAAATTTTATATTTTAATTAAATATTAAATTACACGTCATATGTTCCTAGAATTATATTTAAATTACACATTCTGATTAATTCTTGCGTCATAACAAAATAGTTAAATTTCTTTGATTCTCCTGAAATTTATATCCACTACTAAGAGTGTATCGCTTCCGTTGTTCAGTCTTAAATGACTGTCGCTATTTTTTAAACCAATATTCCGGTATTTCAACCAAAATTTAAGATCGACAAATTAAAGTGGGACATAGGAACTTTCGAAATATCTTTAGTATTTCCCTCGGACTAGCCTGGATAATACGGTGACCTATGCAAAATATTTGTCTAAATTACTTAATTGACAATTGTTCAAAAACAATTTTTGTGTACAATGTCCATCGGGAGGACATTACCCTTCAGTTCTCCGGACATTGTTGAAAACTTTCAGAAAATCGTTAAATACCTTCAGAAAAATGACGAATTTTAAGAACTGATGGGTTATGGATCATAACTGTCTGTGGATTCGAGATCAGGAGACAAAAATATTTCGAAAACCATAATATATATCACATAATAATATATTTTTGTTGACTGGTGTAATCATAACTTAAATTTACATAGCATGGAAGATGTTTTAACTATTAAATGTTCTTGCTGACTCCTTTTTTGAGGTTTCATTTATTATTCTATATATATTTACATTATATTTAAAATTATTAGTCTCCAACCCATAATTAATACCAAACCAATTTTTCTTCTTATTTTTTAAATTGAAACGCTACAGAAAACAAGGTTCTGTCACTTTCAACAATGGTCGTAAAACAGATGTCAGTGGATAACATTTCTCTTTTAGTAAACATTTTTCAACTGCCAGTCACTTCGATATTAAATAATTTTAATTTCTTTAACATTTCTTCACATTTGTCTTCTAAACGTTGTTTGTGGCATATTCTTGATTATTTTTATGTTTTTTTGGGCAATAACACCACAACCGAAATAAAACGACGTATATTGATGGAAAACCAAACGTTTCAAAGTCTATTCTGACTTCGTTGTCATTTCATAAAACAAATCGAAATTTCCTTTATCAATTTTATCTATTGCCCTTATACAACCTGTTTTTTTAAGGTCTTTGCTTTCTAACATCTCATTTTTCTTCAACAATATTCCAAAGTTTTCACATCTACTGAACAATTTTATACAAATTATATTTAATGTTGTAAGCAGATCCCTAAGTTGTGAATTAAATCTTATCACACCTTCAAACAGGTTATTAACAATGAATCCAATTATTAAATTATGTGAAAAGTCTCCTGGTATTTAGTTTTAGTACCATTATTTCATGTAAGTGCTCATTTTCAATTTAAATATTTCCAAAATTTGTTTCAATGTTTGGGCAATTTATGTTTCTAGTATACTTTATATTATTTCAAACATTTAAAAATCTTTATTATCCTCTAAATTCAACTCGTTACATTGAGTCTGTTTTTCAATGCTATTTATAAAGTTTCTCCTTAAAAACAATCAAATAACCATTTATTTATATACATGCTTAACTCTATGATTTTTCAATATTACTTTATTTTATTCGTTTTTATATTTTCACTGAATTAACTATTGACTACTAAACAAATATTTGTTTTGGTAAAACATAGATACTATAGTAAGGAGTGAATGATTAAAATTTGAATAAAAAATACCAAGAAGTTATTTTTTTATTAATAAGTTTGTTAATAATGTGCTTGTCCACAGCTGTTACCTATACACTCCCTAAACCAACACATCTTGGCATTGCTTCAATAAAATCCATTCTTCTTGAGGAGTACTATCCCAAGCTACCTGTATTTCATGTCTTAGAACCTCCAAAGTCCATGGAAGTTTTGGCTGTGGTAAATTTCCGTGCCTTCTACCCATCATATCTCAAACTTGTTCAATGGGTGAAAAACCGGGGGATCGGCCGACATTCAAAAAGATTCATATATATTCATTAGGGAAGACGACCTGATGCCATTCCACATTCTTATGTTGTCGTTCTGTGCACCATTGTAGTCAATGATATTGATGCTCAGCGTTTAGAGGTAGTACAAGATGGGGTCGGTAATGCTGCAGAATAAAAGTCCTTATAGGATGGTAAACCGGTCGGACACTTACAAATGGCCTTCTTCTCCTAGCTAATTAACAGCTATATGTCGAGTTGCCGTAAAAAATCGGTCTCTAAAGGGCAAAGTCTTAGACGCCGACTTTGAACTTCCATGTCTGGTGCCTATTCTTGTCCGAGTTTGGGTATTATCAGGCCACGCTTAACAACATTTCATAAAAGTACTTGGATTCCTGTTTGTAAGGTTAGCGATTTCGCGAAATGATATCCTGCTCCCCGAAAACCAATAGTTCGACATCTTTGAAATTCACCTAGCTGGCGATGCATCCGGCGTACACGTTTTCTATGCATTTTGGCATCAATAAACATCGATTTTGGATCCCATCACACACTTTGTTTTTGGTGAATTTAAAAAAAATGCAAATACGACTACAATATTAATTGATAAACAAAGGTTACAAGCAAAAACATTCATTAAACTTTACTAAATTTTAATCATGTACTCCTTAATATAGCATCTATGTTCAACCAAAACAATATTAAATTTAAACATCTCCTGCTGGGCGTTGCGATATCTTTATCACTGACTATACATATTATTTAATATCGGTTGTGTCAAAACAATCTCTATATGATAATACGCTCCATTTTAATTTCATAAATAATATATATATGTGTGTGTGTGTGTGTGTTACTGGTTTTTCGGAAAACTCGTGTATTATTTTGTTTGTTTTGATAAAACAATTTTGTAAACAATTTTGTGAACGTTTCAATGACTTCTCATTCATCTTCGTCTGGACTTCACTGCTTGGTTACGCTGCACAATCTCCAAGCAGTGAGGTCCAGACGAAGATGAATGAGAAGTCATCGAAACGTAGACAAAATAGTTTTTATCAAAACAAACAAAATAAAACACGAGATTTCCGAAAAACCAGTAACACATACTATACTCGTGAAAGAATCAAAAGCAAGATATGTATATATATATATATATATATATATATATATATTTATTAAAGGGTACTGAATAATTTTTCAACTTCTCACTTTCGTTCATTCCAGACCTCACCTGGGATTGTGCTATATGTAGTAAGGTTCTTCTCAAAACTTGCATCAATAAGGGATAACATACTAAAGGAATTTGTCAGTATGGAAGGATATGAGCTACTTAAAAATAAAAAAGCAAGTGAAAAGCTGAAATTAGCATACTGTCGAATTATTATTTTCCTGACACTGATAACAAGTTTAGCTATAATGCCTTTCCACCCAGTTTTTATAGATTGTGACAAAATGGCATTGTATCGTTTTCATGAAAGACCCAAGTATTTTAAACTAATAACATATTTAGTTACTACGCTAGTGTTTCCAATAATTGTATACACACAGTTTTTTACAGTTATTTTCAGCATTTATTTGCTGTCTTCTGTGCAGATCTAGCAGTACAAATTCCTGGGCTATATTGAACAGAATTTATGTAAGCGTTATAAAGGCATGACTATTACTCAGAATGAGCAGAATGATATATATTTTCATTTAAAGAAATGTGTAAAATTTCATTCGTCCTTAGGTAGGTAAGTATACTTGTATATTTTTTTGTTTCACTTTATCCGAGTCTAGATACATTAATTCTAAAACATTAAAGGCTTAATGGCGGAACTTTTAAAGTAAGTCGTTCCAAAAGTTAAAATTACAAGTATGATTTAGTCTGAAAATTATATTTCACAATTAATTAGTATTTACTTAAAGATATCACAGGATCATTCTATGACCAATTATAATTGTTGATATATTTCTGTGTCCTAAAAAAATAATTTTTGACTAAAATATTAACCTTAGAAGTTTATAAAATGAAAATAGTTCCCCATGAAATTGTTTAGCACAATTATTTTAGTGATACAATGATTACAAAATAAACTTGAGTACCATAATATGGTTGAAAATCATCTGAGTGCCTATAGGTCAATGTGAATAATTTAATAATTTATACAGAATAATATACTTACTCGATATAAAAATAGACGTTTAGCTCAAGTCATTTACGAAGAAAAATTCCTTTTGATGACAAAATTAATAGTAGAACAACACCCACATCTATGTGATCTAATGATAAAACATGACTAATTGACGTAAAATTCAACATTATTTATCGATGCGTTTTTGTTTTATAACAAAAAAAACTGATGATTGTTTCGGTCATTCCTTGGTGAAAATTCATATTTTAATTATATTAAAACACTAACCACTGTGGTAATTTTCACAAATTTATTATTTTCTTGACAATTGTTTCGCTCTGATGACAGGCTTCGTCAGAATTAAATATTAAACTAAATACTAAACATCTAAATATATTATATAGTGTTGTAAGATAATAATGAGTATATAGGTAGAAAGCACAATATGTTTACTGTATAATATTAGTGAAGGTAAATATTATTAATATAATTTGGAATTTTGTATTATGTAAGTATATTCAGATTAAGTAAAGGAGACATATTTGTATCAGTTTGGTCATTTTTTGAAAGGCCATATTACCTCACCGGATGATCCTATCATTATAAATAAATCACCGATGGGAAGTAGAAGGGTTTTTCTCGAGACCCCTTATCTCACTTTTTCAAAATTTTATGTATAAATATATATAAGTCCTGAAAATATTTAGCCATTCCCTTTTTTCTGGACGAGTCCATTCGAAAAATTTCTAAGGGGTGGTACCTGTGAAACTATATCTGTTGCGTCACCACAACTTTAGTTTTTAAAGTTGATTGAATTAGTCAATTGGTTTTTAAAGTTTTGCACCTTTTTCGAAAACTTTCCGTCGCGCCAATGCCAATTTATATTTATAAATTTTTTTGTCTCTAAAACAGAGAGAACTAAGTGACTCATGTTGTGACCGCCGACGAGTTCGGATGCTTTCTTTTTTTGATTCATGTTTTGCCTTCCGAGCTAATTGCTTTTGATTCCGTTATAAGACGACCGCTTTTTGTTGTTATTGTGTTATTGCGCGAGTTATTAGTTCCGGTCGTAACAACCGCTAAACAGCTATACTTTGTTTCTTTTGTGTTCACAAAAGCGCATCATTTGTTTGTTAAACCCGCATTTGCTTGTTTGTCGATGAACATTACGTCGCTATTTTTTGTGTAACGTGTCGTCCAGGTTTAGTTTAAGAAAACTGAAGTCCTCAACAACTTCTTCTGCTGCAGAATTGGATGCAGTTTTCAATTCTAATGAATTTTGCTTGATTACAATTTGAGACATAATAAAAAAATGGTTACCTCACTTTTAAACAAAATTGATATACATTTTGAAATCTGGTATATAGTTGGAAAAGTTACAGAAATACTTATTATACAATTTTTAGTGCAATGCCATAAGTATATGCAGTGTTTAATTCTAATATCTGCTATTTGATATGAATTTTAGATCTTAACAAAAATGAAGATACTTTTATATGATAATTTGTTTTCAAAATGATGACAAGCCTTGTCTACAGTTAAAAATGTATGTTTATTAATACATCTCATTTACAATTTATCCCAAGTTCCGAACAGTTAATACCAGCAACTCCATCAAAGCTTACTGTATAAAAATGCCGTTAAAAGTTTTCCCTGATTTCCTAAAATAAAAACAATACAGGACTACTTCGGGATAACCCGGAACTAATCCAATTCCTTTTTAATTCGTCATACCCCATATTTCGAACAGAAAATTTGTCTATATTGTTAAGCTAGCGACTCCACCAAAGTTTAATGTATAAGAAAGTCGGTAAAAAAGTTTTTCTCAATTTTCTAAGAAACGGTTCAAGCTATGTTATTGAATAAAATATAGGACCAGTTCGGGATATCCCGGAACTAAACCTATTTATTTTCAACTTGTCCCATGTTCCGAATAACAATTTTTACATATTTTTAAAACCGACGACTCCACCAAGGCATAGAATATTAGAGAAAATTTTTTTCCCTAATTTTAATCTAAGAAACGATACAAGCCATGTTATTGAAAAAAATATGGAACCACTTCGGGATATCTCGAATCTAATCCAATTTATTTTCAATATGGCCCATGTTCCGAATATTTTTTTTCCATATTTGTAATACCGGCGACTCCCCCAAGGCATAGAGTGTAAGAGAATAGGTATAAAATGGTTTTTCCCCATTTTCTAAAAAATGGTACAAGCTATGTTAATGAAAAAAATATGAGACGACTTAGCGATCCCCCGGAACAGGATTCACTATAAATGGTCGAAATTCCTTGGGCCCTTTGCGAGTAATCGGTGAACAAACATTAAAAAAAACATAGATACAGATGAATTGACAACATCCTTCTTTTTGAACTCGGCTAAAGAACCTCCTTCTTTTTGAAATAATGTTGCTCAATTTAGATTCCTGTTCCGAATTTTTTTATTAATAAATACTAATTAATGACAAGCCAAATTTCTTTAGATATATATGTTTTGGTTTTCTATTGAAGCATTTACAAATGGAAAAATCGCTTGTAACAGCCTTCGCATTTTAGATATTATGATTTCGCCGTCATTATTATTTGTGGGTAAATGGAGTTTAGGTTTTCTATTTTGCTAAATTTATTACATAAATCCATATTATCCAAGAAATATAAATATGTGTCTGCCTAAAATTATTTATTATTATAAGGATATAGTTACACAGGTACCAACCCTGATAAATTTTTCGAATGGACTCGTCAGAAAAATTGATACGGAATGGCCAAATGTTTTCAATACTTTTATGTATTTATAGGTTAAATTTAGAATAAGCGAGATGAGGGGTCTAGAGATCAACTCTTCTACTTTCCAACAGTGATTTAATCATAATGATAGGGTGATCCGGTGAGGTAATATGACCTTTCAAAAAGATATGGCTCCCATTGGATTGACTGAAATTTTGCAAAAACTACTAAGGCTACAATTATTATTTTTAGAACATGAATTGTTTATGAGATGATCTATTTCTTCAGTTAATAAGAATGTTTTAACTATAAAATAAAAAGTATATATAAGCGATTATTTATTTTTTGGAATTTTGGGTAAAGATTTCATTATCTAACAAACCAATTAAGAAAGTTGAGCGTATAGTAGCTCATTTTGTAGGTTTTTCGTCTCTCGTTAACACTGCCCATGGTAGCAAACACGGTTTTGTAGGTGGATTTTGTGTAAAAGGTAAAAAACTAACTTGTTACCGATTTTATGCGGTTTATTTGTTATAAAACAAAAACGCATCAATAAAAAATGTTGAATTTTATGTCAATTAGTCATGTTTTATCATTAGAACAAGTTGATGTCGGTTTTGTTCTACTGTTAATTTTGTGTCGTATTTTCGTAAATGCTCTGGCCTAGTTGAGAAACTAAGAAATTCTGTCAGTGCTATGTCAGATGATGATAGTTATATGATAAATTAGGAGAGGGTATAATATTACATTTACAAGCACAATGGTATAAAGTCTTTTAACAATCTATTTACCCTCCCAATACGTGTCTGTCTGGACTCTGTATAGTAACATATTGTCAGAAAAATATAAAAATTTAAAGTTATATTTTGAGAGTGTATGACTCACAACTTGAAGGTTGCTGGAAAAATATCAAGAAGTAACATGAAACTTGGTCATCAAGTAGGTTTAAATAAACAGGGCTTTCATTTCAAAACTAGCCAATCAAAATAACTTTTAAAATAACTCTAAAAGAAAAAGACAAAAAACACAGTAATTTATATTTACCGGGGGACACATTTTACACATATCGGTCACCTTGCAGTTTCAACACCTAAGAGAGCTTGTAAAAGTTTAAATATCATGTGATATCTCTTTTTATAGGTTTCTTTTTTGCCAATCGTTTGATACACATTTTTTAAAATCAGATTACTTTTTTTACAGAGTAATGCCAATTTGTACTTTCAAATTAAAATAATTATTATTTACATTGTTGTTACATTATTAATATTGTATTAGCGTCGGTATTGAAATTAGATGCTCAAATGTCCGCTATTGTTGGTAAGACAATTGTAAAGTCTGAGCTCGAATTCCTCCGGCACTTTATTACCGTCACAACTATTCTGCGTCTAAGATCAGGAATATCGCAAGGTTGAGTTTTGTACACCACAGTTTTTAGATGTCTTCATAAAAAAATTAAAGGGCGATAAAGTGATCTTGCTGGCAATTCTATAGTGTACCTTCTTTCGGTCCATTTATATGGTATTGTCTTGTTAAGCCAATTTCCCACAAGCAAGACATAATGTGGAGGTGATCCGTCCTATTGAAAGAATAGGTTTTTATTCGTCTAGCAACAAAGTTCCATCTTGATCTATCTGGTTTTATAAAGATTCTGTTATAAGGAGATTTATCACATTTTCTAATAAGTCTAAATAGAATTTTCTTCCACAAATAAAGGACAAACAATTTTATTTCTGGGAATTCTGGCCCATACGTTGATTTTCTGAGGGTGTTGGTTGAACTCTTCCCGAAAAACGTGTGGTTTGGCATTGTAATAGTATCTACAATTATGTTTATTGACAAATATATTTAAAAAGAATCCTGCCACGTCAGAAAAACCCATATTCTTAATAAAATTATGATCTGCATTTGCCTTTTGTGTCATTAATTCGCGTAATTCGACCCTCCTGTCATAATCATCCTCACCAAGCTGTTGTAAAAGCTATATTTCGTAGGAAAAGATTTTATTTAAACGTAACGTTTTATGCACAGAACCGACGAAAATATTTGTTAACCTGGAGATGACCTAAAATTTCAACCTGTGCAGGTTCAGTTATAACTCTGCCATACTTAACAATTTTATTCTACACACTTCCAGTTTCTAGAAATTTATGAACTAAATTCAACACATACTGATGCACAATATTTTTATCGGGATGATGCATAGCGTTGTTCATCCCCATTAATAAATATTACTTCTTTCTTGAAAAGAATAAACCATTGTCAAAATTTTATGGTCTATAACGATGTAGAATAACTTTAGAAACGGGTCAAAATTTGTTAGGTTAGTTAAATTTAATCCATCTTTTACATCCGAGTCAATCCATATTACAATTTTCTATCCAAGCAATCTGGCGACATTGTTACTGTTATCTGTTTGGCATTGACAGTATGAACGTAAACAATGTTTTTTTAATTACATTTTATTTAATGAATGAACCAATAATATAAATATATTTTAGCATTCTGCACTGAGGGTGGTCAATTGCTACTAGACAAAATAAAAATAAAGAAAATCGGTCGAGAGAAAGAGGAAAAAATGGTACCTAACCGTTTTGTCTTTGCCTATTTATATATCGATTAGCCGTTAACCGGGGTTTCACCCGCCTTCCGTAAGTTCAAGCCTTCACAAAAACAAATAACTTATGAAACATTTGGGTTATCCTATATAAAATAATTTCTAACTTGTTTGAACCACCCTACTTAATATAATGTATTTACCCAAACTGCAAGTACTTATGGGCCACCCTATATAACTATTTTATTTCACATTTTTTGAATCACCTTGAATAACTGTAACTCTACTACACCCTATATTGCAACCATCCTGTATATGCTGCTGTTTTATAATGTTTTAACACCTGACTATAATTTTCTCTACCCTATATTTCAGCTATGCAACTGTTTATAACAATTATTTCTGATATTTTTTTAACCACTTTTTAAAGTAAAATTTCTCTTTACTCTATATATTAATCAACCTTTATATGAGCTTTTTTAACATTGTGTTATACACTCTAAAACTACAATCTTGCTTCTCCCCATATTTCAGATAGTCCATTTAGTAGAATGCAGCTGTTTATGGTCTACCCTATATAACATTTTTTAAAACTTTTTTATCCATCCTAATGGAAATGATGTGGAACCCTTCGTGAGTCACAAATATAAAAACACAGTTTTGCACCCTAACACCAAACTTTTATTTAAACCCTCACCCAAACTGCAACTGCTTATTGGCCACCCTATATAAGAATGTTATTCAACAAAAAATGTTAACCGCTTTGTATAACTACCTTTACTTCCATCTACATTAAAACCATCCTGTAAACACCGCTGCCAATTTGTCAAACATTACAAATTATTTTTGAATCACCCTGTATAATTATAATTTTACTCTACAAAATATTTCAACCACCCTGTATGTGCATCTGCTAAGGGGCAACCAAATATAAAATTTTTAAATACTTCTAATCACACTGTATGAACTATAATTTTACTTCGATCCATGTTTCCGAAATTGGAGATATGCAACAGCTCATATTCAATCCTAGAAAAAAAGTATCCAACCTGTTTGACTATAAATCTACTCCACCCGCTATTTCAATCTTCTTGTATTTGCAACTTCTTATCCGCCACCCAGTATAATATTTTTTCTATCACCCTGTATAACTATAAATCCATCAATGCCAAATATATTACACCACAACCGCAACTGCTTATGGGGCACGGAAAATAACAATTTTGTTCAGCATGTTTTTGAATCACCTTGTATGTATTACAACTACCCTGTATACGCTACTGCTTATTGGTCAACCAATATAACATTTTTTAAATAATTATCAACACTTCTTTACCCTAAGTTTCAACTATCCTATCTTTGCAACTTATTATCAACTATGCTATTTCACATTTTTTCATTATATTTTATTAAGATACATTAAAGTATAACTTCTCTCCACACTTCATTTAAACCACCCTTCATTTACAACTTTTTTCAAACTTGTTTGAATGACAATGTATAACTATAACTTTACTGCTCACCATACTTCGGGTACTCTATATATGCAACTGGTATATAACAAAATTTTTCTAGCATTTTTTACCCACACTGTATAATTCTAACTGTAAGCCACCCTATATTTCAACAACCTTTTATATGCAATTACTTATTTCCCACCAAATATAACATTTTTGTACGACCCTGAATGCTTAGAATACTATAAAATCCGGTAAATGGAACAGCTTGTAGATCACACAAATACTTTAAAATATTTTTAAACCCACCTGTATAGCTTTAATTAGACTCCGCTACATATTTCAACCATCCTACATATGTAAATACTTGTGGATATAAGACAAATTTTTAATCACAACATAAAATATAATCCCACTCCATCTTGTATTTCAAACACCCTGTATAAACAACTTCTTCTAACATTTTTTAAACCCATTTCATAACTATATTATCTTATGAACATAATTCAATGATCCTAACTGCTTACCTAAGACATTTTTTAAGTTTTTTTATTCACTGTATTAATATTCTACCCTTTTTCAACCATTTGGTATATGGAACTGTTTATGGGCCACTCAATATAACTTTTTTGGACCACCCCGTATAACTAATTCCGCTCCCTCTTATTTCCACCACATCGTATATATCCAACTGCTTATAGGACACCAAATATAAGTTTTTTTAGATTTTTTAAATCCAGGTAATTCTTCTCCGCTCTAAGTTTCCTATATACAGAATACCCTTTAAATTACGCTTGATATATGTTGATTTTGTTAAATCGAAATATGTTACATTTGCACATTCCGAATTTTGAATAAAAGCTAAACTGATGCCAGTATCTAATATTTTGTGCGTGCGGTGGAACCAATTGAGTAATTGAATTACCCAATATGGTAGAAGTTTTTTCGCTATATCTACCGTTTCTGTCAATTTAGAGAGATACAATGTCTACCAGATTTTAAGTCAAACTATAGGCTTCTCAACAAAAAAAGATTCAGCCAAATCAGTTAAATAGTTCTTGCGTGATGCCCGAACAAACAAACAATCAATCAAACAAACAAACAAACAAACAGACAAACTTACAATTTTATAATAGTATAGATGATGAGTCAAAAGATTGGTAAAAAGATTTAAAAAGAGGTATCACATGATACCCCTTTGTATTTAAACCCATAGAAGTGATATTCTGACCCGCTTAGGGATTGAAACTGTAGGGTGACCAATACCTGTAAATATGTCCAACGTAAATATAAATTAACGTGTTTTTGTATTTTTCTTTTGAAGATGTTTTAAAAATAATTTTGGGTTGCTAGTTTTAAAATGAAAGTTACATCAGTGTTGCATGAATATTTTCCAAAACGTTTTGGAGAACAGAATAACTATATTTAAAGCATGGTATGGGATCAATGTCAAATTCATATTTATGATATTATTTAACAAAACAAAGTTTAGTCTCTTAGTGTTCAGTGATGAAACCGGTTTATGACAGGTTACTACTAGAGTTATTTTTAAATAATTCATCTCGGTTTCTTGCGGTAAGTGTTGCAAAATGCCTGAAGGTCGAAGATTTCAAAATTATCACGAAATCCACCGCCGTATTAATTGTACTGCCATTACGGTAATGCACCTATGTCATTTCTTCTACAGAAGATAGTACAGGAATAGGAAAAAGAGCTACATATCAATTGGGGCGTACTACAGAGGGCCAAGATAAGTACTTTAGACAACTAGCTCTGCGAGAAATATGGTACTACCTTATGCTGAGCGACTGTTTGAATAATAATTTAGGCCCGTTACTATGCATACCCTATATCAACACAATGAAGCCTTTCAAATTTTTTCATACCTTTCAAGAATTGATATGGAGATCGGCGGCACTGGGAGGCAGAATGGCATGCAAACTTTTCCATTGTAGCCAAATACCAACAGAAATAGCCCCAAATGAAAAGCTACTGCTAATTGTACTCAATTAGTCGATTATTTTCAATAGACATATTCACGAATCCTATTTAAATTTTAGCGTTAATGCTGTACCGGAATTAAATCCTTTGTAAGTAAGACGTCACAGTACATCCCAGTATTATGGGGTATCAACATATTTTGCAGTTGATATTGGGCTTATCTCAATGAATTATACAGTGCTCTTTGATTTCGAAGTTAAGGCTTGTTTCTTCAATTATCTGCTATAAATCATTTGAATTTTTATTAGTAGGAACATTTGATAGAATATATAAAATTAAAGAAGAATCAATGCATTAATCATTGTCTTTAATTATAATTATTGATTAATTTGTTGTTTATTAAGTGTTTTAAATAATTAATGTTCATATATACTTTGTGTCAGTTTATTTCGTACAACGTACTCATTTATTGGAAATTGTGGAAACTAGGCATTTCCAAACTTGTACTCCAAAGTAGACAGTTCTTTATATAATTTATGCATTTTTCAGGTTAATATATTCCAGTAGAAAACTAATAGATATTCTCATATTGTCTTATTGGTCAATAGGCACTCTGAGTTTTGTTCTTGCATTATATTGCCTTTTTGTGGTAAGTATACTACAACATTTGTTATTAGTATCAAAACAATAGTTTCTAAGTCACACAGCAAATATTAAATATTACCACACAAATGAAATAAATTAATTGGAGATTTTAACTTAATCATTTTGATTAAGGCATTTGTCGGTATTCTCTTACTAGATTCATTGTAAAATATCATTAATATTGCTGAGAACTTCGTTTAACACAACTATTCATCGACAACACAAGTAATCAAGTAATCGGTTTTACTCACTCTCAAAATCACAATTAAATATCTATACTTATCTTAGACTATGTGAACACCTCGATATTAACTGCTCCACTATGGTGTTATCTACTAAAATTTACTCTGATCCACGTCGTCCTTTATATACTATCTCCGTCTCTCTAGAACGTGCTCGTAGTGATCCTTTATTTCTCACACAATGGAATATTTCGGTATTATTTTATATCAGCACTCGTGCGATTAAAATATATTTTTTGCCATTCTCGTTTATTTCAAATAGATGGTTAGCTTAGGTTAAATAAGATAAGGCTAAATGTTTTGTGAAGCATATATTTGTGTCAAGAATTACAGTTTTAGGATTGTAAAATGACATGTTATAAAACTGCCACCCCTTTAATTCCGAACCTCCCGATCGGAATCCTTCACTACATGCTAAGGAGCAATTCCATCCAGATGAACCACCTTCATCTTAGCTCTCGGATTCCGACGAATGTGGTAGACAAAGTCGTTGATCTTTTTGACCTTTTCCTATTGAGCATCCCAAGCAGATGTAAGCTTTGGTGATTTGTCTTTTCCTCATCTGAGAATTGTATAACCAAACGTCATCTCATTGGAACCCGACTAAATTTTTTCTCAAATCATAACCTGTTTTCATGATTGCTGGTTGCCAACGGTTTACAACGGTATGAGCACTAGGCTAACAAAAAATATGCTAATTCTAATTAATTCTAATCACACCTTGAATACAGTCAAACTTCCGCACATGATTAGAATACAGCGCTAACAGCACACCAAACATGTTCAAAAAATATTCCACTAGCAACGTTGCCACCCTGATAGCTTCCTGATTGAGTATGACATTTTGAAAACTTTCGAATAGAAATTAGAAAAAGAATCATCACGGCTAAAGGCTCTATTGGGAAAGCACCCACCTTCAATAGAAATTCTTCCTATTTAGAAAAGGTATTTCGATGCAGTAACAACCGTAAATTCATGGAATAGTCATGAGAAAGCTATTCCTTAAAGAGGCTACGCTCTAGAGTTTCAGAAGAGAAACAGATGAATTTTGACAAATTAGTTTCAGTCTCGACCGGCAATTAATTAAATAAATTCTAGCATTTACAATTTAACAATTCGTGGAAGCTCCCTGGTGATCTCTTTATCCAAATTAATTACAGAATTATTAATAATTGTACCCCGTCCATACTATATCATGTTTAATTTTCTGTGTTACCTTAAATACAAACAGCCAGTGTTTAGTTGTTCCGTCTATAAGTATTCTCACATTTACATTCCGTTGTAACTCAATTAACAACTATTTCAGAACATAAATGCAGAGCTTACTTACAGAATGCCTTTCATTCTTGTATGTTTGTCATCACTTTCCTTAGTGTACTGTCACCTTTGCCAACAAACTTCTGATGCGGTAAAGAATTTGTGCATTCATTTAGCAACTGTACTAAATATTACCATTTTTAGTTCGAAAGAATACATAATAAATTATGCACATGCAGTTGGCCTCATTGGAGTATGCGAAACAGGAAGCTACTTTTGATTATGTTGCCAAATACAGCAGAAAATGTAGAAATCTCTTTTGCAGGATTAGTTATTATAAACTACCAAACCGTTTTGTCTGTGAGGAATTTTAATTTATCTCTCAAATATAATTTATAGTTTATTCTTATGTTGTAGGTTATGAAAGTGAGCTACTCGTTACTAACTATGGCACTAAATCTACAAAGTTAATTTATTAGGAATATGGAAGTATCCCTCATTTACTGCACCTTTTTGAATTAAGCATAAATTTAATGAAGCAAATGAATTTAATTAATTACACAATACATATTTCTGTATCACTTTATGTAATAACATATATAATATCTGCTTCGGGTAAAAAGTTATAAAAAATTTGTTTGTGTTTAATTTAGCCCTCTGTTGTCTGGATTTGAAGACTGCACTGTACGAGGAAAAATGTAAGAGTGACTTAATTTGTGAACTTGTCTTATTTTTTATTTTTTTTGTTACTTGATGTTCAATCGTTTACAAGCAATGCACAACTGATATTGCCCAAATATATGCCTATTTCGCCTCAGATTCCCAAAACATAATTGAGGAAATATCATATGAAAACTACAAAATAATACTGATAACTTCAATCATTCGAACAACATCTGAATTATCACATGGATAACAAAAAAATTGAAGATTAAATGAAAAAATAGGGAGTGGGGTAAATAATGTAGAGGAAATATACAGGCACTTGTTGTGGCCGCGAGTCAAAATCACCCAAAATGTTAGTATTAAAGATATGTTCGGGGCAGATATAATTTTGTATTGTAGTTATTATAATTTAATTGCATAATACATTTTTAGAGATATATCAGCAATATTAGGGTAATTAGAATTAGTAAAATTTTCAAAAAACTGTTCCACACCTGTCGCCCATAAGATGTGCTAATAGGAAATAACAATTTTGTGCACCGCAAAATGTACAACGCACGATAGATTGCATAGGCACGGGTTCGTATTTTCTCGATTTCTTGGGAATAACACCAAAATTGATGGACATTCTGCATATTTCAGTTACTACAAACATTTCAGCGATAAATCAGAACCCATTTTCAATAAATGTACAAAAATAATACAATTGAATAAATAAACTATAAAGGACATCTTTAAAGTTTTACATGACAGAGTAAAAACGATATCAATAGATTTAATGAATAAATTTTTTTATAAAAATTTACTACCTGCTAATAATAAAATAATTAATAATGAGTTAGATAAACTTGAACACTTCCCATTTCAAAGCATCTTATTAGTGCTACCCAATATATAAAAAAGTAGCAGTAAATTCTCTAAGTTACATGGGTCTTATTGTCAAGCATTTAATGTCAAATTCTGAATTCTAAATCATTGTGAACTTTTTAATGTTTAATTTCATTATTCAGTTGTGTTTTTTAACCGACTTCAAAAAGAAGTAGGTTCTCAATTCGTCTGTATCTTTGATTTTTTTATGTTTGTTCACCGATTACTCGGAAACGTCTCAATGACTTTTGACCGTTTTACTGGATCATGTTTAGGGGGATAGCGAAGTGGTCCCATATTTCTTTCATTAACATAGCTTGTACCGTTTCTCAGAAAATGGGGAAAAACTATATTTACCTATTCCCATATACTCTATGCCTTGGTAGAGTCGCCGGTATTGTAAGCTTTGATGAAGTTGCTGATATATATATATATATATATATATATATATATATATATATATACGTTCTGAGAGACTTCCGCGGTCATTACTATGAACAAGGCTAGGTTCCGGGTGAGAACCGCGTCTGAATTTATTATATACTAGACGTATCGACTCCTGCTTTGGAGCCATTATCAAGAGACAAAAGTGAAAAAGAGTTTCAGAGTCTAGATCGAACTCGGCGCCTCAATCTGCCTACTCCCCAAGAGTCACTAGGTAACTGAACTGAATTTGAGTCTGCTCTGCTTCTTTATTTATAGTTAGCACTGGGTTAGATGGGGATGTCACGTGATGAGGTTGTGTCGTGATTGGTGAGGTGTTGGTGGGCGTGCCTGCTTTGTTTAATCTGGCAATTACGGAGGTCCAAACTGTGGGAAGGCAAGGGCTGTCATCGCGTCGGTTTAGGCAGAGGGGTCTTTTCTCTATATCTATTGCTTCGCGAATAGTAGATGCCCTAAGGGAGTTAAGAGACACGATAGTCCTACTGCCCTCGAAGTTGATAGAGTGTCCTGTTTGGATATTATGATGCGCCAGAGCGGAAGTCGGATCTTTTTTGCGAACTGGCAAAGAATGTTCATATACTCGATGGTTGACGCGCCTATTTGTACGACCGATGTAGCTTTGTGGGCAATTGCGTCATTGAATTTCGTTAACTCCCCGATCCTCGTTAGGTACTTTATCCTTAGGGTTCCCGGTTTAGTTAGCTAAAACATACAGCAAACTTCTCATTCGAAAATCTCTGCTTCTTTGTGATCGTTTTCCTTAAATCTTGCAGAACCCACAACATCATTCCGAACACTTTCAAACTAAAACATCACACCTTTTCACGTTCAATTTTCAGTATTATTAACAAAGGAAGTTTATTATGAAATTCCATCCCTTCAATCAGACATCAACTTGACCAAACCAACCGAAATTTGTATCATTGTTACTCGTCATTACATACTTTCAACCCTCATCCAATTCTGTGGGACAATTTTGATCGCATTACGAGTGATAAAGCGGCATACTTGGCTCTAAAGAAAACAGTGATTCAAAAACATAAACTAACAGGACTTATTACAAAACAAAAACCTGCTGTCACCTCACTCCCTCAGACGACTGTCCACAACTTTTCTGACTTCTCCTTAGATTCTACCAGTTTACACGTCCTATCCAAATGTTTCAATTTGGCAGTGACGCCAAAAACTATCCCAACTGAAAAAATCATTTCTCAAGTTGAAATAGCTTTGGTTGAACTAGCAGATATTAAGGCTGAAGATACTCGTGAAGACATTGCTAGAGTACTCCGCACATCAAAGCCACCAAAATCAAACCTAACTTCCAACGAAAGACATGCACTAAAACAACTACGTGACAACGGTGACATAACTATTCTTTCTGCCGACAAAGGTAATGCGACTGTTCTTCTCAACACTTTGGACTATGTTCACAAGCTGAAATCTCTCCTCCACACTCCAGACTACGAAATAATTAACAATAATCCGACTACTTACTTAGAGAAAAAGACCAAGAAAATCATTAACACAACACATCTTCCTCTTGACGTCTAAAAGACCATCATTCCTCGTGAAAAATCTTCTAAAATTCCCAAAATTTACGGACTACCCAAGATTCATAAGCCGGACATTCCTCTTAGGCCCATTGTCAGTTCGGTACAATCCTCGACTCAAGAATTAGCCCGGTACTCAGCCAAAACCCTTCAACCTCTAGCCAAAGAAGCATCCTCGTACATAAAGAACTCTTCTTACTTTCTAGGTATATTAGACCCTTATAGAATTTCCAATGATATCCTGGTTAGTTTCGATGTTGTATCTCTATTCACTAATGTCCCCATTTCAGAAACGTTAGATATTCTAAAAACTAAACACAATATCTCTTCTGACATCATCAAACCGTTACAGCACTGTTCTTCTAACACATATTTTTCATTTCAAGACACTCTGTTCAAACAAGTACGTGGGGCCCCGATGGGTTCACCTCTTTCTCCAGTGTTTGCTAACATTTTCATGGAACAAATAGTTATCCAGGCCCTAAACTCGTCTAATTTGAAACCTTCCGGCGGGCTTAAATATGTTGATGATAGTTTTGTCATTTGGCCTCATGGCAGAGAGTCGTTAGACTTCTTTCTGCAACACCTCAATGGTATACATTCTAACATTGAATTTACAATGAAAATCGAATCCGATTCTTCGCGCCCGTTTCTTGATGTCCTCATAACAAAAACCAGCCATGGCACATTTTCATATACAGTCTATAGGATACCAACCCACACCAATAGATACTTAAATGTCCAATCACATCATCACCCTGCCCAATTAAGTTCTGTAATGAAATTTTTGGCCCGTAGATCTATTCGCTTATCAAACATTTACAATAGACAAAACGAACTTAATAAACTTCAACAAATCCTTCGACAAAACGGTTATCATCCAGACCACATTGCACGCATATTTCGTCAATCGCAACAACCCTCGAGTACACCAACCCCATCAGAAACAGACCAACAACACCCGAAAGCCTTCCTTCAGTACATTCGAGGAGTCACTGACAAAACAGCACCAATCATACACCGACATCAAATAAAGACGGTCTTCAACACTAGTCAAACTATCGCTAACTTAACCGGGAACCCTACGTATAAAGTACCTAACAAGGATCGGGGATTTTACGAAATTCCATTGTGTGATTGCCCACAAAGCTACATCGGTCCTACAAATAGGCGCATCAACCATCGAGTATATGAACATTCTTTCGCAAAAAAGATCCGACTTCCGCTCTCGCGCATCATAATATCCAAACAGGACACTCTATCAGGGCAGTAGGACTATCGTATCTCTTAACTCCTTTATGGCATCTACTATTCGCGAAGCAATAGAAATAGAGAAAAGTCCCCTGTGTCCAAACCGACGCGATGACAGCTCTCGCCTTCCCTCAGCTTGGACCTCGGTAATTGCCAGAATAAACAAAGCAGACACGCCCACCAACACCCAACCAATCACAACACAGCCTCATCACGTGACATCCCTTTCTAACCCAGCGCTAACTATAAATAAAAGAAGCAGAGCAGACTCAAATTCAGTTCAGTTACCTAGTGACTCTTGGGGAGTAGCCAGATTGAGGCCCCGAGTTCGATCTAGACTCTGAAACTCTTTTTCACTTTTGTCTCTTGATAATGGCTCCAAAACAGGAGTCGAAACGCCGACTATATAGTAAATTCACCCGGAACCTAGCCTTGTTCATATATAAATATATATATATATATATATATATATATATATATATATATATATATTGAGGCTGCCTATCACTAAAAACTGTAAAATAAATATATTAAAAGAACCACCTTCAAAAAAACTTATACAAAAAGCTTGAAATAATTTTTTGCTAAAACAATTAAATACTTTTCACGAAGTCGGTGCCATGGTAAAGTGAAAATACATTTATAAAATGTACTTCACAACTTTACCGTTCAAATTGGCACCGACTTCATAAAAGTATTTAATTGTTGTAGCAAAAAAATATTTCTAGGTTTTTAGTTATTTTTTTTTTGGAGTCGGTTTTGTTTTTTTTTAATATATTTATTTAAAGTCATTGAAAACGGGGTCTGATTAAACTGTTCTAGAGCTCATTATAGTACTTTTGATTTCAGTCGTAGTTTTGGAGGTTTGGCACGTTTTCTGCTAAAACCGAAACCCCAAATTAACGCCAAAATTTCCGAAACCAAATGTTTGGTGGGAAACTATTACACTATATCGTCTTCAAATAATGAATTCTGCTTTGTATTTGGTAAGTAGCCTCCTTAATATATCTTTTAATTAAGTAGCTTTTTCTGCTATTTGGATTGAGTTTAGCTGTGATAGATACAGACTTACATCCTTATACCCATGATGTGTAGGCCTTAGGCCGTAATATTCAGCAACAGATAATACTGCTTCGTTTATGGTTGTCTGTTAACTAAAGATTTATTATTAGCTTACTCATTTATAAGTTGGAGAGGTAAGTAAGTGTAAAGTCACCTTTCTTATGGAAAACAAATTTTTGAAATGTTGGTATGTTGTTGGAGTTGATGTTCTGACCAAAAGAGTCAATGGGCTTAAACAGATTATATGATTATATTTCGAAATAAAGGGTGTTAACGATCGAAAAAACGCATTTTTGATATCCGATTTCCATTTACAAATGGTTTTCTGAAAAACAATGTTACGTATGTTGGAAACACCTTATTATCACAGATAATTATTGGTAATGGTCTTGTTCAATATTTTTTTCAAATAATGTGAAAATTACGTTTTCTGTCTTTTATAAGAAATCGGATCCAAAAGTAGACATTTCCGATGTTTAACACGCTATATCTCGAGAACTAGTCATAGAATTTTAATAATATTCTGCTCAGTTAAACACAGAACATTTGTTATCGTAAAAATGTAATAAAATATACAGTTGGCGAAAAAAATTTAGAACTACAGGGTGGTGAAATTTTTTTTAATATCAACAATTTTTCCTTAATATCCTGCGGGGTATAGAGAGAGGAATTATATTTGTTTTTTATTTTATTATTTGTTTAATGTCATAAAAGTTGCAGCAGGAATGATTTGTACAGGGTTACTCATTAATAGTAAAAAAATATATGCCCTCTAGATATATTATGAATATTATATGAAACACATCCAAAAAAATTTTATTTTAACGATGTATTAATTTTACAATAACATCTTCTTCTGTTTTCAACGTTGTAATAAAAAACTGTTTTTTCAAAAAAACAAGTTACGTAGTTTTGAAATACCCTGTAATCCACCAAATATGTCAATTGTTTTGCGAAATATTTATGTCCAATAAAGTACAAATTATAATTCCTATAATAACCGGAAATAAAACACGTCTATCGCGGGCGGGGAAATCTTATATCAAAAATAATTAGTTAAAAAAAAAACTAAAAAACACGATTTAATAGCAAACCGAACTAAAAAGTAGAAAATAATTTATAATTATGAACAGTTTATATTACAGCAGTAAATAGTCGAACAATCAATCATGGTTAATTACCTCGAAATAAAAATATAATAAAATTTTAGTTATTAACAGAACAATCCGATTCAGAGTAAAATGAGTGGGGTGCATTTCACGATATTTGCATAACTCATAAATTGTTGCCAATAGAACAACTGTAATATTTTATATTTCAAGCACCCTACGTTTTTTACTCTGAATCCAATTATTCTGTTAATAATTTCTTTTTATTATATTTTTATTTTGAGGTAATTAATCATGTTTGATTGATTGTTCGACCTTCTACTGCAGTAATATAAACTGTTCATAATTAAAAATTATTTTCTACTTTTCAGTTCGGTTTGCTATTATAGTGTGTTTTTTTTAGCTTTAAACTAGAATTATTTTCAATTTTTTTAGTCTCATAACGATGTCTATAATATTTATAATTGACAACTTTGGTTTTAAAAATATATGTTTCGTTTTTCACTAAATTAAAGTTTACTTCATGTTTGCGTAACATTTCTATTTCATTACCTCAAGTTCAACTACTGCCAACTAGATGGCAAAGACAGCGTTGATAGACGAATTTGGCATTTATGCTAAAACAGTGACAAAAAGACAACAAACGGGAATATTTAACTTCAACTCAAGTTAATCAGACTTCTTTTAGTTGGTGAAAATTACGTTCAAAGTTTACGTTACACAGATACATACATAAATACACTTCAACCTAATAAAAGAGTGTTAATGGGGTATTTCGATGTTTAACACCCTGTATCTCGAAAACTAGTCATAGAATCTGTTTGAGCCAAGGGACTCTTTTTGCCAGAACATCAATCTCTACAACATAACAACATTAAAAAAAAATGACGGAAGTCCATTTTTCCATAAGAAAGGTCCCTGGTCTTTTATGTTAACTATTATTGAACTTGATCATGAAACCGGCTGACTCCTATACGGTTTTGTAACAATATGAATGATCTCTCTATTATTTGATCTGGTCTAAAAACAGCCATAAATTTTATTCCAGACGTACATATACACAAGTAAACCCAGAGATATTAACAACCACGAATGTGATCCTCATATATCAATGTAGAGTTCTGAATTATATAAATATTGTTGTTAATTCCGTGGGTTCAAATAATTAATTTTAAAAACTAATATTCACTGTCACTTTCTAGAAACTTTTATTTACACATAAAACATCAAATATTTCCAACAGCGGATTCTAATATTATTTACATCGAAATCATAACAACGAAATAAACTGCAAGCACCAAGACTAAATACTGCTGAAATTAATGTCTCTTTATATAGGTTAATTTGTCGTTCTCGGTGGAACTACTTTTTCTGCCTAGCGTCGAGAATACTATTTGGCGCCATTTTGAAAACTCCAGTCTAATTTTTTATTAACCCAACGATTGATGTCTCATCAGAATGAAGCCAGGGCCGGTTTTAGGTAAATTTCGTAACACTGCCCCCCCTATAATTCTGATCGTTCCGCTCTGAAACATCCTCTCCATCGTAAGGAGCGAATTGATCTAAATGAACCACCTTCAACTTAGCCCTGGGGTTTTGACGGATACGGCAGACAACATCATTAATCCTCTTGACCACCTCGTATGGACCATCCCAGGCGGGTGTAAGGTTTGGGGATTTAACCTTGCTCCGTTGGGGGTTGTACAGCCAGACTTTGTCCCTCTCTTGGAACACGACTGAATTGGCCTTGAGATCATATCGCGTTTTCATCCAGTCACTGGTAGCCAACATCTGCGTTCGGGCTAATTCGTGTATTGTCAGCATCTTATGTCGGGGCTGGTCGTTGATGTCTTGAGAAGGTTCTTCGGGGGAGCCAAAAGTCAAATCGCAGGGTAATCGCAGCTCTTTTCCGAATAGGACCTTGACTGGAGTCAGACCTGTGCTATTATGTACGGCTGAACTATATGCCAACAGGAATAGGGGAATATGCTCATCACAATCACCCTGGTTATTGCTGACGACCACCATTCCGTCTGTGTGTGGGTGCAATGGTGTTGTTCTCGTTTTCCTGATCCCCAAAATCGTGCAGACCTTCTGGAAGACATTCGATTCGAAGATACGCCTCTGGTCTGAATGTAGTTCCATCGGGACGCCATATCTGCTGAATAGCTGTTCTACTAGCACCGTCGCTGCTGTGGTTGCCTCTTGATTGGGTATCGCATATGCCTCAGGCCATTTGCGGAAGTAATACGTTGCTACCAGAATGTGTTTGTTCTCCCTCTCAAACTCGGGAAAGGGACCGTCGACATCGATGACAATTCTCTCAAATGGGACGCCCACATTGTACTGCTGCATTCTGCCCTTGGTCCGGGTCTTCGGGCTCTTACTGGCTGCACAGGTGACACGGCACCAAGCTCTGAAGTCTTTGAAGAAATTCACGCAGTCTTACAGCTGGCGAACTTTGTCTAGGGTTTTATTCATGCCCAGATATCCTCCGGTAATACCATCAGGATGGCTGGTACCTTTTTCTTCGGAACTACCAGTTGGGACTTGGTTTCTCGGCTATCAGTGCTTTCCCAAACTCGCTTGAGCTTTCCATTCTCTACTCTTAGAGAGTCCCATGGGCCCATAACGATTTCAGGCCGCCTGGGTATCTACCTCGTCTCATCATGGCCAGGGTGCCCCTCTCTTTTTGAGTGACAGGATTGGTTCGACATCTGGATCAGCCATTTGGTCCTGGATGCACTGTTCATTTGTCCAGTCTTCATTGTCCTGCACTCAGATCTGCCTGATGGAGATACCCTCTCGCTGTTCCGTCTTCAGACAATATTCGCATTCTGCTCTACAGGGTCTTCTTGATAGGGCATTATTATGCGAACGACCGGCACCATTTTCAAACTTGAAATCGTATTGCTGTAATTTTCCATCCACCTGGCCAGTTGTCCTTCCGATGTCTTCATGTCCAGCAGCCATTTGAGGGCGGCATGATCTGTTCGGATTAGGAAATGACGACCATAGGGGTATTTGTGGAAATGATCTACCGCCCTTATTATTGCAAGAATTTCTTTTTTTGTGACGCAATAATTTTTTCCGGTCGTCTGAATGATATTTCGCAGACCAGATTCCAACGGAAGGTCTCTTTCTCAGTGGGCTGCCGATGCAGAGGCGCGGCAATGATGGCAAATCCCTCCACAAATCGCCTGTAGCATGAACAGAGACCCAAGAAGGTTCGGGGTTAATGCTTGTCTCTCGGAACTGGCCAATCACGAACGGCTTATATTTTGTCTTCGCTGGTGCGGATTCCTCACTCGGACACGACAAGGGCCAATAACTCTACTTCTTTTTGGAACATGAAACACCTCTTGGGTTGCATTAATTGTTCAAATTGAAGTTTTCGTTTTTTTTCTAATCTTTGATATTCGTTTTTTCTGGTTAATTGTTCTTGTATTTCTTCAAATAATTTAGAATCATTTTGTAGTGTTAATTCAATTTGATCTTGTTTTTGTTCAAATATTTTAAAATCATTGTGTCGTTCTAGTTTCAAGAATAATGTCTCAATTAAATTTTGTCGTTTTTCATCTATAGCTTTCAGTAACCTTTGTTGCATTTCCTCTTAATTTTTTTTCTCTTTTTTGTCACGTTATTCCAGGATCTGAGTTATTTTTTGATCTAGTCCATCCGTAACCTGTTTGAATATTTTTTTGGTAGTCTCGTCCATTTTTTCTTTTTCCATACTTCGGGTTTCCATAAATCAAATTGCGATTTTAACACTTAATCCTTCTTTTCTGATCACCACATTGTTGTAAACTCCGTTGGTTCAGTTAATTAATTTTAAATACTAATAATCACTGTCACTTTCTAGAAACTTTTATTAACAGATAAAACATCAAATATTTCCTACAGCTGATTCTAATATTACATTTATTTACTTTACATTATTTACATCGAAATCATAACACCGAAATAAGCTGCACGCACCAAGACTAACTACTGCTGAAATTAATGTCTCTTTATATAGGTTAATTGGTCGTTCTCTATAGTACTACCTTTTTCTGCCTAGCGTCGAGAATACTGTTTGGCGCTATTTCGAAACCTCCAGTCTAACTTTTTATTAACCCAGCGATTGATGTCTCATCGGAATGAAGCCAGGGCCGGCTTAGGTATATTTCATAACAATATATCCGGATGATCTTCCAGCTTATTTCTTGAAGCGTTGCACATTTACCTTCTCAACACCTTTATATTTACTGTTCAAATTAACTTTATCGGTTAGTAATGTATTACCAATTTTTTAATTATCCTTGTTTAAAAATACTAATCCTACCAAAAACATTTTCATGTCAAATGCTGCCAAGAGACGTACCTACACTGTCAAAATTTTCAGATCTCTCCCTAACTTCACAAACTCTACATCTTAGTCAAAATATGCGGCTGGGCCATTTAGTTTCGTAATATATGAATATATTTTTTACCTTACAGCCATGAGACGGTGACGAAACGGCGAAGCCACATACTTTGACTATAGAACGTATAGAGTTCAAAAGTTCAAAAGTTCAACGCCACCTCAGTCTATTTCTTCTTACATTAAATAAGTCAAGGAACCGAAGAGTCAGGAACCATTTCTTGGCATATGAACCACGCTAAGACGGGCGGGCTTTCAGCGCTTATACGAGTGAAACTATTTTACAATCCGGGTTCACTTTTAATTGACAAATATAATACAATTACACCAAAGCATATAATCAGAACATTTTGCATTCAACAAAACAATGGACAATCTACGAGCTCGCCATGAAAAACAATTATATTTGCCTACTGAGCGTAGTTTGAGGAGGCAGGAGGCGCTCGCGCACTACTATTTATGAAATATAAGTCAGTAGGTTACCACATTAAACAGGCAAAAGAAACACACAGGTATGTGGGTTCATGTAAAGTACATAATAGCGCCTAGTAATGCGATAGAATACTTTAACTCATTCAATTCGAATGCAGACGTCCACACTTAAGAATGTGAACCTTCACGTCTGTCGGCAAACTTGCTTGCTTTATAAACATAACTGCGGGTACATATTAGGCGTTTTGCGCGTACATAAATCCATCCCCAAATTTTCGGGCTTGGTGGGTAACAATTGCAGGTTTAAGAATTTTTTTGTTTTTGATGTACTAAATCTAGCTTACAGGGCAAATCTCAACTTTCTAGGACTTCGAGGATCAATAATAATGATCAAGTAAATAGTTAGATATCAGAACTCCAGAGATTCTTTAAATGTTCAGATTTATCTATAATTGGCAATGCTGTATCTGCTTTTTCTTTTCCATTGAAACTAACATTTACTTTACCTTCATATAACCACTCTGCATTATATGAACCAGCAGTTTTATGTCCCAATGTTCATAATAGCTCTGCAGCTGCGATTCTTTCCGTTTTTACATGTTTTCTTATTTTGGATAATACTTTTAACAATAATAATACATAACAATGTATCTGGTGTTTTTAGTAATTTGTATTTGGAAAATAGGTTTAGACCCGTTAATATCAAATAAATAGCTCACATCCAGTTGAACGTGTCAATTCCAGGTTACAAGTTTGAAGATATGCTACTGACTAAAAATTCATTTATTTTCATTTTTAATTTTGTATTTAGTTATCTTGAATTAACTCTTATTTATTATTATGGTAACATATGTCCTCTTTTATCACTGCTAGTTTATCATATTTTTTCCTCAAATGTGAGTTCAGTTTGTTCACATGAAAATTTTGGTTTTTATTTCTGTTAAGTTTCCACTACCTCTCATTTGGCATTGTATTTAAATATGGCAACTAATAACTCGTTTGGGTTTTCTTCTAACTCAAGATATAGTATTCCATAGAAAATATACAATTCGAATAATTAGCTTAATAGAATTTTATTTGAATTGATTCTAAAATTATCACATTGCTGCAATCTCCACAATTACCATTGTTAAAATTTCGACCTAACCGTTTGGCCTCACATCAATCCTAACAAATGTACGTTATGTCCTACATTCGGTTTCTGTGGCTCCTTTAACCCACTTTCGAATTCCATGCAGTTTGCACTCTCCTCTCGGTTGCCATATATCACGCAACTTGATGAACCCTCAAGCCCCATTTCCTGTTTAATATTTTATCAGATCCGGTCAGACTGTTGAACTAATTGTGCATCGAGCAGAATGTATAAACAATACCTTGTGCGGTCTAGCTTTCTCTAACTGAAGCTAACGAAGGTTAACAGGCACAATTTCTTGGCAGCATTACTGTAGAAATTGTACGGATAAGTTATGCCTTTTGTTTCTGTACAAGAAAATTTAAAATTCCTACAAATAGTTTTGTTGGTATTTGCTATGGGCATTTCTCCAGAATATGAGAAAGGTTCATCAGAAATTCGGGTCAATATTGAAATTATTAAAATACTTTTGAATATCGAGAATACAAAAGTCAAAAACGTTTAAGAGAGTAGAATGCAAATTTTGAGGAAGGCATTGTGGTTGTAAGTAAACACTGTAAAATAGTTTCGTCGTATCTAATTAATTAATTAAGCGCAATTGCTTCATATAGATCTAAATATTCATTCTTTATCTCAAATGAAATTACAAATTAAACTACATTACATTCTCGCAACTGTCCAAATAAATTTTACAACCGAAATAAATAGAAAAAACACATAAACACCCCAAAACTAAAAAAATTCTCATACATATGCAGCTGGACCTGATTAAAATTGTGCCGAAGTTATCGAAGTAATCGCAGATCAAGAAGGATTATGTCTAGATATCTTAGCATTATTAATAGCATTTACACAACAGTTCAAATTCCGTCTGATTGGATAAAATAAACACATATTACTTACCAAAAAAGTCAAAAGCCTCTCAGTGCGATGACTACAAAAATGATCAGCTTAATGTTATAAATCCATAAAATATTTTTGTAAATAATATACGCACGTATTTATACAAAATATGGCAGTCCTGTACATAATGTACAATTGAGATTTTAATGAGGATTCGGCACACATCAAGCATTGTTTTCTTTTAATGTTACACTGATATTCAGAGACATTAGTCTTCGTTAAGTATTCCAAAATGATCGAAATTTTCAATGAAATCGGATTAGACCACTCCTGGATCACACTATAGAAGTAAGGGTTGAGCATCCAACATCGGTTACTATATTAATAAAAAGGGGATTAAGATAAGGTGGCATATTTTCTCCTCTCCTCTCTAACATCTACTCAGCAGCAATTTTCAGAGAAGCGTTAGGTACAGTAGAGGTCACACAGTGAATGGCATTCGGTATGCCGATGACACTTTAAATATAACAGATGAATAGTTATTGAACAATTTGGATTGCACATAATTATTAATAAAATTTCAGTGCTTGTTTTTGCAAACGCTGGTGTTAATGTGATTCTGATAATGCAATTGTATATGTAAACAAATAAATAGGATGATATACTTGAATATTCTTCGTGCCAGGGAACCCAAAGGATTTCTCTAAAGATTGTCTGGAGCGTTACCCAGGATGCACAACATGGAGAAGAAAGAAGAACTGACATTACTCCCTATCTAACACAGTAATTTGGATTCTAAATTATGAATCCCTTTCCAATAACGGTTTATTGAACACCTTTTTTATTCTACAGAAAGCTTCGTCTGTAGTGAGAGTAACCATTTACATTGGACTATTAATTTATGGAAATTTGTTAATTTATATTTTCTTTGAATAATGTTTTATTTCTCAAATGGATTCAATTATTCTTACATCATTGTAAAAATATCTTTTTGTCCGAACTTTTCTACTCCACAATTAATTTCAATTAATTAATCATTACTACTAAGCCGGCCGCTTTTTTTCTAATTGCCCACAATAAATTAAAAACCTATTTTGAACTTGATTGTGTTCTTATTCAGAGTGATATCTAATTTATAAATGTTTCCAGTAATCATTAATATCAAATATATCATTTTATGTACAAATACATATAGGGTAGGTAAATCAAATCATACACCATTAGTTTTGTAAATCTCCCTGGGACCTATTGATTTTTAAATATTCTGGAGTAAAGATGAAGAAACTTGATGTACCCGTGTGTGCGAAAATAAAGGAATAACAATGCCAAAAACATGAATCTTCTATTGCTGCTGGATGAAAAAAAAAATAAAACTCTTGATTTTTATATACATGTAGAAATTTTAAGTTCATAATTGTCAACTCTGTTACTTCAACTGCCGGCAGGGGTGAGCTTCAATTCTTAAATTTAAGTACGATTAAACTTTATATGATTCTTTGCTTGTGTTTAATACTTGTTTATCTAAAATCAAATCGAGTAAGGACTAGTATTTATTGGAGTATCAGAGACCAATTAAAATGAATAGGTACAAAAATACATACATATAAGTGTCAGTCATAGATAATAAAATGTATTCTGAGAAAAAATAAATTAAGAGCCAACATAAAAAAGAGTACAAGACATATAGGAGTTAAAAAGTATTTATTCAAATATTGAAAAGTTGATAAACATTATAATTTACGGTTTTATCAGAATTCATAAACGAAAATATTAAAATTTACTATTATTAATCAAATTCATTATGATTAAATAATAAAATCTATTTTCAAAACTAAATACATTAGACGATTCTTTCGACATAGTAAGGAAGAAATTTACTGTGGACGAAACCCTGAGGGGATGGAGGGCGTTACCTATAGATTCACCATGGAGTTACTACAATGCTGCCTCAATAATTGCTACTTTCAGAAGAAGCGGTTCGTCATAAAAGAAAATGGATTACCTATGAGCTCCTCGTTTTGCCCTACCATCGCCAACATCTATCGAAGAACATACACTGAAGGGGTACGAGAAGCAACCAAATCTAATCCATAGAGCTGAAAATATCTGCAGCATACCAGAGGGTCTCAAAGACGAACAAGTGAAACTTAGAGAAAACATTTTGAGGAATGGATAACCGGAAACCATCATTAACAAGGCGTTTGAAGAACTGGATAAACCACCTAGACAGGAAGCATATATATTAAAATGGAAATAAACTAAACCAAAAATAATAAAATCAAATCAATAATTATGTTTAGATAAACGAAATGGTATGCTAACAGATAGTAAATAATGCATTGTAACACATAAACCAATATTGGAGGCAACAGAAATTTTGTACGAGTGATTTAAGTAATGTGAAAGAACTAGCATAAATCAAATGCAATTTAAAGATCAATACATGAATAGAAATGATTAAACTATAAACACAAGAACTGACAGCAGGTAAAACGAGAGTCTAAATTTACAAGTGTAAGGGTAAACATTGTAAGAAAGTATAAAGTGACAGCGGTTGTCAAAAAGTTCATTAATTCAAAGTTTGATAAAACTGATGGTAATTTGAACCAAAGAATTGTATGCAAAGATAGTGGAGATACAAAAGTACTAGTAAATAGTATTGTACTAACATTCAACATCAAATACACATCAGTAATTGACATCAAGTACGAAATAGAGTTTTGGGAAGTTGATAGCAGATTAAAATTTAAATTGGGAACCAACAATATTTGGCAGTAAAAAAGATATAATTGGTAAAAAATAACAAAGAGTCCTATTGGTAATAGCAACCATTCAGGCAGTTGATAACAAGATGAGCAGCAGTCAACATTAAAAGCAATCTGAGGGAGTAAAGTGAACGAACTTTGAAAAAAAAGGTGAAAAGTGAATCACGTATTTACATTTGAAGTTTTGAACCAATTATTATTTTGATTAACGGTATAAATTTTCGATATTTTGAATAACTTTGCATTTGAGTCATCATTGATTTTGAAAGTTAATTGTTGAAAGAACTTAATCAGTTCGAAACGTAAATCTTTTTAGATTAATTGAAAATTTAATTATAAGATGTTTTGATATTTATATTTTGAAATTTATTTGTTTGAATAGATTTTTTCGTTTATGTATTGATTTTGTTTGGTGTATATATTAATTTAAAGCCTTAGAAAGGTTGATAATACATAATAATAAAAAAACTTTTCGTTGTTTTATTATTGACAAAGGGTCAATTGGCGCATACAAATTTTAAAGAAAACGAGTCTCTAGAGCTAGAGCAGTCTGTTAAAATTTAAAGAAAATTGTGTGGAGTTTTTACCGAGTGAACAGATTTGAAAAGAAAATAAATAAATTCCAAACATCATTACAAAGTAAAAATTATATATATATATATATATATATATATATATATATATATATATACATATATATATATATATATATATATATATATATATATATATTCATCCGCGTAGTTGATAACTGCTCCCTGCTGGGATCGATGGTAAAATGACGACGTCTCGGCAGTGTCATATCTGCCCTCCTCAGGTCGGTTCGCATAATTCTTGTAGCCCTCTGCTGTCGCTTCTAGTTACTCGAATACCTGCTGAAACGTCGTCATTTTACCATCGATCCCGGCAGGGATCAGTTATCAACTACGCGGATGAATTTCCGGAAACCATCTAATACATTTAGTGCCCGCGAAAACTTAAAAACAAATATATATATATATATATATATATATATATATATATAGGGTGTTCCTAAATTGGAGGTACAAACGAATAGTTTTAGGAAGAAAAAGTCCCCGAAACGTGGGTCCGCAAACGTTTCGTTTTCAAGATACAGAGTGTTAAAGTTTGAATTTTTTTAAAGTTTTTTTCTCATAGTATCTACACTTGAAATTTGGCATAGATATTACAATTAAGAGTTTACACCTTGTGACATGCCAATTTCGATTGCAAATCTACAGGGTGATATTTTTTCGGGAACACTGTTCACTGTTGTTCTTCAGAACTTTTTTTTGGTAAGCCACTGGTACTTTCAAAAATTGTAACGAAAAGCTTTATTGTTATACCAAACTTTATGTTCTCTTGTAGTTTTGTCGTATCTACTACCGGTTTCGAGAAAAAAATTTTGAATGATTCTCTTGAAATCCTCAGAAAATTCCGAATTGTCATAGAAATCTAGTTACCTACCTAGTAGGCTGTGGTGAATGAATGTAATTCAAGAAAAGCTAAGCTCCTTTACATGGAACGCTATTCCAATAGAGTGATGCCTGGTCATAGGGTCATTCTTTGCTCTATCCTTATCACATTCAGAGGGTGCAGGCTCTTGCCTCGAGATTGTCATCCAAGAATTATTTTTTGTCAGTGGTACCTCAACAGACTATTGAACAATCCTCATTTTGATTGCCAAATCCTATTCACTGATGAAGCCTGTTTCTCAAGGACTTCAATCATAAATTTTCATAATGAACACATATGAGCTGAGGAGAATCCACATGAAAATGCAGAAGCTTATTTGCAAGAGGAATTTTCATTAAAAGTGTGGGGTGGTAATATTGGCGATTATATGATTGGTCCTTTCTTCTTGCCAGGGCGACTTACTAGTCAATCATACAGACATTTTTTAGAGAACGATTTGCCCTTGTTATTGGATGATATACCTCTTCTGATGCGACGTGAAATGTGGTTCATGCACGGCGGTGCTCCTGCTCATTTTTCAGTTTTGGCTAGGGAGTATTTGAACGACAATTATGTAAACAGGTGGATTGGACGAGGTGGACATCAGCAATGGCCCGCCAGATCCCCAGATTTAAATAGTTTGGATTTCTTTCTATGGGGCCATCTGAAATCTCTAGTGTACATAACGTAAGTGAATACCGTAGACGAACTGAGAAATCGTATAATAGGCGCGTTTGATTCAATTAGGAATACTCCAGGAGTGTTTGAAAGAGTTCGATCGTCTATGAGAAGAAGAACAGAAGCTTGTATAAGGGTTGGGGGAGGACATTTTCAACAATTGCTGTAGTTTAGTTCCTTTGTTGTTATTTAGTTTTTTTATTATGATTATTTTTTAAGTTGTACGTTTCTTGCAGTAATACTTTTTTTTAAGATTATACCAGTTTATCGAATCTTTAAGAATCATTGCTAGTTTAATAATTCAATTTTTTTTCTCGAAATCGGTAATAGATACGACAAAACTACAAGAAAACATAAAGTTTGCTTTAATAACAAAGCTTTTCTTTACAATTTTTGAAAGTAACAGTGGCTCACCAAAAAATAGTTCTGAAGGACAACAGTGGACAGTGTTCCCGAAAAAATATCACCCTGTAGATTTGCAATCGAAATTGGCATGTCGCAAGGTGTAAACTCTTAATTGTAATATCTATGCCAAATTTCATTTGAATATCTTGTGAAGTGCAGATACTATGAGAAAAAAACTTGAAAAAAATTGAAACTTTAACACTCTGTATCTTGAAAACGAAAATGTTTATGGGACTTTTTCTTCCTAAAACTAGTCAAGGAATCTCCCCTTTTCGTTTGTACCTCCAATTTAGGAACACCCTGTATATACATATATAGTTTGTAGACCCCTTCTTGAGCCACTGCAGATTCAAAGCTATTGAAAGGTTGTTAGATCAACCACAAAATGACGATGGAAGTCCTAGAAATCTTCGAGAAAAGAATACTCGCATTGTATTAAACTTGTTTAGATAAACATAAGTTATTGTATGCCGTACGATTAAATAAAAATTTTTTTGGCCTTATGATAAATTCACAGAAACCTTGCAGGCAGAGCCTTTGCTTATTATTATTTGTACTAATTTGAAATGTTAGGAACCAATATACCATTAACCATAAATAAAAATAAAAATTTGAGAATTTTTTACGTTTTTCAGCAATTTGCTCTTTTCTGTATTATTGTATCTTATGTTTACAGGCGTTAACTCAATTGTTAAATATTGAATGTTTTACCGAAGTTTTCCAGGTCTTAGCAAGTTGGACAAAAACGGTCAGACAGTAGTGAAACTTTTAATGTTTTTTTCTGATTAAAGATATGATATCTTGCGACTAAATGTGTCAATTGATCTGAATATGGGTTTCTTTGATTCAGCGAGGAAAAAACGAAACTATTGCAATACTCAAAAATTTTGGTTCATGATCGCTTTTGAAAATAACTATTTTTAAGAGTGTTTCTTCACGTCATGAACTTTTGAGGACTCTACATATCTTAGTTCCCACAAACACAATGAAATTATGACCAAAATTGAATGTAGCAATACCCAGTTAGAAGAAATATTCGTTGTCTCTTAAATAAATATTAGATTTTTTTTAATAATTAGGTAATTACGTTTGGTTCTTTATTAAGAAATGTAATGTTAAAATTTTATAATGCAACTGAACGCTTCTAAATATTTTCAACTTCACTCATCACATAATAAACATTGTTGATGTAAAAATCAGATCTTCAATTAAAAGTTTTTTAACATTAAAAGTTTATATAACCCTTGCAATACACCATTAGCCAAATCAGAACCGTAAAGTAGTAAATGTCATTATCATTTAAAACTTCTCGACATTCCTTTAGAAGTTTTCCTAAAAGTGTTACGAATATCATTTTTTTCGGGATTTGATGAACGAATTTTCTTCGGATCAGTGAAGTAATTAATTAACAAATTATGGAATAATCAGGTATTTTTTCGACTTATATACTTTTATTGTATCAAAGGATTAAATGAAGCCATTATGAAGAAATTTTTGAAAGTTCTTTCCAAAATTATTAAGAAGCTCTGCTTATATTAATTTTCGTCAAGTGTGTGTTGTTTGTTTTGAAATTATAAATTTAATGACTTATAGATATTAAAGTAACAAAATATCGTGACGAGTGTTCATCCGATATTTCGAGGAAATCTTTCTGCCTTCTCGAGGCCAGCGGATAGCCTTGAGTATTCGCGAATCCATGAAGGAAATTTCTCGAGGGCTGCTTATTCTACTAGATCCTTCTCAGAAGAAACATATAAGTACATGAAGTGGACGAAAGTATTCATTCAGTATTTGGTTGCCCTCTAATAAACAAAAAGTGTTCAAAATAAATTGTATAAAGTAGTGTGAATGTAAAATTAGTGTAATTAAATTATAGAAACTCCATCGAGATTTTAAATAAATCTACTAACCCAAATTATATAGTAAACACATTACAATATTAACTAATTTCATTCCTGAATGTTTTAAGACATTTTTATTAAAACGTTTTCGTGTGCTTGTTTAATCAGAATTTCACAAACGATGCCAAGTAACTTTCCAATAGGCAAGAGCTTTGAGCTCTGCTCCAGCTCAGAACTGGATGATAATGGAGTTTGGTAACACATTCCGTCAAGGAGAAAGTGATAAAATTATTTAAAATATAGTTTTTAATAACGTCAAATTAACATCTCAATACAAAGAATATTTTTTATTGGGTGTAATCAACTAATGTGAACCCAGTGGAATGAAACTTCGAACTAAGTATATTTATTCACTATTCAGACATACACTAACTCACTACATAAGCCATTCGAAAGATAACGCTTATGTGACTATTTCTAAAATATAATTTTCGACAAAAATCTATTTACAAAAGACTTCGATGTATCTGCAAATAAAATGGGTGGAATTTATGTTTCTTGAAAATACACTGAATGCTGATTTTAGTTATTCCAGGTTTTAAATAAATCAGATTTTCAGTAAGTAATTCAATTACTGTAAATGGATTTTCTTCGTTGTCAGTAATTAGTCCTACATACTTCTACATAAGCTACGGATCCATTCCTTCGAAAAACGTAATAATAATAAATAATTTTTTGGGATGGTTGCCTGTTGGATATTTTTGTTTTTACACTCTCACCTAAGACTTTCCTTTATTTTATCACTATAATCCAAATTTCATCTCAAATATAAAGTAATTCATTATAAAAATATAACTGAAATAGATTTTTTTGTTGGAACATCCTGTATATTTAAAAATATATTTAATACATGCCTACAAAGATTTGCTGCAAAATATGTCAGCGTTCTCTTCTAAGAAACTGTGTCGTGTAAGGTGAACACCTTTGTATATACAGTCAGGTCCTAAAATGACAGATAAATTCATATTCTACATAATTGTGAATTTGAATGAAAAACCCTAAAACAGGTCAATTTTTACATATGAAAAAACACTTTTTGAAACATATTAATTTTAGCTTCTACTTCAGACCAGTTTTTTCCTGGAGATATAACTGCAGTGTCGGCAGCAAATGATAATATTACATCTGTCGGGAAATATGTTACTAGGTCATTTACATATATGAAGAAGAGTAAAGAACCCCCTTTCGGGAACTCGAGTTTTAATTTCCCCTCATTGGCTTGTGACATTATTAACATTCTCTCGATGGAGCCTATTGTCAAGATAGCTAACCAGTAGCTCATGAGCTTTACCTCGAATACCATATTTATCAAATAATATCGTGTGCTTAATTGAATCAGAAGCTATAAAAAGAAAAGTTATAGCAATTGGGTTACTTTTGTCCATTTTACTACAAATCATGTTTATCAAGTGGTGTCAAGTGTATCTTTAGTTCCTATTTTTCGTACTGCCTCTCTGATAATATCTTGTGTTTCTTAAGGAACTTGCTAATTTTAACATATATGATTTTCTTAAAGATCTTTGCGATATTTGATATTAGTGAAATGGGGCTGTAATTTGATGTAATATGTTCGAAAATTGGAACGACTTAAGAGCTTCTGGACAGATAGAGTTAATAATATATTGATTTAGTATATAAGATAATGGTTTTGTAATTGTCCCTGTATTTATGTTGTCCACATCTCCATTAGTATCTTTCAGTTTCTTAATTATTTTGGTTATTTCAATATGTTCTGTTGAACCTAAAAAGTTATTATTGAAGAGGGAAGTGTGTTGATTTTGTTCTGAGGCTGAAGAATTTTTTAATTTAACACAGATCCTATATTGCAAAAATAAATATTCATATTATCTGAACTACCTTTGGACCCAGTTGTTTTTTGTGTATTTTTGTTATAAACGAAGTTGATTGTATTATTTTTGTTATTTTAGTTTTTTTGCCAAGTTTGTGATTAATGATGTTCCATAATTTTTAGGGATTGTTAGAATTAATTATATGTATTACTCCTGCATCATAAATTATTTTTGCTACTCTTATTACTTTGTCTAATCTTCTGGTGTACGATGCACTTGATGACGATAGCAGATCGAAAGCTATTGAAACGTTGTAAGATCAATAATTTCAAGACGATGGAAGTCGAAGGAAACTTCGAGGAACTTTCAGTCATAATTTAATTCTTTCGAGTGGCATCTGCCAAATTTATTCACTGTCACCTATTATTTTCAAACTATATATGTGCATATAAATATTTTTCAAAGCAATTTTTGGAAATCAATTAAGAACTTATTTGGTACATTTTTCCATTGATATATAAACGCAATATGTACTGAAATATGAATCTATCTAAAAGTTGAAACAGGGAAATACCCATACTTAGTTTAGTCCATATCTCTGAAGCAGCATTAGGTTCTAAACGTTGTTTGTGGCATATTCTTGATTACTTTTATGTCTTTTTGAAAAAAAAATCAAAAATTTGTGAACATGTTTGGGACCTAGGCCATAAAATACAATTTGACAATTCAACTATACTTCACAAAGAACAACATAACACAAAACGAAAAATAAAAAAGTCTGCCTTAATTCTTTTGAATGAAGACGATTCTATCGCTTCTACTTCTGTAGAATTTAATCGTATCTGGTTACCGAAAATGAAGGAAGAAATTATTAATGGTAACCTTCTTTTGAACAACCCAATATCGGGATAGTTCATAAGGTTTTCCTAGGTTTTCCCTTATGACGTTAATGGGATCACTGAAACAATAGAATTCTTTGATGGCATTTTTGGCGAATGCGCTATCTTATAACAAAGTGGTACCTAGGAACGCCACTTATAAATTCTAAAGACAACTCTTTCAAATTCTTCTAATTTGAAAGCTGGTTAACTATAATTAATTATGAAGACGCGAGATGTAAGACCGACATCTAGGATTTTCGAGAGAGTATATAATTAATTATCTTTAGAATTTTTTGTGCTATCTGTATATCTAAAAACAACAAATTTTCTAATGTCAATTTTAAATGTCATAAATCAAATTTTCATTTTGCAATCTAGGTACATCAATAAATATAAAGCCATTGACAACGAAGTCAGAATAGACTTTGAAACGTTTGGTATTCCTGCAATATACGTTGTTTTATTTCTATTGTGGTGTTATTGCCCAAAAAAAACATAAAAGTAATCAGCATAAACTGTTCAAAAGATGAATAGAATATTTAACTCTTCTTGTACTAAGGTTCTATATGGTCCGTCTTTTTCTATTTAACAAAAGATGAGGATAGCATGGACTTGCCAAACCAGTAACGAAGATTGAGTCTCAGTTAAAAAGAATATAGTTGGAATATCTGGAGCATATTATGCGAAGTACGAATTTCCTTATTTTAAATGGTAATATATAGAGTAGAGAGGGGATGCCTAGACTAGTTTCTCGAATACTAAGAAGTTCAGTAGCGTCCCCTTTTTAATATAGGCACCGTTCGGCGCTTATCGGTTGGTACCGTGAACAGCTGCGTATGATTGGCCCTTGGAGCTCAGTGGCCACGCCTCCAGCTTACTGATTGGTTATTTTCGGTTGAGCTGTTATAGGGCGGGGCGGGATCGGTACAATGTTTATCCAATTTTCCAAGAATTCAATAAGTTCTGTATTTCATTGCGTGCGTTTAGACTGGGAGGCCTTTTCGCGATTTCAATTGCCAATCTTACAAGTGTGTTCAATATTTGCCAGTACTTCGGTATTCTCAAAGTCTATTCGGTATGACGTCGTAGTGGCGTGTTCCGCAATGGATGGTGTTTTTTCTTGTTTTAGGTAACATAGGTAATATGAGAGTCTGCACATGGAATCTCTTACAGTCTCTGTTGTTCTAAAGAGATCCTAGTTTTCGGAGTCCTCAGCACAGTGCTTATTTTTCTGTCGGTATTGATTTGGTATCGATAGTGTGTCTCTGTAGAATTCTCGCAATACTGTCCATGGTATCCTTGACATACGGTAAAAAAGAAACCCGTGTTTATTGGAATCTTATGTTCCTCGTCTGTTTGTCTCGGTTTTGATATCTGAAGCTTCGTCGATAGGATTGCTGGTGAAAACGGACACTACGTCAAAGCTTACAAGAAGACACTCTTGTTGTAAGAGCGTTTTTCTAAGTATTTCGATGAAATGTGTCGTTTTTTTCATGAAAGAGTCTGCCCCTCTGCAAATGTTTGGAGTTATTGGGCTAAATATTTGAGTGTGAAATTTTATGGGCTGCCAAAAGTACATAAAAAAGGCGCACCTTTGAGGCCAATAGTAAGCACAACTGGATTCCCAATACAACAGCTGAATAAAATCCAGAACTGATCGCAATTTATTATGAAATCAATTGATTTCAGGATATTAATTTTTCAATTGTTTTATTCCTTTATGGAAATGTTAAATACAAAAAAGGAAAAAAAAAAAAAATAAAATTACACATTTTTTAATCTAAAATTTGGTGCTACAGATATTTTCCAGATTGTTAGACCTTGTTCAAATTACTTTCAAATTTTAGAATTAATGACGGGTGTACAGGACAATTTCTGTCGGTAATAAACTATTGAACTTAGTAAAATGTTTGTATTCATTTATTAATAAAATCCTAATTTAAGTTCAGCTAAAACCGAGGTTGTGGTCTTGTTTCGTATGCTGAGTTTGTGCTCTTCGATTCGGGCTTCGATCCTACGGTTTGTTTGACCTACAAATGCTTGCTCGCATCCGCCGCAAGCAAGATACCCTGTTCCAACATCAACAGCAAACAGGACATAGAATCAACTTTGAGGGCTCTAAGCATCTGGCAACAGAAAACAACTTCAAAAGAAGAACAATTAGGGAAGCTATAGACATTGAAAAGGAAGGAGAAATCAATACCCGTAACGAAGCTCTACACCTGCATCAAGCCTGCAAGAACATCTTACGGGAAAAGATAAATAAATTAAAAGAGAGCGCAACAATACCACAACGTTGCATTCCGTCACTCGTAGCTAACTATCAGGACGCCCACCCTTCTAACAAACATCTGCGGCCTCCATCGGTACATACAGAACCACGTCATCGGTACAATTTGCGACAACGCAATGGTGTCACCCAATCAAAACAAACGGCACCGCCCCCTCAACACAATCGGAGGCGGGGCAAAGAAATAGGAGGGGACTCGGGAGATAGCATAAATAGCGGCGCGCACATATTGGAGCTCACTTCCACTTCAGACGCCACGGAGAGCAGACCAAGCGTAGAACGACCTAGCTGACGATCTCTGATACGAAGTAGTCCGGAAAGATCCGAACCTGCAGCCACCCTTCGTGTTGGAAGAAGAGGAAAAGCCTTAGTTATATGAGAAGTGCACTAACTTACAATTTACACGTTAAAGTTACCATAGGTGCTTGAACCATAATTGACTTCACACAAGTATAATATTACAACTTCCTAGAATTCTTAGAAATCACGCTTGGTTCACATGAAAACTGATGACATAGCGTCAGCATTTTTACGTTATAAATGTAACCGAAAACAATTCTCAGTGTTCATTATCTTCATTTAACTTCATACCTATAATATTGTCTTTGTAATTTAAACATATGATTTTTTTTGTAATAAATATATATTTTTTAAAAAAGTGAATTTAGTGAAACCAAATCTAAAATTGGCGCAGTCAGTAGGATTTTCCAGACGTAATTAGAACAAGAAACATTCTAACTAATTACGGTGGTTTCCTAACCTTCGCGGATACAAAGAACCTACTTGGATACCAACTACCGAGCTCAACAAGGGAATAAGCAGCGGCTAACCAGTGTTCAGTGACGGATAGAACAAATCCTATGATAGGAATAATAATGTAAGCGTTTAAAAAGTTATAATATTTAATAATTGTTGAACAACCAGTTCTGCCATTTTTCCTATTTTAAATGAACCATCCTAAATATTTACCCAAGAACGAATTTTGAAATTTTATTTGGATAGTTTAAGATATTCTAAATATTTAATTATGTTTATACCTTTATTTAACTTATACTTATTTTAGAACCAGTAACAAAAATTTATTTCTTATATTTTTCTTCATTTTAATTACAATCACAATTATTTACTTCGCTTTTCCCAAGCTTTGTATTTTCCTAATATTGCACAATCTTGAGTAAAATTACAAAATGCCAGAAACTAGAGCTGTAGCACAAAATGTAGAGCCCTACAAGCTCTCAGAAATTTTCGCCTTTATTCCCGAATACGATGGGAACCCAATATTTTTAAACACATTTATCTGTTCTTGCAATACCGCATATAATATGGCATCTGATAATCAACAAGTTCTATTAATTCTCCACATTAAGAACAAGCTCCGTGGACGAGCGGCTGAACTAGTTAATTCACGTGACCCCAGCCATTTAGCAGATATTCAAAGTCTATTAGAAAACCATTTTGGAGATCCAAGGGATCTCTCCGCCCTTATTCAAGACCTACAAAGAATGAGGCAATTACCCAACGAATCTCCATTGACATTTTCAGCTAGGCTTCAAACGCACCAAGCAAAAATGTTATCAGCTGTCAATAAACAAAATTTAACTGTGAAGGCGAAACAGGCCCAGATTGACTTAATGAGTCAATGACTCTAACTAGCCTACTTACGGGTCTAGAGCCGAAAATTGGCCAAATTGTGGGAGCCAGTGATAGCAGAGATATTCTGGCCGCTATTTCCCGTATTAAAAGAGAATTACAGTTGTTTAATCTAGAAACTCAAAAATTCTCAGTCAATCGAAATGCACCCCAACCGCCTCGTAAACCGAATAATGGTCCACCCCCAAAACAATGTTCGTTTTGCAAAAAGATCGGACATTTCAGCAGCGACTTTCTCATCAGAATGAGACAATCCCAGACTAACCAAAATTCTCACCCAAATTACTCGGGCCATCGCCCATATTATGCGAATCAGTCTGCTACCGGAAACTTAGACCCGGATGACGGTAAATATTTTACTGATAATATAAATAGGCTCAATCAAGGTCAATTACAAATAGAAAATTTACTCAAAAACCAAATCAGTGTAACTACCTCTGCTAGAAACTAATGGAGAATTACCTTTACTTGGAAGATAGCCTAAATGATGTGCTAAATTCAATTACTTTCGCGCCTCTTAAAATCATACATACATCTATCTTAACGCCCGAACATCTCATTACGGCATTGCAAGAAATATCACAAAACCTAATAAAAAACAATCTTCCACTACCAATAAAATACTCAAGCATTGGACAATACTTGGAAATTATCGAGTTAGAAGCTTTCCAAACAAACTCTGATCTTATTTTTGTCTTAAGAATTCCATTAGTAGAACAACAGCATACACCCTTTTCCGGTTATACCCTATACCAATTTACGATGACAGAACTGGATTACATCACCTTTTGTCTTTTACTCAAAAGTACCTCGCGAAAAACGAAGACTCTTTAACGTTTATTTCAATCAAGGACTTGAGCGCGTGTAAACCGCTTGCTATCGGAAGAAAATTGTGTCCCGACCTATACGCCTATCCTATAGACTCTAACGCACCGTGCGAAGTGCAAGATCTGAAAAGTATTCAAAATGTGCCGGACAATTGCAGGAGTGCAGTAATTTTTAGTCAGGGTTACAGTGTCCAAAAACTTGAACAAAATATGTGGCTTGTCCTGACCTCCGAACCTTTACGTGTTGTGGTGAGTTGCAATCAAAAGAACTCAACAACTTTAACTCTAGTGCGCAACTCCATTCTAAAACTTCAGTCGGAGTGTAGTGCCTTTGTAGGTGTTACTAAGGTCCAGGCTGAGTCTGGAAAAGAAACAGCCCTTTCCGAAGTCTATCACACAGTTACAGTACCTTACAACTGTTGCGATACAGTTCCAGAAAAGGTACAAATTCCCGAGCTGAAACCCTTCGACATAAGCAGCATCAACGTGGAGGAACTGGACGTTGCGAACCATAAGTTAGAACAGTACTCCAGAGACCTAGATGGTCTTATAAATCAGCCTTTCCTAACCAAGAACATCTCTTGGTTTACGTATACGACAATAGCTGTCGTCATGATCATTTCAGCAATCATGATTTTCAACATCATTAAAAAGAAAATTGAAGAGCGCCCAAAAGCCCAAGAAAATACCGACCAACCGACGACGCCTTCATCGTCTCTAAGAATGATGCCTAAACTAAGGCCAGTATTAAAACCAAACCGATCACAGAGACAACTGTATAAACATTTCATTTATAACAATGTATTTTTTTGTATGTTTACCCATATTTTATGTATTACCCTTTTTATTTTATTTACAAACCATTTATCGTTGTTATATTTTATAAGTTTGATTTTTGACTTATTATTTACACTAACATATTTTATACTAACAATTTTAATTTCATTTTCGAATTACCTTTGCAATGTTAATACTACCATTTGATATTCCTAGCGATATTTTGTTATTTACATATGTTTCATTTTTATTAAAAAGTTGATGTAAAGCATCAACTTTTCATGTATAAGGGGAGTTGTTATATGAGAAGTGCACTAACTTACAATTTACACGTTAAAGTTACCATAGGTGCTTGAACTGTAATTGACTTCATATTACAACTTCCTAGAATTCTTAGAAATCACGTAGATGCTTTGTTCACATGAAAACTGATGACATAGCGTCAGCATTTTTACGTTATAAATGTAACCGAAAACAATTCTCAGTGTTCATTATCTTCATTTAACTTCATACCTATAATATTGTCTTCGTAACTTAAACATATGATTTTTTTTGTAATAAATATATATATTTTTTAAAAAGTGAATTTAGTGAAACCAAATCTAAAATATATATACTAGCAGACCCGGTCACGCGTTGCTGTGGCTGAGTGATTTAAGACAGAAAGACAATCTTAACACAAAACGCACAAAATTTAACGCAAAATAAGACATCTATAGTGTGTAGTCTAAGAAAATATATCACATTCAAGTGTGGCGCCATCTATGAGGTGCAAAGGGCAAAGTTCTGTTTAAAGAAATTCGCTGAAGGAGCCATCTGTTCCTGACTTTTGGAAAGTACGATTAATAACAACAACCAACGTTGATGATCAGTTTATTATTAATTATTAAGACCATTAATTTAAATAATAACTATCCTATCATCTAAGTTGGACCAAATTACATATATATGCCAACTTACATGAATATCTGTTGACTCGTTTTTGAGTTTATTCGGAACATACACAGTGACCCGGATTTTGTATATATTAAGATATATATATATATATATATATATATATATATATGTTATATAAGTTTATGCTATGAACTTAGAACGAACTTATATCGCAACGAAAATTCAACACTCCCAGCTGACTCAGCGACACGTGTAGTGTCAGATTACGGCACGGCCAACATCTGTGGGAATTGCAGCGTCGACTTTGCTTATTCGGCATATTATATGTTATAAATTGTAAAACTGCTCTAATGTTGTATTCATTATTACTCAGAACTTTTGTCAGTTATATTGTTAATTTTTTCATTTCTATTTTAAAAGTTATTAGTGTGTTTATTTAAATAAAAATCTTTCTTAAAAAGTTAATTGAAGTGTGATATAACAAATTGGCGCAGTCAGTAGGATCCGTCAACGTTACTTGAACACGAGCTTACTTCTAACTGGTAGCGGCGGCTTCCTATCCCTCAACGGAGCAAAGAACCTGGAAGAATTCCCAACTGCGATAAAAAGAAGAACACGGATCTTCCAATGTTCCTGTTGATGTGAGTAGTAGTGAATCGTCTAACGTTTAAGGTTTTAAAGAATCTATTTGATTGATTTATTTGATTATTTGATATTTGATTTAATTTGATTATTTGATCGATAATTTGATTTATTTGTTCTTGATTTGAATTGAGATATTATTTGATTATTTGAATTGAAATATTTATTTGATATATTTTGATTTACTTTTAATATTTATTTTATTATTTTATTTTTATCTACCATTCTATTATCCAAAATATCGTTTATACCCCATTTACATACATTTGCCTAATAATACACTATATTTTAATTGAAACCCATTTTACAATCCCTCGTTTATTTTATTCTTTTATTATTTTTCAACTTGAGTATACTTTTAATTCTAACACATCGAAATGGCACAAGCAACAAACAATGTAGTCTCTGATGAAACCGAAAAGTACCGGTTATCGGAAATATTTTCCATTATTCTGGAATTTGAAGGCGACCAGATCTCCTTGGTCACTTTCATGCACGCATGTAATTGTACGTACAATATGTCGACTGCAAAGCAAAAATATCTGCTATTCATTCATATTAAAAATAAACTTAGAGGCAAAGCGGCTCAGTTAGTCAACTCGAGAAACCCGGTTTCATATTTAGAAATTAAGCAGCTTCTAACACTCCATTTCGGAGACTCGCGGGATCTGTCTTCTTTGATCCACGATCTCCAACGTCTCAAACAATTGTCCAACGAGTCCCCTCTAACTTTCTATAATAGACTCCAGGTTTTGAGTGCGAAAATGCACTCATGCATTCAAAAAGCGTCTGGACTAAGTAACGAGCAAAAAGAAGCTCAGGCTACACTTGTAGATACGATGGTTGTAAATACCGGACTAGAACCACGTCTAGGCCAAATAATTCGTGCCAGCAATCCCAAAGATCTTCTGGAGGCACACTCTCGAATCATACGAGAACTTCAGTTGACATATTTTGAAGAGCAAAATATTCACAAATCTGCTCCTCCTAAACCGACATTTCAGGTCCGAAAACCCATTCAACTACCGAAATGTTTAAATTGTGGTAGATTAAGCCACATTGCAGTAGATTGTCGGTTGCGACAGCAAAACAACCCTCAATCTTACAACCAAAATTTTAGACCTAGTTTTACAGGGCCAAATCAAACTTCGAGGCTAAATCCACCACCAAATAATACCAACAATCAAGGTCCACCATTTCGACAGACAAATTTTCAAAGACCCCCGTTTAACTATATGACATAAAACTATCCTTTTCAAGTGTCCACCATCCCGAATCAAATGGTTCTATCGAAAGGTTTCACGCGACTTTAGCCGAAATGATAAGGGCAAATACAGCTGAACATCCGGACGAGCATCCATTCAACGTGCTTCCTTACGCAGTCATCTGCTACAACAACACTAAAAACAAGACTGGTTGCACGCCCTACGAACTCATCTTTGGGCACACTTCTAGTAGACCGCCCGAAGCAATGTATGATCAGGAAAAACTCATTTCCAAATATGTTAGGGACCTTAACAACAGAATGAACTACTATTATAGACTTGCCCGCGCAAAAACCGACCAACAAAAACAAAAATCTAAAGTTAGATTTGACAAACATGTTTCGACTAACGAACCAGAATACAAAGTAGGCGACAAAGTTTACGCGAAAGAGTCTCAGATTAAAAGCAAATCTGAAAACAAATTCAATGGACCTTTTGAAATTACCGCGATTAGAAAAAACTCTGCCACAGTTATAAACTTACAGACTAACCAAATCAGTAAAATTAACTTTGACACACTAAAACCATATTTTGAATGAATCCCTTCTTTTCAGATTCTGTGCACTGTTTCAGTCGTGAACCTCCAACAATACTCTCTTACACCCGTTAACAATACAATAGGAGTGTTCTTCCATGAAGAAGGCACACTTAAAATTTCAAACGACAAATGGACACTTCTTGTCTTCAAAGACCTCAGCCCTTTCAGAGGTGCTATTTCAATTAACGACGCCAGAATAAACCGAATTTTAGAGACAATTAACGAAAACACAACTAATACAAAATCATTTAAACCAAAAATGCAAACAAATCCGTTAACTCTAAATATACAGAGATCTTCGCTGACACTTAAACTTACCCTACTAACAGAAGAAAACGCGGACTTATTAACGGACTGGGATCAGTTTGGAAAGCTATTTCAGGAAACTTAGACGCAACAGATGGTGAATACATAAATGACTGTATAACTAAAATTACTATAGACCAACACCAAATTCAGGACTTAGTAAAGAAACAAGTATCTGTAACAACATCAGTCATTACGAGCCTCAACAACACTTTACAAAAATTCCAATCCGAGGAGAAACTATTCTCGAATAACATTGAAAAAATAAGGCAGTCAATTTTATACATTTCAAATGATCTTGATTTCCATGAATTTCAAATCAATATCTTGGATCTGTGTGAAAGCCTGATGGAGAGTTACATATTCATCGAAAACATTCTCGATGATGTTTTAACTGCAGTCTCTTTCGCCCGCTTAAAAATTTTACATAGTTCGATCATAACCCCAGTAGATTTGGTCGATTCCCTTCAAAAGATTTCTCAGTCACTACATGAAAATAATTTACCACTTCCTATTTACAGTTCAAAATGTTGCTCAGTAAATTGATTTGATAGAATTGGAAGCTTTTCAAATCAACACCAAAATCATTTTTGTACTCAAAATTCCTTTAGTTGATCCTGAGATTTACACCCTTTACCACATTTATCCGATTCCAATTTTGGATGATCAAACAAGGTTTCATCATATACTTTCAATAAAGACAAAATTTATCGCGAGAGATGACGACTCATTATTATACACATCCTTCGAAGACCTGGGTGACTGCAAGTCTTTAACTAAACATCATAAGATTTGTTCCAAAGCCATATCACATCCAATAGACAAAGATGCCATGTGCGAAGGTCAGCTTCTCAGACAGCCAGCCACACTTCCAGCAACCTGCAAAAGTTTGATATTATATGCAGCATACTATAATATCCAAGAGATTGACGTAAACTTTTGGTTGATCTCGATTTCAAGACCACTGGCCATCACCATCAAATGCAAAGGGCAAGATGTCGTGACACAAACCATATCGACAAATTCAGTGTTGCAAATCCAACCCGACTGCATTGCCTTTATCGACAACACAAGGGTCCATGCTACAAGAATATCTAAAAACGTCCAAAACATCACATACAGAAACCACCCAGTGGACATTCCTTTCAACCGCTGCAACGGCATGCCAGCCGCCAATGAGATGCCAAACCTGACACCCCTACAGCTACAAGAATTAGATGTACAAGACCTAGATGTTGCCAACCAGAAGCTCTCCCAATATTCTAAGGAACTGGAAAAGCTGATGGAACAACCACCCTTAGAAAAGCATACGTCCTGGCTCACAATCACAACGACCACCTTAGTAGTAATTGTGATTATACTCCTCACAATGAAGTCAATCCAGAAGAGGTTCAAGAATAGTACTACACCAAGCTCCGCTGTCCAGCACACGCCACCGACAGCACCATCAAACCCTAAGCCCAAAGGAAAGCTACACAGCCTCGTGAATCCAACCGACGATACAGAACTTCAGAACTTGACGTAAAAGTTGATGCTGTACCATCAACTTTTTTATATGGATGGGAGTTGTTATATAAGTTTATGCTATGAACTTAGAACGAACTTATATCGCAAGGACAATTCAACATTCCCAGCTGACTCAGCGACACGTGTAGTGTCAGATTACGGCACGGCCAACATCTGTGGGAATTGCAGCATCGACTTTGCTTATTCGGCATATGATATGTTATAAATTGTAAAACTGCTCTAATGTTGTATTCATTATTACTCAGAACTTTTGTCAGTTATATTGTTATTTTTTTCATCTCTATTTTAAAAGTTATTATTGTGTTTATTTAAATAAAAATCTTCTTTAAAAAGTTAATTAATTGAAGTGTGATATAATATATATATATATATATATATATATATATATATATATATATATATATATATATAAATATAGATATTTTATTGTTTTATATTTTTCGGCTGACTTACTTTAAATTTTTAATTTTATGGCATTTATTAAATAACACTTTATATATACTCTCTTCGAGGTGTCATTCCTTTGTACGCAAGACAATATATATTATATGTAAATATAATATATATTTTTTCTGGTCGGGAACCTTCATCAGTTGCGCTTCCCACAATTGAATGTCCTCTCGAACACTTCTTTATGCATTTCATGCATTTCGTTAAATTTGAAGACGCGAGATGTAAGACCGACATCTAGGATTTTCAAGAGAATCAGTACACAGAGGTTCCGAATGTACTGATTCTCTTGAAAATCCTAGATGTCGGTCTTACATCTCGCGTCTTCAAATTTAACGAAATGCATGAAATGCATAAAGAAGTGTTCAAGAGGGAAGCGCAACTGATGCAGGTTCCCGACCAGAAACAATATATATTATATTTATATATAATATATATTGTCTTGCGTACAAAGGAATTACACCTCGAAGAGAGTATTCAATATCTCTGACAGGTGAAGTAACCTGAAAATTTTATCGTGACATTCTGTCCTGGGAGTGAAGGGAGAACAGCAATTACACGGAACGGCTCCAGATTCGGAACCTCTGTCTACTGATTCTCTTGAAAATCCTAGATCTCGGACTTACATCTCGCGTCTTCAACACTTTATATATATATATATATATATATATATATATATATATATATTGTTTTCTTACCTTCTTGACTCTTATTTTCTCAGGATTTTGGGTTCTGGCATTACTATTTCACTCTAGGTGACAACTTTAATTTGTTAACTCTGTATTGATATTGTTTCATATAATTTCATTATTATTTAATATTACTTATATACTATCATTTACCGCCCACTACTCAAGTTCTGTCATTCTAATTTTTTTTTAGTCTCACTTGTTCAAATTGTTTCTATTATTCTATTTTTGCAATGACAATTAAAAATCCATATATACTTAATCATCCAAGTTTAATATTTTCAATAAATAATATAAAACTAACCCTATTAAAATAAACCTTTCAAAACACATTCATTCGTTATTTACTCTAATGCCTTAAATTTCTTATTATTGTCATCTATGAAATGTACATATTAATTCAAATACTGTCTTTTTAACAAATAGGCAAATAAATTACTTACAGTTTCTCTTTAACACCAAACTATTTCTTTCTTCAAAGACTTCTTACACCTACCTCTGCTTATTTCCAATTTCCATACTAACATTCTCATCCAGGTTAAAACTGCATCAATGGATATATTTTGTGAATGATTTTTTGTTTTGTCATTCAGGTTGTACTACTTCAACGGCTATTCCTGTGAACTTAGTTTCAGTTTCTTCCAGGAACAAATTTGAACAGCTTTTCACGGATTTCTACATTATATAATTCAATAATTAGAAGATTTTTCTTCTTCCTTGATACTGCAAAAAAAATTCTTGTCAACTCCCCATTGTTTTCCAATCACCTTAACAACCACTTTTTCCTATCTAACTGCTTGCTATAAAAAACTCACCTTTTATTTCATTTAATTTACTCATTATACCGGATGATTTTATCTTTAACTTATTTTTATTGCGATGTCCTAATCCAAAATTTCGATTTATGAAATCAAAAATATTTTTTCTATAGCTTATCTTATATTTAATATTTACAAATATACTATTATATTAAAATTGTACTATTTTACTACAATATATAGTAACTTTTTTTTGTTTTAAGATTGCAATTTAACCTATTTTATTGTTGCTTCTGTATCCTTCTTCTTCTCCATAATGTTTGTAAACATTACTAGTTTTCTTTTCATTAAAATTACCCACTTTACAACAAATTAACGCCGTATACAGTTGAAAATATCTCATTTACTTAGAATTTTTTAACACCGCAGATTTGTTTTCAAAGTCAGTTGCCGTAAAGTCGGTGAAAGCAATACAAAAAACAATCTTCTCTCAACTTTTGCAGAAGTTATTTCTTGGGTGTCACAATTGTTGCCCTTTCCTTATTCTAAGTCAGGAACTTTATACATGCTGTACAAACTTCCCTAGGTAGTTTCAAAAAAAGTTTCGATTCTTTTTCTTTTCTGTGAAGTTCTCCAAGGTTTTTTTCTTTTCTAAATATAGTATCTGTGCTCGGAAGAGCACCGGAACAGTTTGTGACAAATCTGGAAAACATACGAACTTGTTTGTAATTCTAATACAGCCGGTTGCCTTTTTGAAATTCACGCCCTCTCTGTGTGTCTAAAAATTGCAAATAAGTTGAGCATAATGAGAATTCTTTCCTTTCATACGCCCTGTTGACATATCATTTGCATTATAAATGCTTCCATGTTTTTCAGGCTTGTAGAAACAGATAGAGCCTACGCATTCACGCCGAGAATTTGTTTGAATGTCAGGCAGCTGAGAGAAGTGGTTGAATCAATTATTTTCTGAATGTTAATGAATAAATTTTACGCGCTGCGAATGTGAGAGCTACAAAACCTGAAACATCGCATTCTGCATGTATATAGACAAAATACTTAAGTGAGCTATATAAAGGGCAGTGGTTGAGTTACATTATTATATATTCCATTTAGAAGGTGCATTATAATTGTGAAAAATCTCGTGTTTTTAACAGCCCTATAAACAATCACGAACTTAATGTTTGCGAATATGGCGAGTAATAATTTAGTGCCAGTTCATACATCATTTTGATAACAACCCAAATAAGGGATGTTATTCTAATGATTAATATCACTGTTACAAAAACAATATCATCCGAGACCTCAAATATAACTTTATCCTTTTTTATTATTGTATAATAATTTTGCTATGTTTTAAACAAACATTACGTCTATCTCCTTAACATTATATTACTCAGGAATGACTGGCAGATCCTATAATATAAGAAACTAAGTGGAAGTGTACGCCTTAGTATAATTAGATGTATTCACATTACCATCTTTTGCTAATAGTCCAAATTGGTGATAGAAAAACTCATTTAAGATATTAAATTTACAATATATAATTTAAGTAAAAAAGATTTTTAAGTTAAGCGGTTTTATTTTAAATTAAGACAATATTGATCTTAATAATGTAATAAGGGCTTAAAAATAGTTCAATAGGTCGTAGGTACCACTCATCACACCACCTCATCAATGTAGAGCATTAATCAGACAAAAAAATGACATAGTTGGGCGTACCGTAACCTGAGTAAATATGTAGGTAAATTAAATTTATAATTAAATAGGGGTTGACTTGATAGAAATTTGATTAATGATCGATTTTTTTTCTGATTAATGCTCTAGATTACTTTTATGTTTTTTGGGCAATAACACCACAATAGAAATAAAACGACGTATATTGCAGGAATACCAAACGTTTCAAAGTCTATTCTGACTTCGTTGTCAATGGCTTTATATTTATTGATGTAGATTGCAAAATGAAAATTTGATTTATGACATTTTAAATGTACGTCGTTTTATTTCTATTGTGGTGTTATTGCCAAAAAAACATAAAAGTAATCAAGAATATGCTACAAACAACGTTTAGAAGACAATGCTCTAGATTTATGAGGAGAGTGATCTGATGACTACCTACGACTTACCGAATTAGTTTTTAGTACATTATTTACAGCAAAATTGTTTTCATTGTGAATAAAACCGTTTAACATAAAACTTTTTTTTAAATTTACTTTCAAACTTTTAGTTTTTTATTTTGTTAGATTATACCACTGATCATACTGGTAATCTAGTTTCACGTTGCTTAGGTGCTTCTGATGCTACCAGATGCCTTTGTCTTTCACTTTGCCCTGCCAACCTTGCCTCACGTTGCTCTGGTGTTTCTGATGCTAACTGTCATCTCGGTTTTTGTACTCAACTATGAATTTCATTTTTATTCACTTTTGCAGGTTTTGCTCTATATTTTTCTTTCGCCTTTTCAGGCCTTCTTTTTCGCTGTGTTGCAGTTTCTGTTTTATTATTGTTGGTCCCCCGAGTAATGAACATCAAACGGTCGACCTCCCTCCTCTTAGAGGTCCAATAGAGGGGCAATGCTATATGCAACAAGATGCCCCCAAATCTTGATCGGAAAACTCTAACGACATTTAATTTATATCCACTCTAATGCCGCACAGTCCTCGGCACATTTTAATTTTCTTAACTTGAATGGTGTACCGTTAACGACGTATCATTTTTAGCCACCCTAACGCCATACAGTTCTCGGCACGATACAAAATCTTGACTTAGGTAGGTTAGGTTTATTGAAGTTGTGTGAAAAAATATATAGTTAATTCGCCATATTGTATTTTCTTTTGTTTTTCAAAGTGAACTTTCATCTTTTGATCTAGACCTTTTATTTGATACCCGTATTGAGATAGTTGGGAATGAATATGGTATATGGCATTTAGAAGTGGCGGCCATCTTGTATTTACAATGTAAGAAAATGTATTAACATGTATTGTCACCAGAACTTAATATGTGCGCCAAATATCAGATCAATCTGTCAACAGGAAGGGGGTGAAATTTTAAGTATTAGATTTGACCCAAACAAATAAATAAACAGGGCAATCTAAATTAAACCGTTTAAAAACTGTGTCTATTAATAAATAACAAATAACTAAAATTGTCGAAAAAAATGTGTGTCCCTTCTCTAAGCTAAAATGTATTACTTACTAGAAAAACTTTCGAATTCATTTTAAAAGGTATACAATTTTAATTAGCAATAATTTGAAAAAATCGCTTATATATCAGTGTTAATAATTTTTGCAAATAAATTTTCATTTTTGTTACCATGACCTTAAGAGATTGAATCGTATGAGCCCCGATAATGTTAGATTTGTCAACTTGCTGCTCAGCTTTTTCCACATCTATAAACGCTGATTCTTGTGTTTAAGACTTATGATTAAATAATGTAATTAAATGCAATTGTTTATGAATTGAACAAAAACATAAATTTGTAACTAAACTGCAGTAATATCATATTTATTGAAATTTTCTTGAGCCGGAAGATCACAAGTATGTGAATCTTGATGAGGAAAGAACTTAATTTTGGAGAGATCTGTTTGCTTGGTTTGTAAAGCATCTGTTAGTTAATTTAATTTTAAGGAAACTATGTGAAGAGAATAGATTTTTTTTGCTGTGAACGCACAAAATATTTTAAGTTGGCTAAAACTTAGGTTACTAAAAGGCTATCCTTACAAAAACGGTTAGATTCTCAACCACCAGACCCTAAATTAGTAACCATATGGAAATTCTGTAAAGACAGCGACCGTCTATTCAATACCATACCATGGATTAAAATTAAAGTTGACACTCTGTTACTGCGCGTCGGTTTCTCGTAGATTTCTGTATGAAATGATGATTGTGTTTTCGTTCTTTCAATATTGTTTCAGGATCCGTGGGTTTGAAAACAATTAATTTACAACAAAAATAGATATTCTTTATGTTTATACCAAAAGTTAATAATCAGTACTAAACTAATACTTTGAGTAAATATTACAATGAATCTTTTTTAAAGTTTATTTATTCGCAAAATTAATATTTATTTTGGATGATTTATGTCTCGAAGGTTTCCTATTTTGGCAGCGTACAATAAAAGGTTTTAACAATATCTAAAAAGTGTAAATAGGTTATTTGTTTATTTTCTAATGTGAATTATATAGTTGGTTCTTTGCAGTTCATGTCGTTTAAAATAATTTATGCATAAATTCCGAAACCGGTTTCCAAACAATAAACATATCGTCGACATAAAACGCAATTCAAAATTCATAGATTAGTAGACGCAAGATGCAAGACCGACATCTAGGATTTTCGGGGAAACTAACACACAGAGGTTCCGAATCTAGATTCGTTCAGTATAACTGCTGTTCTTCCGTAACTCCGAGGTTAGAATGTCACGATAAAATTTTCAGGTTATTTCACCTGTCCGAGATATTGAATACTCTCTTCGAGGTGTCATTCTTTTGTACGCCAGACAATATATATATATATATATATATATATATATATATATATATATATATATATGGTTGATGATTTATTCCGGTGTACATCCGTTCGTTTGTATTCGTTTGAAAAATCACTTGACGTTTCGCCAAAATCATATTTGGCTTTCTCAAAAGATACTAAGTAACAGTTATTCGTTTGAAAAATCACTTGACGTTTCGCCAAAATCATATTTGGCTTTCTCAAAAGATACTAAGTAAAGTTACTTAGTATCTTTTGAGAAAGCCAAATATGATTTTGGCGAAACGTCAAGTGATTTTTCAAACGAATACAAACAAACGGATGTACACCGGAATAAATCATCAACCACATATTTCCATCCGTGAAACAGTATACACAAACATATATATATATATATATATATATATATATATATATATATTCTAATTGGGAACATTCATCAGTTGCGCTTCCCACAATTGAATGTCCTCTCGAACACTTATTTATATTCTCTTCGTCTCTTCGAGGTGTCATTCTTTTATATGCAAGACAATATATATATATATATATATATATATATATATATATATATATATATATAGTTTCTGGTTAGGGAACCTTCATCAGTTGCGTTGCCCACAATTAAATGTCCTCTCGAACACTTCTTTATGTATTTTCCCCGAAAATCCTTGATGTCGGTCTTTACATCTTCAAACTTATTAATATATTTGAAACATAACAGTAAATTTGTAGACGCGAGATGTAAGATCGACATCTAGGATTTTCCGGGAAACTAGCACACAGAGGTTCCAAATCTGGAGCTGTTCCCTGTAATTGCTGTTCTTCCGTTACTATTTGGTTAGAATGTAATTCTATCGTGGGAAGCCCAACTGATGAAAGTTCCCAACCAGAAACAATATATATCATATATATTGTCTTGGGTACAGAAGAATGACACCTCGAAAAGTGTATTCAATATTTCTGACAGGTGATGTAACCTGAAAATTTTATTGTGAGTTACGGAAGAACAGCAATTATACGGATCGGCTTCAGATTCGGAACCTCTGTGTACTAGTTTCCCCGAAAATCCTAAATGTCGGTCGTACCTCACGCGTCTACAAATTTACTGTTATATATCAAATACATAAATAAGTCTTCGAGAGGACATTCTATTGTGGGAACAATACATATCATAAATTTTGTCTTGTGTACAAAATAATGAGACCTCGAATTCATAGATTAGTTGAAAATAAATTGTTTTCGTATAAAATGTTACTGGTTCTATTATTTTGTTACGTTGATTCAGTAGCATGCTTATTTACTATATTCTGTATTAGTAAATATAGTTCGCTTTTCATGTTTCGTTCGTGAACGTATGAATCCGTTATCAATATGTTGATGAGTAAAATCTAACTGGAAATATGAATATCCCTAATGCGGAACATTCAGGCAGTATAAAATCCAAAATGAGCATAAAATTTGCGGCGTACAATTGTTAGTCTATACAGTTCTCATAAGAGGAGCATCTTCGTATTTGTAATTCATTTTCGTATATTATTGAGGAAAAAGTAGAGGTACCATACAAGCAAAATCTCATAGCTCAATAACGACCTAATTTTTGGTCTGATTAATGTATCTCCAACAAAATTTACTCTAGAAATAAATTGTTAATGGAGTTAAATTATATGCAAAGTTGCAAACAATTTCGTACAAAATTTAATGTTTCATCCTAATATCCAATAACTTTCTTATTACTAGTAAATCGCTTCATAACTAGTTAACTTGCAACCTATACATTAAATTAAGCATAATTCCTTATAAACGTTACCACTTGAGCAAGTTTATAGTTCGACAGTTATAAGTAGAGCTTCAGAACAACCATTAATCATTTCGACGATATATCAATTAGGCAAAACTAAATAGTGACCTTGGAAACACTGAATGCAGTAAGCTATGGCAAAACATTAAACCTCAATTTATAATTCATTACTTCGGAAAGTGATGTCTGCCATCAAATCAGGATTTCGATTTTTAATAAGATATCTTGCTAAAAATAAAAAACAAAGTAATTGTTTTTCTGGTTATTCTCCCGTAGTATATAGAAACGTATTTCTTCTCGCCAAGAGAGTCAGGAAAACATATGTTTATTCATGAGAACGGCCATGAAAGCATACAGATTTTGATATAGTATATACATATATACATACATACATATATATTTATATATATATATATATATATATATATATATATATATATATATATGTATTCATGTATATATTTTTAAGTCTCTTTTATTTCCATTTTTATTCTTTCAGGTCTACTCTAAATAACTTTACTTTCGAAATTTTTCTTCCATTATTAAATTATTATAGTTCCTAAATATCATGCAGCTTTTAAACGTTGTTTGTGTCATATTCTTGATTACTTTTATGTTATTTTGGGCAATAACACCAAATAAACATGAAAGTAGTCATGCAGCGGTTATAGCACTTAAAAAAGGAAATTTGCCAAAACTGTTTGCCTGCACAAAATGTTATTGCTGGAATTTCGGAAAGATATTCCAATTGCCTATACCGCTAGCATTCGCAATATTGCCTGAAACTATTTCATCGTTTATCCTTTGCATCTTATACTTCAAAGAAAATTTAACAATAATACATAGAATATGTGTATGGTAGGAATAAGCACGAATATGGCGCGATCGAAAGCAATAACTTTTAACGATGTTGCATTTCTTGACACACAATTTCGAAACCTTCAGAAGAGTTTGTTTACAAAAAGAATACAACCTTCCCCTGCTGGAGTATTCTAACTAAATTTCCAACTTCAAATAACAATCTGGTTTGCTATCGCCGCTTCACCATTACTAAAACGAATTTCCTCCATTCGCAACTTCGCTAAATCCACCAGATTTCGACTTCTCCACGAAATTCTCCAAATCAAATTAAAACGAGAACAACAGTGCCCCATCTAAGATAATATAGCATTATCGAAATAAAGGACAATTTCACATTTTATTTTTAGAATATTAATTGTAATTTTATGTTTACACAATTAAATGCTAAATATTTCCACTAATTATTTTGTGGTTAATAAAGTGATATTTTTTAAATTAATTGATTAATAGAATTAATTAAATCGATTTTGTTTTTAAAATTTTCTACCGAAAATTATTGACAGAAATCTAAGCTGTCAACTGCGGCGACCTACACTTTTTATTAATTATTTTGGTTAGTTGAAGAATCGCATTTTAGTTGTTCTAAATGTCAATTTATCAATGTTGTCAGATGCTGGAATCATCCTAAATAATTTTGCACGACACTTATGTATTATAATCGTTTAATAATACATTTAAAATTATTAATATATACAGAAAACCTACATTTGCAGATAAGTATTTTCAATTCCTCTTTCGAAACTTAACAGTCAGAAAATATTTGTTTAATTGAATTCTATTTATATATTATTTGGCTGTAATTATTTAAGATTATTACTCAATTTAATTATAATGAAAGCTAAATAGGTAGCAACTGTATTAATTATCTTCAAGATTCTCCAGGAAAATTACCATTATCAAATGACTTGAACAAAAAGCAACTATTTATCAGAGGTAACATGAACTAACATTTTTCCGTAACAAGGACTGCCGATGTTAGTTTCAAAAGTCGTAACTATTGCAAATGCATATGCCAGTTCTACAAACTATTCCAGGCCTCGACAGCACATTACAATAAATAGAACTTCTTAGACACTTCTTACAGTCAGTCCCACAATAAGTGGGTAAATTTTTATAATAAACAATTTGCCACCTGCACTCCATCCGATAATTTAATTCTCCTAAAATGAATATACTTTTTTTTCTATTCATTTAAGGTAATAAAGAAACAAATCAATTTTCAAGCCTACATAATTTCTGTTTATAATATACAGGACTTTCTTAGCAATTTTATTGTCCTCCATTTAATAAAAAATATTTACCTAATTATGATTCTTAACTCCAATTAAAGACGTAAATCAATTTTTGGATTATTATTACTGCAGATTGCAAGTCTGCAGTGAACCTAACAAACATATTTTTACCTACTCCATACTAAACTTGCTGGCTCGCCATGTACGTAAACAGTAAACTAGCCCTAAGAATAGACAATCAATGTCCTTTTAAAATAGAAAAAGAAGTCCTTCTGGGCTGTCTGCTGTCACTCATTGTGTTTAAAGCTTAGGTAATTTACAGAGAAAAAGACAAAGAACAAAGAACATGCACTGAAGAGATACGAGAAGCAGCCCAAGCTATGGTTAAGATATGTCGATGACACGTTCATCATTTGGCAACACGAAGAGACACAACTACAGGCATTCCTGGAGCACCTAAACAGATGCCAACCATCTAGACGAATTGCACAAAGATATGGAATCAGAATGATTTTCAAAAACAGCAACACTCTAAGCAGCATGATTACAAGAACGAGGCCGGATGCTTCACCAATACCAAATAACTGCATATACAGTATACCTTGTGAATGTGGCAATCTTTACATTGGATAGACAAAGAAAATCTATAGAGACAGCATATATAATCTCGAACGAGAATATAATTAGCGACCCAGCGTCCAAATTAAAAACATTTGGAAACCATTTCTTCGGCCACTGTCGCTAGGCATCAACGACAACCAACCGCCAGATACGACGACTCTGATTGGACCGGATGAGACCCAATGACGATGACCGGTGACGCATAACCGATTAAAGGTATAAATACCACGGATAAACTGAATTTCCCATCGTTCACCTGATGACGATAGCAGATACAAAGCTATTGAAATGCTGTGAGATTATCCTTTTCAAGACGATGGAAGTCCAAGGAAACTTGGAGAATATATATATATAATATATATATATATATATATATATATATTAAAGATACTTTTTTTTACTTTTATAGAGAAAGAAATCAAAACAATTCAAACTTAAGAGCCTGATGCGATTACTATTCAATCGAAAAACACCAAATGCGGATTCAGTCACCGTAAAAAAGGATTCGGAAGGACATCCAATACCGTAAAAATGAAACGTTGTGTTACACTATGCGAGAATTGAACGAATAACTCGAATGACCCTACTCAGGACAAAGAAGGGGCAATGTAAATTTCCTTATCCTTGGAGGAAAAACGCCGTGATAGATTATTCTTGCGAAAAGGAGGAAATTTTATTCAAATGGAATGGACATTTAAAGTAGTGTTTGGTTTCAAGTTCTGAGGAGGAAATGAAGTGCCAAGTGAAGGGATTTCACTTTGTACTAGTGACGATTTGAATGGGGTAGTAGTTTGGAAATATTTTCTGCAGTTATTTATTTTTCTTTTAACATGTCCGATAAGACACCAGCTAGTTTACAGTATTTTCCAAAGAAGGTATAGAGAAAACAGATACTCATTATTCAGCAAAAAGAGTTGGTAAAGAAGGACAGTTTTATTTATAGTATACATACTCATGTATGAAACTGCAATTTTCGCTATTTCTTTTTATTGAGAGCTCGCACCATATATAAAGAAATAATGTGTATAGCTAGTAAATTACAGCTAATAAATGTGCAGGTCTGAAGGTTAAGATTTTTGGAGTTTTTTTTAATAGATGTTCAAAGTTTCTGCAGAAATATTTTAAATGATTTAGGGAGTTTTTATTAGCAATTTGTTTAAACTGCAAATTGCATTTTAAAAGTGTAATATGTAAACACATTTTACATGTGTGAATTAAAATGAATCTTTCTATTAATTGTCTAACTGTGCATAATTGCTGATTTAAATTAAACATTGTCGAACTAACTTCTTCTTTAGATTCACTTTACAAATTCTGTAGATGAATATTAAATTTCTTCGAAAGTCTTCAGAAGCTACTATCATAGCATAAGGCCTTTTCTATTGCTGAATTAATAAAACATTTACTTTTTTAATCTGGGACATGTGGTGTACTGGATAGCAACATATTATGGTATCATAAAATTATTTAATTTAGTATATTCTTATAATATGGGTAAGCTGAGAGTTAAGTTCTTATAAATTAAAATGTGTTTCAATTCATAATTTATAATAATAATTGTCATATTCTATATAGAGATTTTTCTAACTAAATTAAACCGTATATTTTTCACTAAGTCCTTTAGAACTATTGTTCACATATATTAATTAATTCATAATTTCAAAAATTTGAAAGATTTGTTTTACTATATTGCCAGCAGTAATAATAGAGAAAAAGAATTCATTCATTACAAACTACTCGTCACATAACGAGATTAGAAACAGTTATCATGCTCTTATTACAATTTTAGTGCTTAAACGAGTAACGTTTTATACTAGCTTGTGAATATGTTAGAGGTCAGATGCCACTCAGTGTGCCACACCAGTACATCTGTTTCTACAATATTTGGTTAGTTTCACTGGCATATAATTTATTTGTAGCGACAATCTTCCGAATGAGACCAATAATTTATCTACGATGTCCCCTGAAATAAAATTTCGTACAAATTTTGTAAACACGAATAAAATCGTTCTATTTTGCATGCTATCATTATCAAACACATGATCCATATATATATATATATATATATAATATATATATACAGGGTGTATATAGTTTGACTGCATATATTTTAGGTGCAGATAGTACCCACCAAACAAAACAAAAAACTCTCATAACACTATGGTCTAAGCAAGAAAATTTGAAATACATGTTAAGTAAATTATTGTCAATGTGGCAACGTCGCGCTAAAAATTAGATTTGCTTGTAGCGTGAATAATAAAGGAATGAGTAACCACAAAAAAATTGGTGCGTTCCCGCAATTTGTTTAGTGTATTGTGTGCAATTTGATTGAATTACTTCATTGATATTTAAACTTCTGCAGCTTTTCTAAAACACTCCGTCACGCTAATGCTAACTGTAAGTGTTTTTTGCGTGTAAAATATAGACAGTATTGACATTCGTGTTTCGGTTCCCTAGCTGTTTAGACGCTTGGGAGGTTCGTTTTTTGATTCCGTCTGAAGAGACGCCGCTTTTTGTTGTTATAGTGTTACGAGTCCGCGAGTTCTTAGCTCCGTTCGTAACGACCGCTAAACCGCATTCATTTTGTTGCTTTTGTGTGTACAAAAGCGCATCATTTGTTGGTAAACCCGCATTTTTTGTTTGCTCAATCAATGAACATTACGTCGCTATTTTTTTGTGTAACGTGTTGTCCAGACGAAGTTCTAAGAAACTGTTCCTGCTGTTACGGGGCTAGCCTCTGAAGAAAGAAGACCCAAGAAAACACCAGAGATTCGACATAAAAGGTTAGTGATAACTTTTATTTGGTGGTTCGTTTATGTGACGGCACGTGTTTATTGATTGTTCCGCTAAAGGTCCTTCGTCAATTATATACTTGCATTGAACCAGCATTGAACTAAAACCGCAACATCTAATTCATACATACATTTTTTTGAATATTCTATGGAATGTGCCATCGAAGACATTCCAAAAATGAACACCTGTTTTTTTGTATTAAATAATTTCATAGTTTCGAGTGCCGGTAGATTTATTTAGGTACATAAAATTTTATGAAATATTATTTTCAAAAATGTACCCTTTTAATATCTATGTATTGAAATGAATATTTATATTTGGCGTTTTATTTTATGCATCAAGTTGAAGAAGGGAGGATACAAAGTTGTTTACATTATGATACAAAAATAATGCGATACAAAGTATATTAAACAAAACATATCTTATATGTAGTTCTTTTATGTGTTAAATTCTTCGAGAAATAATTGTTACTAAGAAATTAATATTACTTATCTTAGACAAATAAAAACCTTTGACCTGCAGGATGTCATTATGATAGAGCTCTGGCGAGCAAACGGATTATTTATAGTAAATATTCAAAATTCAAAATTCTTGTTATTACATTTGCTTTCCCCACAAATTAATATCATGTCAGGTCTTTACCTAATTGTATGATTGTCATTGTTTGTCACAAAACAATACACTCGAACTCACAATTCACAACAGATTTTATTTATTTTTCCAATTTATATTTTAAAATTAAAATCAAATAACTTACGCTATGTCGAATGTCACGTAAAAATCACTTTCAGTTTCTTAAAAGAACCGGGTAGCAAAAAAGCATTCATGGCAGCGGCCAGCTGTAGTACTGAGTATATGCTATGTTGCCACATCTGATCGGAGAAACGTAGGGCAAATTAAACAGAATAATTTTCTTTGTTAATACAGTTATTAAAGGTGTATACGCTATTGTGTATTTACATATTTAGCTTTACAATCATTTTGAAGCGGGAAATAATCTATTATTCACTGTAATAAAGGCTACAGAACTTCTAACTTTTTCATTTTTTTGGCAAAACTATAGTTTATTTCTGAAAATGTTATAAAGCTTTTTGATTTGTTTTGACCTGAAGTATTGATCCTCAAAATCTTTGCACTCAAACCGTTTACACCCTGTATATATATATATATATATATATATATATATATATATATAAACCGTTTACACCCTGTATAAATATATATTTTTTATATATATATATATAAAAATTATAATATATATATATAATATAATATATATAATTTGGTCAATGTAATGAACATAAAAAGACTAATAGAATTATGAATTTCGATCAGGACTCGATCTTTCAGTTCTGATGATTATTATTTGCAAATTTGACCCATATTTTTTTAATTTTTCATGAAACCTCTTGAGTATCTCTTGTAATACTTTGTTGCCCATAAATTTAATCTAAGTGTAGTCTGAGAAGATAGCCCGTCGTGTGGTGCAGGTAGACGCGTTATTTGTACTGATTTTTGCTGTGGTATAATTGTTGTGAAGATATTGGAACCTTATCTAACAACTTGGCGAACAATTTTTCTGTTTGTTGCTAAAGCTCTGCATCGCTCTGGGCATAGTTATCAGGTCCATGTTGTTCCGGATACATATTCCTCCAATACATGCTGCCTGTAATTCGCTGGAGCCTCAAAATCGTACTTATTTGTTAATAAATAATTGGTGTGTCGTTAGATCTGTGCACGATGGGTACTGATTCCTCACCTTGCTAATAGTTCTGTCTAACGATTTTTGTTTTTATCCTATACCATGGGAAGTAATGGTAATCACTAAATCTTGAACGAAGAGGTAGAGCCAGCTAACAATTCCTGGATTCAACGGAAGTCAGAAAAGTATCTCAGTGAAGAAATGAAGAAAGTTGTTACATGTTGGGAGATATGTGTTATTCGGTGACAATGTCAAAAAATAAGAATATGATTTTGTATTTTAAGGGTTTTGCTTGTTTTTGTTATCTTCTATACGAATATGTGCATGATTTTCGAGTCTACCTTACAAGGATAGTATTTTCTCTGAATAAATTTCAAATCATGGCTAAAATAGATCTTTAATAATGACTTTTATTCAAAGTTAAGAAAGGCCCTTACGGCTCTACACACAGAAATTGAAACTCCACTAACGGACTAGCATTCCAGTCAACGGATACCAATATCCATTAAAACCCTAATTACTCTTCCAGAATATAGACATCAGAACTTGGATGTTACGAAACAAATAATTAATATAATTCCCCATATTTTATCTGACTTTAAAAAGAAGAAGATTCCCAATTTAAGTTTCTATACATATATTCTCTATATTCGAGAAGTATTGACCGGAGACGAAAATAACTAAGTAGAAAATTCTGGCTATCTAGTGCGAATCCCGGATTTCTCCTTGACCTTGTCCTAAAAGGATACTTGAAGGTCAGGTAGATTTTTTAATAAGGAGCTCATATTTTTATCCTTGACCTTTCACTTGAATTTGGGTATAAACATCAATGTTAATTGAAGCGGAAAGGCAATGATATTTTACATTCAGACATGATTTTAACTCAGACCAATATCTTAAAAGAACAGGAAATTTCATATTTAGAAATTTTACCCGTTACCCCGATTATGATCTTTAAGACAAGTTGAGTAAAAAGTAGATTTTTTAAACCAAATATCTTTGACAAGCACAAAGTGATTTCCGATCGTAAATTATTTCGTTGATTCATTTTTTTGTCAGACATTATTGACTCCCATTGTATTAATTGACATGACGTTGAAATGACATAAAACATCTTGATAAAAGGCAAATCGAACGTCACCGAAAATTAACGCACAGGGACACGGCGTTACACACAGTGCGATTCCTGATTTGGAGTCTCTGTGAGCTACATTTTCTTGAAACTCCTGGATGTCGGAAATTATTTCACCATAAAGTATTAAATTTAGTTATATGTACAATATACATAAATAATTATTCGAGAATTCAATCAGTTGAAGGGAGCGCAACTGAAGAAGGTTCTCGACTAGAAACAATATATTGTCTTGCGTTCAATGGATTGAAAAAAATCTGGAAAAGTTAGTATTTTGATTAATTTTTTATTACATTTCCATGCGTTGTCTCTTTTATAAGAGATCTGTCGAATCTTTACATGACTTTGATTTGATCTTCACTGACCACCTGAGTCAGATTTTATATATCTTCACGTCATGAATGTAGATTTGACTTGATCTTCCCTGACTATCACAGTCAGATTTCTTACAATGTAAAATGTTCATCAGGACATAAATATGGGCTCCAACTTAAAAAAAATAAACTTCATGTATTGAAGGTGGAAGTCCGCGTCTAATCGGAGGAAAGCATTAGATAGCCAAGGGTGAACCTTTCAACATTAGAATAGTTTAAATGATCTTTAATTTCAAAATCATATAAAATATCTTCTAAAAATTACAACAAAATCAATAATTTTCTCATTACTTTAAAAGAAACAAGTATACAGTTAACGTGCCAATTTAACCGACATAAATGAAAGATTGTTTGACACTGAAGATTTATTGGAGGAAAGACATATATCAATATTCATCAGTACATTCAAGAACAACGAGTTTTGGAAATAAAACTAACTACAATTATTTAATAATAAATGTTTTGTAAATATTTTAAATGCGAAATTGTTGAATTCATTATAATCTTATTCAGAGAGCGAGCCGCCGCTGATATCTGGAAATGTCGTATTAAAATGCGCCACGGCAGTCCATTCAGTGATACCTAGAGAAAAAGAAAAAAGTGCCGGAAAGGGAAATCGCCCATGGGCTTTCTTGTCGGAAAGACGTGCCCTCAGAAGTGCAATCTCTAAAGCGAGAACCTTCGTAAAGCATGAAAGATTTTTTCACTTTTTTTTCTTTGAGAAACGGAGCACTTAATTAGATCGTGAGATTCGCATGCTGCTAGCTAGCTAGCATAGAAAATTACTCATCGGAATTATGAGACTCAGTTTTGGATAATCGATGAATTATATCATTAAATTCATATGCCTAAAGTAATTAATTTGAAAGAAGTATATGCCATTATAAATATATCAAATGCCTGTTCACACTTAATAGGTAATTAATTTTTTGTTTGTACCAATTAATTATAAAAGCGATATAAAAATTTTGTTCCTCCAACTTTTAACAGATAATAGCATAGGTATAGCTAGAGAATGTAACTACAGTTCATAACGACTATTCATCTTTAGTAGTAGTAAGTATAAATCGTATTTATATAGTATAAAAGTAAGTTTTTGACCAAAGGTTACCTACAATATATCTTTTATGTCCAACTGATCAATATTAAAGTTTTAATAGCTTGATGGGCTTCTAAAATCAATTTTTATATTTACATTATGTTATAGGCTATATCATACCTATGTTTTTATAAATATTCATACTATCTTTAAAAAAGAATGTTAACAACAAGTAAAGAAAAATGGGTGTCTGAATTTTAGAATACTTAACAAATGCTAATGCAGAACACCAATTAGTCACATTGGGAGTGTAATAATTAGCAGGCAACTCAGTCCTGTCACAATACTGGTTATTTACCATAAGTCTTATTATAGATTTGATATATAGCTAATATAGTGTAACATTTTGAATGTGTTCATTTTAGGTAAAAGTCATCAAGCCTGTATTAAAAAAGAGCATTTTGTAGAAATGGGGCAATTCTAATATAAAATAAAATATCTATGAGATAAAATATACGGGCAGAAAACAGTCTCTGTGGGAAGATTACTTACCTAAAAATAATTGAAATACATTTTCCTCTTTTATATACAACAAAATTAACAAGAACGAAAATAATAGTGAGATTTATGAAGTACAGAGAAGGGTACAATACATACAAAGATTGAGAAAGTGAATTTAATAACTTCTTTATGCACATAGGGTATAAACTGACCGAAATTTTATCAAAAACAGCAGTTCCTTTATATGATAGACACAAGTTAAAAAAATCATAATTTTTATCGGAAATTACTGAAAAGGAAGAGGTTATTAAAACATTAAAAAATAAAAGAAGCCCAGGTGTTGACGAAATACAAACTGAAATAATCAAAACGTTAAATTTAGAGAATATTTTGGCAACAGTGCCACTCATCGACATTTTGGGATGTAAATGTGTTAGTAATTATCTGTCATAATATATATTTGTCTCCGTCTGTAACTAGTACTGAAGTTGAGTTGTTCTTGGATGCTTTTGAGCAATTCACTATCGGTCTCTCTAACATTATCATAATAGGTGACTTCAACATTCCGTTTCTCAACAGCACTAACATCAAACTACTAGATTGCAATCTTTTATTGAATTTAATAACTTTAAACAAGAAAACAATATTATAAATGCCAATGGTGGATTGCTTGATTTAGTCTTGTCTAGTGTATCATGTAAAGTTAAGCCTGAACTCAATCCGCTAGTGATACTTACAATTATCAACCCCCTGCTTATTATTTCAATCAGAGTTCAAGTTCGACATATCAACCGGTTTCCGCTTGACACCAGACAGAGAACACATAACTTTAGAAAGGGTGACTACCACGGCCTATACCTTGCTTTATGCGATCTTATCTGGAATTCCTTGTCTTCCTGCAGCTTGCGACATTCTTTTAATACACATAATGCATTCTTAGATCGCTTCATCCCCCCAAAATAAAAACAGATTTACAAAATACCTTACATGGTGTTCCCACGACTTAATCCAAAATATTAAACTTAAGAACCACTATCATAAGTTATTTAAAAAGGATAACTTTGAATTTTATTATCATAAATTTAGCAATTAGAGAAAACTTGTAAACAAACTAATTAAGGATTCTTTTAACACTTACTTAAATACCTGAGAGAACAAAATACAAACCGATTTTTGGACATTTATTAATCAAAAATGCACCTCCTCACGTATTCCAGGAAGGATGTCCTACCAGGAACAATACCCTACCAATCCCTAGACAATAGTTAATTCCTATGCTCATTATTTTAAAAGTGTTTATTAACCCCCCCCCCATGGTGCAGGTAATTCGTTGGGTGGGTCCATATACTCGCCTTACATTTCTATAGCAAGTGTATCTATAAGCGACATCATCAAGTCCTCTAAACGCCTTAAAGACAGTTTTACATCAGGAGATGACATGATTCCCAGCTTCTTGGTTAGATACTGCTCGACCGTTTTGGCTGCACCGTTATACTCAATATTTAACTTAATCCTAAAAACTGGGATTTTCCCTGAGTGCTGGAAACTAGAAAATCTGTCCGGTGCAGGAATCTGGTAACAAAAATATCATAACAAAATACAGACCCATCGCCATTAATTCTAACTTTGCTAAAGTATTCGAGATGTGCATTTATGATCATATTTTTCCTATTGTCAGATCACACATATCGCCGGACCAACACGGTTTCTTGAAAAATAGATCCACAGTCACTAACTCATCGATTTTCACCCAGTTCACAGCTGCAGCCCTTGACTCCAAAAGTCAAGTCTTTACGGATTTCACCAAGGCTTTCGATAAACTTCATCACCCTACATTAATCGAAAAGTTATCGGTCTTTGGTTTCAGTTACTCACTGGTTACTCTATTTGAATCCTACTTAAGTTACCGCCATCAATTTGTAAGCTATAACGGCTTCAAATCAAATATATTTACTATCAGTTCAGGAGTACTCCAAGGTTCAAATCTCGGTCCGTTATTGTTTCTGATATTCATTAACGACTTATCAAGTATACTGTTATCTAAAACTCTTCTTTTTGCAGACGATCTGAAATTATTCCTTAATGTCGAGAGCATCAGTAATAGCTTACGACTACACATGTTACACCTGAATCAGCTCACGTTATGGTGTACCAAAAACAAACGCTTTTTGAATATCGCGAAATGCAAAGTATGTTCTTATACTTTAAAGAGGAATCCTATACTATTCGATTATTCGTTGAATAATCAAACTAATGAGCGATGCACTATCATAAAGGATCTAGGTGTATATTTTGATCAAATTCTCATTCCCTGAAAATATTTCCATAACTTGCAAATCTGCACTGCGTTCGCTGGGTTTTATTTTGCGAAATTCCAAAAGCTCTGAAATCTACTTAGTGCACTCAAAGTTAGATTATTACAATCTTATCTCGCATCCTGTCTACAAGATTCATCGTAAGCGTTTGGAGGCAGTGCAAAGAAAATTCCTGAATTTTCTCGCTTTTCGAGTCGACGGCTCATATCCTGTCAGAGGGTACCAGCACAATTTACTTCTTGACAGATTTGGCATAAGGTCTTTAGTTATGCATTGGAATTTACATAGCCTTTCATTTCAATATAAATTGGTTCACAACAGAATTGATTCTCCTGTTCTTCTGTTAATGATCCCGATACATTCGCCAAGGATTTTTTCAAGAAATAACACCTATTTTTCTCTGTTTGCAAATACAAATGTGCTTATAAAGTCACCACTATTTATCATGTGTAGAACTTATAACAGTATATCTAGAATCTGTGATATTAACTATGACAATTTTGAACCAATCGCTGAAGCATATATTCAACAAATGTCAGTTCAACCATGGTTCAGTTACTAGTAAATGTCTCTTGCCAACTGTTATTTTATTATTTTATTTGTTTTTTAAAACTGTATAAAATTTATGATGTAATATTTGTCAATTGTTATTTTATTTCTTTTTTAAAACTGTGTGTAAAATTTATGTTGTAATATTTGTAATATTCTGTGTTCTTTTTATTCTTTTTATTATTATAATTTTTTGGAAATATTTAAGATACCAAAGTTTATTAGCACGTTTCATTACTTTATAATATTTTTCCTGTACTTGGATTTATTTCTATTGGGCAATAAACTAAACTGAAGTGAAGTGAAGTGAAGTGAAATGAAGTGAAGTGAAGTGAAGTGAACTGAAATTAAATGAACTGAAATGAACTGAACTGAACTAAAAACTAAACTAAACCAAACTAAAACACTGAGTAATGAAGTTGGTTCATTAATTACCAACTTAGTAAATAATATCTTTCATACAGGAGATTACTCAATAGAATTCAAATGTACAACAGTTGTCTTAGTGCACAAAAATGGCTGCAAAAAACTCATAACAAATTAGGGACCAATCTGTCTAATAACTACATTTACAAAAATTACTGATAAACTCCTCAAATCAGACTAAATTAATTTTTTCATAAATTTTATATAATCAGCAAAAAACAGTCGGGATTCATGGAAGGTCTTTCAACTACAGAAGCCATCGCTCTCTTTATAAATAAGATCTACAAAGCTGCTGTTGAAACTAAACCCTGTATATGCGTATTCGTAGATTTTACTAACGCCTTTGACACAGTTCCACATAAACAACTACTAAAGTTTCTGAAAGATACAGGAATAAAAGGTATGAATCACAAACATACTTAGTAACACAAGCAGTAATATTACAAAATAGGAAAAACGGATGGAGAAAAATGAAAATGGGAATACCCCAAGGCACAATTCTAAGTCCCCTTCTATTATTGTTGTAAATAAATAATCTGTTCAGTATAAATACATCAGGAAAGATCTTCAATTTTGCTGATGATACAGCCATTGAATACACGGATGATTAATGGCTGTCGCTAAAAACATGGCAAATTACGATTTAAAAAAAGTTACTGACTGGTTTCAATAAAAACGCCTCACAATTAACTCCAAGAAAACACCTTATGTACTCTTCACTAGCTACAAAAACTATCTACAAAATTTACAAACTCTGTTTATAAATAATGGAGTATCTGTACACGAAATAAACAAACAAAATAGTACCAAATATTTAGGAGTAACAATCGATTCAGTCAGCAATACATTAAGACATCTAATAAACAAGGTTAAATTTCTAAGAAACAGTCAAACAATAAGATAACTAAAAACTTTGTATTTTGCTCTTATTGAGAGTAGATTACAATATGAAATACTTGCTTGGGGTGGAACTACTAAAATTGCAGGCTCTACAAAACAAGATAGTTAAGATAATTTACAGAAAATTATATAGCATGACACTAACCAATTATACATAGAAGCGGGCCTCCTCGATCTTAGGCAATTAAATTTTTATAATATATTGATATTCATATATAGAAATAGAAACACATACTTGATAAACAAAATCACAAGTACACTACAACAGGTAAAGAAAAACTAATAGTACACAAACCATTTGTTCAAAAAGCTATTGATCAACATACTTAAGCAGTGAGATCTATTACTCACTCTCAGACATGTACAAAACTTATATGCTAACGATTAATTCCCTCACTCTTTTCGAAAAATTTTTAAAGAAATATCTTAGAGAAGTGGACAGACAAATTATTCATGATATAATTGACCAACATATGAGAGTGTATATCCTGGACACTAAATATTTAGTAGATATATAAAATACGTTGACTATTTAATATTGGTTCGTTTAGTTCGTTTAATTTAAATATAAAGTATGTACTAAAATGTATAAAATAGATCCATTAATGTGACTGTAACTATCACATTATAATGAAATATTTATGATTATTAAACACTTACGAATACATATAAGCCTTGAAAACTCAAATTAACTCAATAAAGATTATTATTAATAATTATAAAAAATTTCAAATACAATAAAAAATACTCTCTTCGAGGGGTCATTCCTTTCTACGCAAGACAATATACATTATATATTATATATAACATATATTGTTTCTGGTCAGGGAATCTTCATCAGTTGTGCTTCCCACAATTGAATGTCCTCTCGAACACTTTTTTATGTATTTGATGCATTTCGTTAAATTTGAAGACTCGAGATGTAAGACCGGCATCTAGGATTTTCGAGAGAATTAGCACACAGAGGTTCCGAATCTGGAGCCGTTTAGTGTAATTGCTGTTCTCCCTTATCTGATGAAGGTTCCCTGACCAGAAACAATATATGTTATATATAATATATAATGTATATTGTCTTGCGTACAAAGGAATGACACCTCGAAGAGAGTATTCAATATCGCTGACAGGTGGTGTAACCTGAAAATTTTATCGTGACATTCTGTCCTAGGAGTTAAGGGAGAACAGCAATTACACGGAACGGCTCCAGATTCGGAACCTTTGTGTGCTAATTCTCTCAAAAATTCTAGAAGTCGGTCTTACATCTCGTGTCTTCAAGCAATTAAAAATGTTAAAAGTGTATCAAATATTAAATTAATTTTAAATATAATATTTTTAAACTTTAGTTTTTTGCGGTTATTCTGATATTTCATTATTACAAATAAAATTTCTAAGAAGAAAATGCAAGAAACAAACTCATAAGTCACTATGAAGATGCGGTATTTATATTACAATACATAAGTACTTACATACATACCTATGAGTGTGCGTTAAACTGCAATGTATGTTCAGATTCAGAATGATTTCATCAATTTAAATTAAACACAAAGTTGGAGATGTCTATGTCTATATTATATTAAAAATATAAAGAGATATAATCCACCTGAACTCTCAGTTCACAGTGTCAACACATTGAGAATGCCAAGTAAGACCTTGGCGGAAGGTCTGCAGTATTCAAAAATCAATCAAAATTACGAACTAATGTATATATATATATATATATATATATATATATATATATATATTGTTATGGAATTTAATAGGCCAAAAGTTTTTAAGGAACACTGAAGGCAAAATGTTTAAAAAAATTGATTAAGTATTAATATTTATTGTATGTGAATATATCATAACAGAGCCTATCAGAAAGGACTAATGAAAAAAATTAAGTTTCAAAACAAGATGAAAATATTTACTTGAAATATAAAGTTAGAATGTATAAAGGAAATTAAATAATGAAGGGGGAAGTTATTTACTCAATAAATATGTAAAAGTGGAGTTAGGTGAGTAAGTAGTTAGTTAGTAATTAAATAATAAATGTTATAGAAAGATAAATTGTATGTAATGAAGGTTAATCTGACTTTACCTTTCTATAGGCAACCAGATTAACCATCGTTATCGTTTTGTTATGGAATTGAATAGACCAAAATTTTTTAAGACAGACTGAAAGCAAAATATTTAAAAGATTTGATAAAGTATTAATATTTATAAAAAAATTCCCCATTACAAAATAAGCATTTTGATAAAACTATTGTTTTCAGCAAAATCTTATTTTGAAATTCTTAAGTGTGGTATTTGAATATACTGTCTATATTAAATATTCCCTTGATTTTGCCTGTTTTTATGTCTTTCAAAATATAACTATTAACTCCATCTTTATTCTCTATTTCAAAAGGTCCTTCAAAAGGCATCATTAATTTCATACATTTTTTTAGCCCTATTAGTATGTCTTAAAGTTTTCACCACAAAATTTGTTTTCTTTTTATCTCTAGTTTCTTCCTTCTTGATATACTTTTTTGCTTGTCGTTGCATTCTCTTATTTATTATCTCTAAAGTTCCTAAATGTTTGTCCCAATGTTTGTGGTTTTTATTTGCATATATCCTTAATTATTTAATCACTTCTTGGATATAACGTTCTGTTGGGTTGGCATTTGGATGCCTGATAGATGTAAAATTTAGTGATATGCTATTTTCCCTTATATATTATTCAAATCGTTTACTTCTAAAATAAGTGGCATTATCTAATATAATTTTCTTTGGTCTTCCTATTTCATTAAATTATCTATTTAACATTTTCTTTAATTCTCTGACATCAGTTCTTCTACAAGCATATAGTTTTATATATTTGGAAAATACATCAACAATTACTAAAATATGTTTATTGTCATTTTCAGTTGATATCATATTGCTATTAAAATCAATTGCTACTAGTTCTAATCTCTCATTTGCTAATATTGTTTTGAGTATATTGTAATTATTAAAATTTTTGTGTTTTGCCTTCTGGCAAATCTCACATTTTCGAGTAACCTCTTTTGCTATCGTAACATCTTTTTTTTTGTTTTGTATTAATTTTTCATTTCCATTTCCATTGCTATGTTAGTTTTTCCCATCAATCCTTCCAAGTCTGTTGATTTATCTTATTCTTTTTTCCTGGACTTCCAATTTACTTGTGGGTTTATTTCTTAACAGTAAATTGTTTGCTCTTCTCTTCCCCCACTATAATTTATACTTTTTTCCAGTTGCATCCTTGAGTTCAGGTTTTCTCTTTCATTATTCATATCATTGATGATTGGCATCAACCATCTTCTTTCAAGTTGACCATTTATTTTCATCCTGTTTTGTATTTCATAATTTGCTAAAATCGACCTTCAGCTGCGACAAGCTCCCAAGCGAGGTCAAGCTCCCAAACGAGGTCAAAGGCCTTCTACGAGGTCAAAGCCCCCTACGAGGTCGAATTCCCTCATGAGGTCAAAGCTCCGCACGAGGTCAAAGTCCCAAAATCAGGTAGAAGTCCCAAAACCAGGTAAAAGCCCCAAAACGAAATGAAGCCCCCCCCAATGACAATTCTGGATCCGCGACTGCCTTCCAGCCTATCTGTACAATAGTTCTAGTAGTAGAAAGTTTGCAAACAATATGGGTATGGAAAAAAAGAAAGAAGTATCTGAATATATAAATCACCTAACAGGCCTAATTTTTTTTTCTGTAAGAAGTTCTAATAATTCCCACTTGCTGCTGGATACTGTATCTCCCTAAAATGACGGTGGCGCAGTGTTGCCAGCGTTGCATGTTAGATTTCTGAGGCTCTTATTGGTAAATTAATTATTCGTGAATACTCACCGCTGAAAAAAAAATGTTTGAAAAAGAACTTACCTAAAAGATTATTTCGGCCTTCATATTACTCTATTGGATCTAAATGACGGCATGTTTATTTTTATTTATAGAGCTGTTTTTTTTTCTAAGAAATTTTGTTGCATTAAAATGGCAATTCCATTGAATTATTGGGTCATTATTGTTTTCACTTTGTGTTAATAGAGAGTTGTTTTAAACAATTTGAAAAAGATTAACCTTCGTTACATACAATTTATCTTTCTATAACATTTATTATTTAATTACTAACTAACTACTTACTCACCTAATTCCACTTTTACATATTTATTGAGTAAATAACTTTCCCCTTCATTATTTAATTTCCTTTATACATTCTAACTTTATATTTCAAGAAAATATTTTCATCTTGTTTTGAAACTTAAAATTTTTTCACATACAATAAATATTAATACTTTATCAAATCTTTTAAACATTTTGCCTTCAGTGTTTCTTAAAAACTTTTGGTCTATTCAATTCCATAACAATATATATATATATATATATATATATATATATATATATATATATATTATATCTTCACAAACACAAATGCTTTTTTAAAAAAATATATTTTTATTTAAAATAAAATTCAATATTTTACTTGAAAGTTACGTTATGAAATATAAATGAAATAAATGAAAGCGATACACTTAATGAAGCTCACAGCCATCGCATGTGCATTTATAAGCTACCTGTTGCATTGTCAGCATCAGCAGTTTTACACGTGCGATTTACATTTGCGTATTTCCTGGGAATTGCTATATCGTGTAATATGACACCATGTGAACGACTCATTTGACCGGTTACACGGTGTTGTCATATTATTATTCTAAGTATTGTTTACGACGTATATAACAACTTCCCTCACAAAGAAAAAGTTGCTGTTTTACAGGAACTTTTCTGAAAATAGAATTTGTAAAATAATAAAATATAAAGGTTGTATACATATGAAATTTGTAGAAAGCAAAAGTGAATAAAATAGCATTAATTGTATAAATGTATAAAATAAAAATATAATTAGCATTAAGGTCATTAATAATAAAACCTAAAATAATACAGTTTTTAGCGGTAAATAAGTTTTACAAAACAATTTTTGAAATTATTTTGGGGTACTTAGCTCGATGTCTTCAGTTTCGTTCTGTCGGAGGTTCGGTCTCAATCTTGGCAACAATTTTGAAATTCTGGTTGTGGGTGATGGACTTTCGCTGGTTGTATTGCGTTTACGCCAAAGCATTTGGAGGACAAATACAGCGACAATTATTATTATGGAAAATATTGTCACGTAGGTGAACCCAGAAATGTTCTTTTTGACGAATGGCTGATTTATTAATTCGTCTAGGTCCTTTGAATAGTCGTTGAGTTTGTGGTTTGCGACGTTTAACTCCTCGAAATTCAATTCATGGAGTTTCAAAGGTTTAAGTTCGGGAACGACAATTTTTTCTGGTATGGTATCGCAGCAGTTGAAAGGGATAAGAACTGGTTGATAGTTGTCATGGGTGTTGCTGCTTTTTGTGGCTTCTGCTTCGATTTTGGTTATTCCAATGAAGGCACTGCAATCTTTCTGAAGTTTTAATAAAGAGTTAACATTGAGTGTTAAGGGTTTTGTATTGATGTCGGTACAGGTGATGGTAATGCTGAGAGGCTCGGTAACCATAATTAACCACACGTTGGTTTCGAGTTTTTGAACGTGGTACACTTGAGCAGAAATCACGGCACTGTGACAATTGTCCGGCACTTTTTTAAATTTCTTAAAAGTTGGGCCTCGCACAAAGCATTTGAGTCTATCGGATATGCATAGAGTTCAGAACACAATTTATTTTGATTGTACAACGGTTTGCACGCACTAAGGTCTTTTATCGGAATATACAGTAAGAAATCGTCGTTTTTTGCTATATATTTATGAGTGAATGAGAGTACATGGTATAACCCATTTCTATCATCATAGGTGGGGATTGGGTATAAGCGGAGAGCAGTAATTGGTTGCTGTTCAATAAGTGGAATTCTGAGTATAAATACACGGTCGGAATCTGTTTGAAAAGCTTCTAATTCTGTAATTTCTAAGTATCGTGCAATACTTGAATATTTGACGGGCAAAGGTAAATTATTTTTCACGAGATTCTGTGATATTTCCTGTAAGGCGGCAATGAAATGTTCGGGAGTTAAAATTGAAGTATGGATAATTTTTAGACGGGCAAAAGTTATGGAATTAAGAACATCATTTAAGTTGTCTTCTAGAAAGAGATAATTTTCCATCAGTTTTTCCGTCATTTCTAGAAATGAGAGTTTTGTTTCCACGTACGCCATTTTGTCGTTTACTTTACGAATCATATTTTCCATTTTTCGAATATTTTCGTTAAATATTTTCTCGTCGACCTGAATGTGTTGAATAGTCTCGTTAAAGTTCTTTATAACTGAGGTGGTTACACTGATTTGGTTTTTCGAAAGGTTTTCGATCTGCATTTGTCCTTTGTTTAAACTATTTATACTGTTGGTGAAGTACTCGCCGTTGGCTGCGTCTAAGTTACCAGTTATGGCTTTGAAAATTGATCCGGCGCCATCGATTAGTCCACGTTTGTACCTTCGAGTGTCCATGTGGATTTCTGTGAATTTTTGACAGAGTTTGTGTTTTGGTTAAGTAAGTTGATGTGTGATTGAACGTCAGCACGGAATACGTTGGTTGGGTGGACGTTAGTTTTTAGTGATAAAGTTAGTGCATCGAGAATTCTGTCGTTGGTAGCGAAAGCTTGTTCTAGAGTGGAGAGATTTCTATGAACTAGAAGAGTCCATTTGTGATTTGACAAGGCTAAACGTGATTTTTCATGATAATAAATCCCTAGGGTGTTATTGATTGGCTTTATTTCAAATTGACCCTGTAAAGAAATCAGTCTTCTGTGAAAGGTTTCATACGGTCAAAGTTTACTTTGGTTTTTTGGTTAGTACGAGAATTAAGTAAAGTAGCTGAGTTTGTATGTAGTTCTACTATTTGAAATGGTCCGTTAAATTTGTTTTGTAGTTTATCTTTGAACTGAGATTCGCGTACGTAAACCTTGTCACCTACTTGATAATTTGGGGTTTTGTCCGAAACATGTTTACCGAATCGAATTTTGGCTTTCTGTTCGCGTGCTATTTTGTAGTACTGTGAGATACGATTGTTTAAGTCTCTGATGTATTTAGAAATCAAGTTCTTTTCGTTATAGAGGGTTTCAGGTGGTCGGCTAGACGTGTGTCAGAAAACGAGTACATAGGGTGTGAACCCATGAGTTTTGTTAGCGGAGTTGTTGTAAGTAATAATTGCGTATGGCAGAATATTGAAGGGGTGTTCGTCAGGGTGCTCGGCTTTATGAATACGGATCATATCTAACAAGGTTGAATGAAAACGCTCTAATGAGCCGTTAGATTGGGGCTGTCCCACATAGAGTAGAAAAGTTTAATATCGAACAATTTGCAAAAGTGCATTGTCGAATTCATGACCGTAGTCGCAGTGTATTCTCAGAGGCGTTCCGAAGTGTTGGAAAAACACCAAGAGTGACTTGTCGCTAATCGGATAGGCCTGGGAATATTTAGTTAATTCTTCTCGGATAGTGAGGGCGTAATTTCTGCTAGGAACTTCGAGAATGTCGATGTTTATTCTTTCAAAAGGGGTTCTTGGAGTTTCTGTTACTACTAATGGGTTTTCAAGGTTTTTACGGAAAGGTTTAGTTGTCTGACAGATTTGACAGTTTCTAATGAAGTTTTCTACGTCTTTTGTAATACCTTGCCAGTTATACTTTTCTTTAATTCGTCTAATAGTTTCGTTGACCCCTCTGTGTATGTTGTTTTTACCGTTATGGAATTGATCTAGTATTATTGGCACTTGATCTCTTCCTACTGGTTTTGTTATGTTCTGACAGACTTTCCACTTTATGTCTGTTTCTGCGAATATAAACGAAAGGTAGGTCTAAGTTATTTTCAACGCAGTTTAGTTCAGAGTCAATTAGAAGGTCTTTGCTCTTGTAAAGTGAGGCAAATAATACCTCGTTCACAGTGTCGAAATCAGTCGGTAGGGGAATAATGTAATATCGTCTTTTTCAAACGCTTTTACTATTGAAAATATTGATTTTGAATTGCTCGAAGTCGGCGTTCTCTTCGAAGATATCCTCAAGAATTTGATTATGAAAATCTTTTAAATTGCCGGATTGAAAGAAAACTAAGATATTATTGTTTTCTCTATCAAGGAGTTGACAGTTGGAGTACTGAATTTTACTATAGTCGATAAGTGAGACGGTCTTATACCGTTCTACGAATGTCCGAAATTCTGTAAAAATTGAGTTGTCTTCGTCGTCGGTTTCAAGTTGTTCTGTGTCACTGTTTTCGTTTTTGTTTAAGGGAGTTATCGTGAAGTGTTGGAGTTTGGTGTTCGATTGGAAAGTCATACATTCATGAAAATGGTTGATTCGAATGCGTGAAAGAGCGTCTGCTTTCTTATTTACTTTTCCCGGTCTGTATATAATTTCATAATCGTACTCCTCGAGTTTGAGGCGCCATCTGGCAAGTCGACTACCTGGATCTTTAATAAAAAAGAGCCACGTTAACGGGCGGTGGTCGGTCAGGAGTTTAAACTTTCGTCCAAAAATTATTGGCCTGAAGTGTTTAACGGCCCAAACAATAGCCAGAAGTTCACGCTCTATTGTGGAGTATCGGGTCTCAGCCTTGCAGAGGGTCCTAGATGCGTATCTAATTGGCAGATCTTTGCCTATTTGTCCCTGTGAAAGCACAGCGCCGATTGCAAATGCGCTAGCGTCAGTTGTCAAAATAAAGGGCTCATTGAAGTCGGGGTAAATTAAAATTGGGGTCGAAGTGAGGGCTTGCTTTAATTCATTGAAAGGATTAACGCATTCAGAACTGAAATAGAATGAAACATCTTTTTGCAGCAATTTTGTGAGTGGTTTTGAAATTTTAGCTAATTAGGTATCAATCGACGATAATACCCGGCTAATCCCAGAAAGGATTTGATATCTTTTTGATTTTGGGGCTGATGAAATTTCAATATACATTCTACCTTTGATGGATTGGGTTTAACTTTATCTTTGGCAATCAGATATCCGAGATAGGCGACTTCTTTGCGAAGAAATTCGCACTTGTCGGGTTCGATTTTGAGGTTTACCTTTCGTAGGCGTTTAAAAACATCAGTAAGACGAGACAAATGGTCGTTGATAGTGGGAGAGTATACGATTATGTCGTCCATATAGACGAGACAACGTTCGTTTTCAATGCCTAAAAGAATGTTGTCCATAACCCTCTGGAATGTTGAAGGGGCATTCTTTAGACCAAAGGGCATCCTTACGAATTCGTAGTGCCCATTGTCTTTTGGGTCAATCTCAATCTGATGGAATCCTGAGGCGAGGTCAAATGTTGTGAAATATTGGCATTTGCCAAGTTGATCTAATAAGTCCGAAATGTTAGGGAGAGGATATTTGTCATCAACCGTTAGTTCGTTGAGTTTTCGATAATCAACTACAACGCGCCATTTTTGCTTTCCTGAAGCGTCCAGTTTTTTCGGTACTACCCATACAGGGGAGGACCAGGGCGAGTTTGAATGGCGTATAATACCTTCGTCTAGCATTTTCGTTACTTGGGATTTAACTTCCTCTTTATGAATCTGAGGGTAGCGATAAGATTTCGTGAAAACTGGTCTACAGTTGTTAGTCTCGATGGTATGTTTAATTTCGTTGGTAAATGACAGATGGTCTCCTTCGAGATAAAATATGTCAGAGTAGTCAAGAAATAGTTGCGATATTAAGTCGGATTATTCTTCGTTTAAGTGGTCAAGTCGAAGTTGATTGAAAATTTGTTCTTGTCGTTCTAGTATGTTGTTATCTGTTGGCTGGGTTTGTGAAATAGAATTCACACTGAAATTTTGTAAAGGCTCAAGTTTAATGTCAGTGAAATTTATAGTTTTAGGGATGGCATTTGCATTTAATACGATGTCAGAAATTGGCCATTACTATCGACTTTTACTATAGCATTCGGAAGATGGACTTTTTCAAGTTCTATACCTGTCAATAAGGCATCCGTCTCTCTAAGGTTGCAAGAAAGTTTACAGATTTGCTCTGTACGTGGTTGAATGGAAATTGTGTTGACGGGGTTACATGAAAAGTTTTTAGGGGTATCTTTACTGTTTAAATCGTCTGTTACTTTATACAAGGGAAGTGTTTTGAAATTGGTTACTAGTTGCTTCTTTTCGAAATCAACGATGCAATTATAATGTTCGAGGAAATAGGAACCTAACTCGATATCGATATTGCAAATGTAAACCTTATGGGGATCATTGATATTAAACGGGACGAGAGTCGATTCGTTGATATGAATTTTCTCGTTAGTTATTCCCTGGATGACCACATTTTCTTGGAACCTTTCCCTGAAGCGTTTGCAAGTTTCTGGCTTAAAAATAGAGAGTCCTGTACCGGTATCCACAAGAAGTTTGTAGGTGTTGGATGCATCGGTGATATAATATAAATTCTTGGAGTTTACGGACAAGAGGGGTCTTACAGAAATCTCTGTTCGGGGATGTTCAGATTGGGGTCGAAGCTGTCTAAATTCAAGGTTTGAATGTGTGATTGAAGGTTTGACATGTCGGGGGGTTCTGTTTGAGGGGTGGTGTCCTGAAAATTTGTAGGAGAAATTTCGTCGTAGTTTTCAGAGTAATTTTCGCTCTCGAAGTCTGTTCTAGAGTAATCGTTAAAGTCATTCTGGGAATTGTCGTAGGAGCAATAATCGTTATAGTCGAAGTCTGTGTATTGGTATTGGTTGTGTGTTGGGTTCGAATAAGTCTGTTCACTTCTATGATTTTCGAACTCATGATTATTTAGGTGATGAGTACGTTGTTGGCGGTAAAAATTAGGGTTCGGTTTAAATTGGTCCGTATTTGGGGGTAAGTAATCACTTGTTGATGGGCGTTGTTGTTGGAAACTCCTATTGTGCGGAAAGTTTGTTTGGCGAGGTTGTTGATAATTTTGTTGATTAGAATTTTGGGCGAATGGATTAGGGCGAGGTCTTTGAAAGTTTTGCCCAAAACCTTGATTTTGTCCAAAGCTTTGGTTCTGTTGGAATTGCCTCGATCTAGTGATGCATTCATTAACTGAATGGCCCATTCTCTTGCAGAATGTACATTGTTTTGGAGGTGGCAATTGATTGGGTCTTCTGAAGGTTGGAGGTGTATTTTTGAAATTAGAGAATTTTTGAGTTTCTAGATGGTTCAATTGAATTTCTCTTCTAATTCTAGAGATAGCGGTTAAGATATCTTTTGGATCGCTTGCTCGAATTAATTGTCCCATTTTTGGCTCTAGGCCTGTAAGCAGGCTGTTTAGTGCCATAGGTTCAATGAGATCTATTTGGGCTTGTTTTTCCTTGGAAGTTATATTTTGTTTTGTGACTGCGGCTAACATTTTTGCCTGGTGGGTGTGAATTCTGTTTGAGAATGTTAAGGGCGATTCGGATGGTAATTGTTTCATTCGTTGGAGATCTTGAATGAGTGCCGATAGGTCTCGGGGGTCTCCGAAGAGGTTTTCGAGAAGAGTAATGATTTCAGTTAACAGACTAGGGTTTCGTGAATTTACTAATTCCGCTGCCCTGCCACGGAGTTTATTTTTTATGTGGAGTATAAGTAGGACCTGTTGGTTATCGGTCGCCATACTGTGGGCGGTGTTACATGACGTAATAAAAGTATTTAAAAAGATGGGGTTACCGTCGTACTCCGGTACTATCGCAAAAATCTGGGAAATTTTATAGGGCTCCACAGTTGGAGTGGGTGCACCTTGCCTTGTTGTAGTCATATTGTTTAAGAATAAAGTATTTGCACAATATTAAAAGTCGAAATCAGATTATATTGTCAAATTCACAATGGTAAAACGCATATCAATGTGTAAATAAATAAATGTGAAAATAGATAGATATTAAAATAATTAGAACAAGTTATTATAAGTTGTTCAAAATAATGGTATAAGTTTAATATGTAATTATCAATATGTACCTAAATTGCTCAAAAATATTTTTTTACCTTGCATTTATATTCAAAATAAATGAACAGTATATTAAAGGTAGTGATGTAATATGTTTCAAATATTTAAGGAATATTAAAGGATTTATCTTTGATGATAGAAATGGTGATTATAACGTAGTCCTTACAATATAATTCCTGGCATGGACTGTTCTGTAAGTTGACTGCACTGGTTAGCCGTTGCGTGTTCCTGGTGCTAGCTCGCTTCCAGTTGTGTCTCCAGCAAGAGGCTGATTGTCCCACGAAGGTTTGGAAACCACCACGACTAGTTAGAATTCTCGTGTTCTAGTCGTTTTGGAACAATCCTACTGACTGCGCCAATTTTATATCTTCACAAACACAAATGCTTTTTTAAAAAAATATATTTTTATTTAAAACACAAATTAAATATTTTACTTGAAAATTACGTTATGAAATATAAATGAAATAAATAAAAGCGATACACTTAATGTCACTCACAACCATCACATGTGCATTTATAAGCTACGTGTTGCATTGTCAGCATCAGCAGTTTTACACATGCGATGGGCATTTGCATATTTCCTGGGAATTGCTATATCGTGTAATATGACACCATGTGAACGACTCATTTGACTGGTTACACGGTGTTGTCATATTATTATTCTAAGTATTGTTTACGACGTATATTACATATATATATATATATATATATATATATATATATATATGCAATCAATTTTTTGCAGATCTGAAAAAGTAATTCAATCTATGAAACAGAACTCTATACCTCCAAGTCGCAATTTGCAGGCTTCGCAAAAATATTCTTTAAAGGTCTCAAGTAACAAAAACAATTAAAACAGCTTATTGCTATTGTCTTGCTAATCACCATTAGGTAGGCTTTTGTGTATCATGGCGTAGTAAGCAACAAGGCTGAACACTCCCACGCCCCATCGTTAATAAAAATTTTTAATGGTGCATAAAGATGATTGGGTGGAAAAAGGAAATAAAAAACTCCGAATATAATGGCTTATTTTAGTTACTTTTGTGGAGGGAATAAAACGTTTAGAAATTCATTGTTTAGAAAGTTAAGGTGAATATATATGGATCGTAATGGGGCTTTTGTTGAGGCTAATCTATTTTTTATGCGAATTTTGGAGCAGGAGTTCATTGGGATAATGACCCTGTTGAATTATATGAAAGAGTGAATTTCTGAGAAAATGTTTTGCCTGAAACAACTTAATGAGTTGCTGCAATGAGCTACCGAAAAACAGAACACAAACAGTTCTAACGACCAGTAGATAAATGCTCTTTAAGGCTCATGTTAATTCATTCGTTCGTCATTCTTGGAATCACTGACTATTTATTTTGTAATACACTCTATTTGATGTATTTTATGTGGCAAGACTATTGCACTGGCAAGATTAACCATATTGCAAGGTTTGCACTAAACCATTGATTAGAATAAATAATTAAATTAAAACCACCAATAAAGTGTTATGACTGAAAACAACAAGAAACTCATTTCATGTGATACTATTGATATGAGTACGAAGTATTCTGAAGTGATTTTGTAAAGCACACCTATAAAAATCTATTCTGATATAAAATAGTTGAATATTTTGTTTCTTGTAACGCGCTAATCTTGGAACTAACAATCGAATTTAATTTTTTTGCATTTGATAGCCTATTTATTAAGGTTATAAACTAACTAACTAACATTCATGATAGGAGGCGATGGGGTCGAAATTTCTTGAAAGACTTAGTAGTCCTGTAACTTTAAAATTACTTGACCGATTAGTCACATTCACACATATTCGAGATGGCTCTGAACGGATGACAGTATAAGTTTTGAACGGCTAGGCCAACTCAAGTGTTATTCAGACATTATATTTTTTTAAGCAAGAATCAGATAGGTTAAACTGTATGGATCTTAGTGGTCAAGTAATTCTTGGAGGGCTCGACCGATTGAAATCAAATCCACATAATATGTTTTATTTGTCCTGACTGTGGTTTATAATTATAATAGTGTCTATTAGGTGACGTCTTAGTCTAGGTCAAGTGATGAAAAAAAAAATTGGAGAGTCTCGAGAAGAATAAGAACTGCTGGGTCTAGGCTTTCTGCCAGAGCAAGGGAAATCATCTGCCAAAACAAGGTATGAACAACTTCTGCCAAGGGAAGACCAACGTTAGTGGGGACACGGTCAGAAGAACATCTTTCGAGTCAAGACCATAACAACATATATCGAGCCAGCTAGTTTTATAGAAAAGAAGGTCTTAAAATTAAAGTTAACCAATATTCTATACGTGCCTTCTAGATATCTGTTCTTGGGATATATGTAATATTCAAATTATCTAAAAAGCACATGAATATAAAAACTAACATTTAGTTTATGTTGAAAGTCAGTCGAAGAATATTCCATACAATTTTTCTGGGGTGAACCTGGAGCCCAATATTTTTTAAAAAAGTCATTTAATCTTAAACACTACTACAACTACGGATCCATCAGCAATCTACTTTATTTAGTGATATAAATATTTTCCTTACAAAGCTAAATAAACTAAGTATATAAAAAATAAGGAAGGAACACACAAAGAAATGTATAAAATAGTAATTAAGCCTAACCGTTCTGCCTAGCCATACTGATAATCTACAAGTTAAACTAATTCGTTGGTTAAAAAGAATAATATTACAAACAAATTTCATATAAACAAGATCTACCATCATCCGCAAGCCAAACTGCAATGCACTGATTGGGTAACGAGGATTGGTCATCATACAGAAGTTGTAGAATGTCTAAAAATGACTGTTTTTCTTAGAGGTTTTGCTTTCGTTATAAGTTTAATTACAATCGACCGTGTGCTTTTGTTTGTTGTAACACTTGAGCCTGCACAGAAGTCTTTTCTTATGAGCATAAAATCCAATGCCATTATTTGTCGTTAAATATTTTAGTATTGACTTTTAACATGGTATCTTATCCGTTCTAGGGTTATGAAGTTCCACAATTTTCAGTTTCTTTGGCAATATGTTAAAATTACAAAAGACAGGGACAATAACATGTTACAAATCCAAGAGCTGTGTCCTCGATATACAGTTTTAAATTCAAATATAGTGGATTTAGCAAGATAGAAGTTATTAATAAACCACTGGCACTAATGATCAATTACTAATTAGAAATTTTATTTGTTAATACTCTCATGCCATTAAACAGAATAGTGTATAGTGTGTCGCTCAGGTCACGACTTCTATTCTTATTTTACCAGCAGCATGAGTAAAAGAAGAAAGAAAATTAAAACAATCAAAGCCTAAAGTGTGATATTTTAAAATTATCTTAAATTTATTTTGAAATATTTTAATCGAATTGAAATTTAAATTTAGAGGACAGGAAGTAATTCACTTAAACTTCAGATGTGCCAATTTTGTTACAGTTCATTTTATTTTTCTTCAAAATAATATGTTTTTTAGTAGGTACTTTTAGATGGCGTTAACAAATGGCCGGAATCCAATTTATCTCGGGCCATACTTTTAAACAACAATTTTTAACCTCCATATTTTTTCACTTCTAATCTATTCCCAATGGCGGCGATTCTTCTAGCTTTATCGTTAAGCAAGCACCATTTAAAATGTTTTATTTCTGGCGACGCCATACATTTTCACCACTTTTTACTCTGTAATAATTTTTCACCCATACTACACCCCTAATAGCAATACAAGGTAAATTGGATTCCGCTCTTTTGGTCAGACCTGTTTAATGTCCTTATTTTCTGTCTACATCATCAAATTTATCTCCTAACTCCCAAGTTTAATATCCAAAATGACAGCTAAAATTATACTGAAGTAATTGAAATGAGAGCTGACGCTTACTTAGGTAAATTTGTTCTGTGAAATGTGGTTTTATGAAATGATACATAATTTCTAGTTCACCTCTAGAGTGCGCACACAAGGATGAGCATAGGGTACTACCCTTACCGAATCTGTTTCCATTAAGAACTGTAATCAGTTCGGATATAAAACGGTGACGAAACTGGTGTGCCTGGTAGGAATCTAAGCTTATGTGAAAGCAAGAAAAGTCTATATATATATATATATATATATATATATATATATATATGTGTGTGTGTGTGTTTGTGTGTGTGTTTGTGTGTGTGTGTGTGTTACTAGAAATGAGCCCTTTTATTTGATGAATGACATGATGTGTTGCAAAAATAAAAACTTTTCATTTCATTTTATAATTTGCACCCCACAATAAAAATTGGGGTTTTTCTCGTTATTGTTACTGTAAACTATATTCCCTATTTTTTTAAAATTTTGGGCTTAAATAGTTTTGGAGATAAAGAGAGGGGATTGCCGATTTTTTTTTAAATTCCCCTCCCCAGAAGTACACCTGAACTGAATCTAAGATACGTGCTCACCAAGGCTAAACTCTGATACCAAATTTCAACCTTTTCCGTCGAGTAGTTTCGGAAAAATTGCTGTGGTGTGAAAGACCGCGAAATCAGGAGTGATATTATAAGGGCCGTTTAAATGTATATTAAAACGGCTTTAATCAACTAAACAAGGAAATGGGCTTACAAATAGGGCACCAACACATTCAAAATTTTACTATCTGCAGACGGAATTTTATTAAAGAATATAGAAGTGGGGCTTTGAGCTAGAGAAAATTCATTATAAGGTAGTAGGTGAACAAGGACAAGATTTAAACATAGATGGACTAGTAGCCAAATTAACAGACGAATAAGAATATATGGGTGTAAAAAATCCGTTGGACAGGTTGGATAAAAGGTTAATAATTCACAATATAATACGCTGGTCCAGAATAAAATGATAAAACTGAGAAGGCAACCATGTAACGAGGACGTTTTTATGACTGCCAGTTTGGAAAATGCATTTTATGCATTGCGAGAAGGGGCCAACAGAGCTGAAGCACACTCGCTTTCGCTTAAACACACAGGACAAATGTCCAATTTAATTATTAACAAATCGCGATACTTCAAATATCAATTTAATACTTTTATCACTAATCACAACACTGTATAGATTTCGACAGTCGGTTCTTCTTCTCTAACCCATATACAAATAAAAATATTTGTTCTCTACAACATATGTCTGAAGTAATATTTTAAAACAAACCTTTAAAATATGTCTAAATTGGAACTTTTGTTGAGGATTAAAAAGTTTTAAATATGTTTCTTCAGTGTCTAGCTAAAGACTGTATTTGAAGTCTGTTTTTAATTGAAATATAACTTTTCTAAAAGTGCATACCATCTAACAGGTATTGGAAATAACCGTTATTGTTCATCAGAACGAAGAAGCATAAGAGCTATAATAATATTGATGCATATTAGTTAAAATATCCTGTGATAACCAGATGCATGTTTCTTTCTAATTAAGAAAACAATTATCGACATTTTTAAAATTACATATACTCATTACTATTATTAGGCAAATTGATGTTGTGTGATTAGTGGCCTTAGATAATATTCGATAAATATTTATATCAAAAACAAGCCTTAAAAAGTTTAGTAAAATAAATAAGGAAATAATGTTTGAGCAATGATGCTCAATATGTTATTATTATATATTATATGGTATTAGTACTATAAAATGAAAACGAAAATTGTTAACTTCCATTCGATTATTTTGGAAAATGAATATGAAACATACATGGTAACAGAACAATTATAATTCGAGTACATAAAAAAACAATACGGCACAATTACGTTTATCAATTCATTTCACGACATAAATTTTGAAAGAAATATGTCCAAAATATTGTCATGTATACGAAATAAGTTAATAGAATTCAAGATAAAAACTTTGAATATTGGTCAATTCCAGGACGTTCTTTTTTTCGCTACAAAAATTTACTATTACAGTACTTCAGCAAAATTAAAAAATAGAAAAAATATATTTTCTAAAAATGTATCGTTAGTAATTTTATCAAATTTAGATATTAGGGGTCCTAATTTCTTTACTTCGATTTCCATCGTCTTGTAATGTCTGATCTCACAACGTTTCAATAGCTTTATATCTGCTACAGATCTTCTCTAAGTTTCTTTTGCTCTTTTTTGATTACTTCTGGTGCGCTGCAAATATTTGTGGCTCGATTGTTTAGAGTTTTGATTATGCCAGTTTTAGTTGCTGACAGGTGGTTAGAAATTTTAGTGTAGGTGCAAGCCTGTATGTGTAGCCTTGGTGCAGACTGTTGTTTGGATTCTGGTCCTAGACCTTTGACACTTTACAAGGCGACCAATGGAGGGCAACGGAACACTGTATAGCTATGATGTCTCCGCTATCTAATCACGCATGAACCGAACACCACAACGTCAAGTGGGACCGGTGTAAAAGAGCATTTATAGAAACAGCTTATACAATGTCGAACGAGAATATTGTTGGCGAGTTCAGCGTCCAAATTAAAAATAAATGGCGACTCCTTCTACGGCCACTGTCGCTACGTAACCGAAAACCAAGCGCCAGGTACGAAGACACTGATTGGACCAGATAAGACCCAATGACGAGGACCGACGACGCATGATCAGTTTAGGGCAATAATATAATGGATAATGTGAATTTCCAATCATTCATCTGATGACGATAGCAGATACAAAGCTGTTAAAATGTTGTAAGTTTAACAATTTCAAGATGATGAAAATCCAAGGAACATTCGTGGAACGGATTACAATGTCTACCAGCTTCAGATGTAACAGTTCAATATATCACAAATTCTAACATGTTTTCCTGTAAAGCTCTAACCCTACAGTAACAACACTATGAATGCGTCGAACACAGAACCGTTATGGTAAAACGGCACTCTATAAGAAAACTTAACCAACTATTTGCATCTACAATTTGAAAAAAAAACGAGTGATAGACAGGATGGATTTGGTCAAAATACTATTTAAATTGCAAACTATTCTGACAAAACTTTACGTTTCATTAATAACGACAGGTTCCTCATACCTGTAGATTGCAATTGTGTCTTTTGGTATAGTGGGATCTCTATCGTTTGCCAGCAGAAGATATACAATAAAGCATTTTAATTTTGCCTACTACGTCCATCAATTTCTAGTTGAGCCGAGGCCCATTCCAGTACCGTGTTACTGTTATCCAAATATTTCATTATTTTAACATAACTTGCATCTCTTTTGGAACAAGCAGCGTTTATTTTAGATTAAACTTTGCAGCTATGGCAATATGGGTGTATTTGTGTGTTCTCAATTACTAAAGATTCTGTACCTCGTTATGAGTTAGTTCGTAGAGAGTAGTTCTCATTAATTCCAACGATTGGAACAGATTTGTACAATCAACTGTCGAGATCGCTGATTCACGGAGAACCGTTGGAATTATTGTAGATTGTCTTTACCCAGCAACCCATATGTCATTCACTCAATAAATTTGCGTTTTATCGTAACGTTACCTTTGTCTCAACTTACAGGTGAAAGATTCTGGAAAAAGTTTCGTTCGAGGTTAAATAAGTTTTTGCTAAATATAGGACATGGAGGTTCTTTCGAAAAAAAAAAATAGTAATTATTTGGTTTGTAGTAGTTTTATGGGATTTCATCTATTCTACAACAATAAAAACTACCAAAAATATAGATTTTCCTGTTTTTGACTCGTATTGAAAGAGATATTGAGGGAATCTTTATCTTGTCAATGAAAAAGTTGTAGAGAATTGGAATGCCTTCAAAGTGAGCGTTTATAGGTCTTGATATGGCTATTTTCCGCCAAGCAAAGTTGGGAAAATGCAGAAAAATCGACTAATAAAAATTCATAACTTTACGATTAACTATTCTCAAGATAAGTATTGTGAAATAAATGGTTCTTGCGGAATTGGAATTTAAATTAAAAGAGTAACACTCCAATATTTCTATTGGAGTATTACTTGGTTTTTTTAAATTCCGTAACATGGATTTCAATTTGTCTATTTTAAATTTTCGTTAAAATCCCGTAAAAGTGGTTTAAAACATTGTGAAAATTGCATTATAGGCACAATTACCTGAAAGTTGTAGCTGTTTGGACTCAGACTCAGAACCCTGCCATCGACGTCCCGCATGCTGTCTTGTCCAACAGCGGCTCCAGACATGCCCTGGCGATCCCGGGGGAGCGGCTCTTTTCTGAGGCATCTAACCCGTAGCTTCATTTTCATGGGTGGTGTTACCAATTGACCTAGGTAACACGGACCCGTGGGTTCTCACTTCCCAGATGAAATGTTTTAAACAAGATCATCCCTTGCGGGTTGTGGCGAAGGAAGGAAAGTTAGGTAGTAGGTCAGCGGACAGCTGCCCTTTTAGTTGCCTCATACCACAGGCGGTGGATACTATGGTGCTATTCTAACCCGGCCACCACACGGGAAAAACTCCTTTATTTTTATTATTATCCCAATTTGACCACACAATGTATGGCAGCACACTTTTAAGGAAAAATTCTATCTGTTCTTCCAGTAAGTTCTAGATTGATGACCGACGCTATAAATTTTATTTAAAAAAGCCGTCTATTAGGATTTCCTGGGGGAAAATTGTGAGTTTGTCTAGAAAATAATAAAACTAATTAGACCTAGTTACACAGATTTTGCATATCCTGTTTTGATTAACTAAAAAATCTTATGCATGAATTAAATCTGTCGGTGAGCAATCGCTCCTAACATTTGTTAATCTTCTTACAAAAATTTCATCAACTTTCTCATTTGTTCGTGCTCATCATACGGATTTCGCGATTTCCAAATTTTAATTATTTCCACAAAGTCACACCACTTATATCAACCATTTTCATGTAGAGGGTTTTATATTCACTACATTCTTGGCACTCCGCATGCATTATAATTTCTATTTCGCTCCCCGACTGCGCTATGCCAAGCTGAGGAAAGATTCATCGCATTTTCAGGCAGCCACTTTGCAATAATGTTACCCAGGCGCTTACTGCTCTCTAAGCAGTTACGTGATCTATAACTATTGTGTTAGTTACAATGTATTTTACATGGTGATACTCTGCATAGATAACATATTTATAATATACCGCGAGGGAGTTGGCATGCTACATATGGGAAATCGTTTCACCATTGTGATTTCCAAATTAAAGTGACTTCCCTCTGGGAGAAAGGCCTTGGTAAAAGATGCAACATAACAAATTGCGGACAGGAGACCTGATGGCATTTAAAAGTACCTACAATATATGTGAAATAGTTGCTATTAGAAAAAGACACAATCATTTTTTTAGTGCATATCATTATTGCGTAGAAAGATTATCCTAATCAGGGTTATACTCGTATTATGTCCTATTTAACATTGCAGATTATCAAAACGGGCAAATTTGAAATTCAAGTTGGTAAAATCGTGAGCTTTTCGAGCTTCCCAGGTATGGACCGTTTAAATTCTGTGTCATATATAGTTCCTGTCACTAGATGTTAAACAAAATTATGGCATACCCGAAATATACAATTGAACACTTATAAGATACATGATGAAGTGGGTTCGGATTTTTTGCAAAATGCATATTTAATATTTATAGGAATTTTCCTCAGAAACTTAGGAACTGCACAAATTACAGTAAAACAAAGCTTAAAGCGTAATAAAAAATTGCATATTCTGCATTGTTTTATATTTACGGCAAAGCGCATGTTTTATCTGCATAATATTGTATATTTTAGCATTTTTGAGGCTTTTATTTTCAACCGATCGAAAGTTTACGTGTGACGAAACAATACTTTATAATAATGACAGCATAGTATTTTGTAAATATCTACTCTTTGCACAAATTGATCAATAAAATTCTAAATTATCTCAAACAATTTTGCAGCCAAGAGCCATCTCAACACGAAACATTAGGCGCGCGGGAAATTGTCAAGTAAAATTTTGTTTAAACTAATTCATATACGGGTGAAACCAAAATTTCGGAGGAACACGATATTAAGAAAATGTTAGTCTCCAGCCGAACTCGGGGGAGTTATGGGCCGGCACTTAAGAATTTAGGGTACAATACTGAAATAATTTTAACTATGGTTTATGATGAATGGTTCTGCAAACCATTTGCAAAAAGGGTAAGTTTAATTTATAATTCACTTGAACAATATTTCACAGTTATTTTTTATTATTAAGGTGGTAACGCCTTAATTAGTGCTAACATTCCCTTGAACAATTAACAAAACACCAATTACAATTATTTTCTAAAAGAAGTATTAATGTGGATAATACACCAAATGTCCCGGTAGATATATAGTGACTTTGTTGATGGGTGTTTGAAGCTTTAGATAAGTTATCATCATTTTTAATTTGCGCCAAGCAGCTAAACGAAACTAGTAGTGTCGACATAGTACGATTTGTAAATCAGAATTTCTGCTCCTCGTAAGTGATGCAGCAGCCTATATGGTGAGAGCAGGTATTATTTCAACAGTTTTTCACAAAAATGCTATTCACGTTACATGTTTACTTCATTTCATGAATAGAATTGCAAAGGAAATTCGATCACAATTTCCATTAGTTAATTCTTTGGTGAAAAACGTAAAAAGCGCCACTTCGGGTTCAAGTATACAAAGAAAGATTGCCAGATACTAATTTACCACTTTACCTGCTATTTTTATGCTAATAATTATAATGCCATAAAACTACTGAACATTTTTAAAAACTTGAACAAAAACCGTTTTGTCCGCACTAGGCGGGTGAAATGACACCTGTGATGTGGACAAAAATGCAAACCAAAATTGTCACGAAAATAAATGCAAGTACAATCTTCATCATCTCCTGCCCTAGTGTAAGCTTGTGAGGAAGATAAGTAATTTACACTGCACGAATTAAAATCCTTTGCCGTGGTTTTCTTTGGAGTAGGGATTAGAAGGATTATGCCTTTAACTGTTCTACATTGTGCGTTGAAGTACTGTTTCTTGCTTTGTTTTCTATTACAATGTCCTGTCATATAAATTCTTTTCAGCACTTTAGATAGAACGCTGACTGGAACATTGATATTTATGTCTTCAAGTATGAATTTAGATGATATGGATATCTTGCAGGAGCTGTGCCTCTAGAGTAGACTGCTGAGAGTTGTCTACGGTTAATGCCGCATTCAATTTATAGTGTAGTAATTTATTATATGCCACCATTTTCTTTCTTATTCATATGTGCAGACACTCTAGTACCTGCTCATACCTAACACAATACGGTACGCCATTAAACTCGTGTACTGTGGGATGTTAAATACTTTAGAAACTAAAGTCAGTCGATTTCATTATTTTCCACAAATTAAATTCAATAGCCTTTTGCATGGAGGTTTATCCAAACCCTATCGGTATGTTTTCCTAGCATAGTTACGGGAAATGATGTCCGTTATCTGGAAAAACAGGGGGTCAAATGACATAGTATGCCATTTTACCATAACAAGATATATTCCATTTTGTCCACTTCATATCTTCCAACATTAGCAAATAATCACTAAAATTGTCACTAAACTTTTGAAATTTCATAACATTCTCGAAGGCACTTAATCAAATTACAATAAATTAACACTAAGTGCAAACAAATGAACGTAAAAAGTAAATATTTTTACGAGAAACAAAATACAACTGACTAAAACTCGTGAATGCAAAATTCAAACAAATCAGTGTATGTGTCACATGACCCAAGGGACACGAATGGTACTACCACAGCTTGCGATCTGTTAGCAAGCAGTCCTTTACAGCCTACTATGAGAATTAGTGAATCTGAGGTTTAGGAGAAAAACAGATGTGTCATATAACCGGCCTACGCCATTTCGTACGCCTCTCCCTTGAGGGTTGAGGCACTAACAGTACTAAAATATGCACCTATCAGTTCCGTGGATGTAGAACGAAGCAATTCGCCTTACAAACAAATATTAAGCTTAAGGATTAGCTACAAAAATTTGGAAAAACACTGTATAATTAATTGGTTTTCCAACAACTACTTATGTAACCAATTCAGTATATGATTTGCATATAAATAAATGAGCATTACAGTTTATTATATGATATTATTAGGACTAATTTAATTACGTATTATACTATTTAATTAAGTGCATATTTCGCACATAATTTGCATTTTGAGTGTATATTTTCTGTAAAATACTTGCATATTTATGCGCACATTTTGACCGATTTTGCTGCATAAGAATCCGAACCCTAATGACGAAAAACTATTCAGTTGGTTAAATTTAATAACCGAATACAAATTGTATCTAATTGAATAAGATTGACTCATTTTATTGAGCATGAGGTTTCATGTTGATAGCGCTTTTTCTCCTTCTCTCTCTCCTTCTAGCACAAGCGGTCACTATAAGCCAAACGGAGGGGTGCCTATCTGAAATTTGCTGTCAGTTACATTGAAACGCTCGCGTAAATAAAGAAATTCTGATTTAATATGTATTTCTTGGGGACATTTTACAAAAAATGACTATTCTCCTTTATCCAAAATTAACTGAAGAAATAAACGGAACATATGATGATATTTGTGGGGAGCAATTTAAAAATTAAATGAAAAATAAGAAAAACCTTTACTTTTTTATGAGCATTATGTAATATATTAAATATTTTTTCAAGTTATTAACATAATGAAAATATATACAAAAATTGTCCATTCCCCGATCTAACGCGGTTTCGAAAAACAATATATATAGGGCCTCACTCAAAGATTACATAAAAAATTAATCGAAACCCTGATAGTGATTTTCGAGTGCAAATTATACACAAAATAATATATTCTTAATCATGTAATAATACATCAAATCTGTTATGTGGAATACAAATAAAATTCCTTCATAATTTTAAATTAATTTGTTTAAACAAAAAGCTAATATATAGAAAAAATGCATCCTATTCATAATCTCGAAGGCAAATTAGAAAAATCTCTACATATTATAAAACAAAGTCTCTCTGTCTGTCTGTTAGTGATAAACTCAAAAACCACCTCACCGATTTTCATGCTGTTTTCACCAGTAGGTAGAGTGGTTCTCGTGAAGGATTATAGTATATAATTTGTTAAGTTTTTGTATAAATTGAGTGTCGGAAAATAACCCGTCTGGGAGCTTTCAACGAAAACGCTGCCTAAACCCTTTGAGATGTAACAAAATAATGTATACGGTATTAATCCTTATCATTTTAAATAAGTTAGTTGGGTTGAGCATTTCATGAAGAATACTGTTTCCCTTTACATCATGCAAATTAAATGAATATATTAAGAGATATATAAATTTATCTGCACAATTTAATTTTCATCTATGAAATTATGGGTAATGTTTGCTAGTCTTCAACCGCATTTATCTTTCTAAATCTGAAAGCAGCTTACCTTGTTTACTATCAGAGAGTTCGATTGATAAGTACATAAATAATTTGGTCAAGTGCGAGTTGGCCTCGCATACTTAGGGTTCTGTACCTCGTTCAAGATTCTAATATTCCAGTTTCAGAGAAGCAGGGAATGAGTACATTTTCTTATATTTATCCATATATCTTTTAAAGGAAGCGTTTTAAATTTATAAAAAATATACACTTTTATTTTCCACAGCTAGGCTTTTTATTTTATCTGCTTCAGGATTCACTTAATTTTTATCAGATGTATTTAATTTTTTAATTTAGCCCTCAAAAATTAACATTAGAGTTTTATTTTACTAATAAACTTTTAGGGAAGCCTTTTATAATCTACTGTCTGAATTTTGAGGCTCTGTAGATTGGAAGATAAAGGACAAAATATGTCAAGTTTTAAATTATAAATTATTAAATCTCTTAATCAAATTATTTAAAAATACAAATAAAATATATTTTTCAAAAAATTTAAATAGTGTAGTTTCTAAAGTGGGAATTAAGTCGATGTTTAATATTTTAGTTAATATATATAAGCTTAAAGCAAAATCCAAACTTGTATTGAAAGAAAGCAAACGAACATCCTGGAATAAATACACCAGCACAATGACAACAGAAACACCCCCCACACAGATATGGCGTAAAATAAAACAAATGAAAGGACAAAATATAAGTTACAAAATACCAGCTATAGTTCATCAAAATATAACCATCACTGATAGTCAAGGGATAGCCAACCAGATTGCAAAATATTATCAAGCCAAATCAAAGAACAACAGCACGAAGATCAACGCACTGCCATATCAAGACTTCACCACCAACCCAATAAATAACAGATTTTCACTTCAAGAACTAAGAATCGCACTAGCATCTTCAAAAAATTCTGCAGCTGGACCAGATAACATTCCTCTCCTATTCCTAAAAAACCTGAAAACCAGTTTCATTATCAAAACTCCTAGAGCTGTACAACAAAATCTGGCTACAACGAGAATTTCCAATCAAATGGCAACAGTCTATAATAATTTCTTTAAAAAAGCACGAAAACGCACCACCCGTACCACAGTCATACAGACCCATCTCACTGACGTGCACATTATGCAAAGTCTTAGAAAAAATGGTCAATAGAAGGCTACTGTGGTACTTAGAAAAGCAGAACATACTATCAGACGTACAATCAGGATTTCGACAAAATCGTAGCACAATGGACAACCTCATCACTCTTCAAGCAGAAATAGCTAGCGCCATATCAGACAAACAAGACGTTATAGCAGCATTTCTAGATAAGCTTCAAGAAACCAAACTAACTGGAAACAGCTTCCACTTCATAAAAAAGTTCATGACAAACCGAACCTTCTTCGTAAAAGTAAATGGGAAAACATCAGACTCACACGCTACTGAAAATGGCGTGCCACAAGGCTCCGTACTCAGCACCACACTATTCCTGCTGGCTATAAACGATATATGCAACTCAGTACAACTCCCTGTGAAATACTCGTTATACGCAGATGACCTATTTCTATTCTGTCAGGGTAAGTCCGTAATAAGTACCTGCAAGCTTCTGCAAAATGTAATTGATAACCTAACCAAATGGGGTGGCAAACAAGGCTTCAACTTCTCGTCCACAAAGTCCAAAATAATAAGATTTAGCAGAAGACGTAGTAACACACAAGTCCCACAGCTAACAATCAATAGAACTCCACTACAACTGGTAAAACATATAAAGTTTCTTCGACCGATATTCGACAGCAGACTAACCTGGAGAATTCATATGGAAGAAACCAAGAAAATCGCCTAAATATTCTCAAAACCCTGTCACACCAACAATGGGGGGCGGAAGAAGAAACTTTGCTAAGAATCTACAGATCATTAATCCGCTCTAAGCTAGACTACTGCAGCCCAGTATTCATCTCTGCCTCAAAAATAAATAGAAAAATATTAAATACTGTTCAAAACACAGCGCTAAGGATCTGTCTCGGTGCATATCGAACGAGCCCAATAGAATCACTTCACTGTGAATCACGAGAACTCCCCTTCCCTCTCAGACAACAGAAACTACTCCTATCATACGCAACGAGAATATCCACTACTCCAAACAACCCAGTTTATAAACTTCTTCATTCCACACATCCCATCCAATCCCCATCACAGCCGTCGAACCCAATACTCCCAAACGTTCAACCTTTGATGGAAAACATAGACCTACAACGAATAACTCCAATCACAACTTCGGATATCCCACCATGGACTCTCATGTTGCCCATCTTCAATACAACTCTAACAGAACACAGCAAACACGATACCGAACCTACTATCCTGAAAAAAGCCTTCCTCCAAATCCTCAACACAATATACAGATGCTGCCAAGAACAACCAGGGAGTGGGATGCTCGGTTGTCAACACTCAAACATGCCTTAAACAGAGTAGATTGGGAAACCACTGTAGCATACATACAGCAGAGCTGTACAGCATATTAAAAGCATCGAAGACAATTGAACGAAACAATCAGAAAGTAGCTATATGCACTGACTCCTTATCAGCAGTATACTCTTTAAAATATATCTACACAAACCATCCTCTAGTACAAGAAATTCACAAAACCATCCATCAACTAAAATCTCGAGGAACTCAAATAGTTATTATATGGATACCTTTATATATAGGCATAAAAGGAAACTAGTTAGCCGACAAAGCAGCCAAAGAAGCTATATCAAGGAGCACTACAAAGATTAACCTATGTATTCTCAGAGACCTCAAAAAAGTTATAAATGAGAACAGGCTACAAAAATGGCAGGAAATCTGGAACAGGTCAAACACCAAACTGAGTAACATCCAACCACATGTAAACGCCGCGAAAGTCCCCAACATGAAAAGGTCCGACAAAATAAAAATTCGAAGGCTAAGAATTGGTCACACGCACCTTACACACAGCTTTCTGATGACCAGGGACAATCCACCAACATGTCAGCACTGTGACCCAAGCAGCCCACTCACTGTTGAACACATCCTAGTAGAATGATCACAGAACAGAGATGAACGCAGAGAACATAACCTCAAGAACACTCTCAGGGAAATCCTTAGTATACCAGAGCAGCAGGACAAAGCAATACAATTTCTACGCAGCACCAACCTATACCACAAAATATAAATAAAAACTGTAAATACCTTTAATGTAAATAATATCTGTAAATATTTAGCATAACCCTAGCAACAAATATTGTATTAATAATATCAATAAACACTGTAACTGTGTCAATGACCATAATGTAGTCTAGACACTTTAATCTAAATAAAAAAAAAATATTTTAGTTAATATATTTTAAACAAATGATTTAAAAATATTATATATTTTTAATTCAGATAATGCGTTTGAAAATTAAATCTTTATTTTCCATTTAATTGTATAATTTGTCCTTAAAATTACTATGGGGGTTTTCAAATAAGTTATTTTCCGTTTATCAGGGATTTTTTCATATTTTTCCAATAAACAAAACAATGTAGGTTTTATAGTTTGGGGAATAACGGGGGGAACGAGTAATTTTTTTAAAATATTTTTTTAATATATTTTAAAACATTCATTTAAAAAAAATAAAAATATATATTTGTGTTCGTCATAATGAGCCCTGTGATTTGATATATTACACGACCCGTTAGAAACAATTATAATTTTTTAATATCCTCTAATTCTATAAATTTTTATTTAATTCTATAATTTGCCCCCCAAAAATTAATACTAATGGTTTCTCCTTATTTTTCCTGTAAAGTTCGGGCAACGTTCTATATTTCCCATTTTTTTCAAATTTTTAGGCTCAGTAGTTTCGGAGATCGGGGGGGGGACGGTCGATTATTTTAGTTTTTTAGTTTTTCCCCCCAGAAGTACACGTAAAATCAAAATTTTTTGTTTTACGATATACTCCTGATCGGGTCACCAAACTATAGATTGATACCAAATTTCAACCTCTTTCGTCCAGTAGTTTATGAGAAAAATGCTGTGATGTGACAGAGGCAGAAATCCTGAGTGATATTATAAGGGTATCCGTATATTGTATATATTGAACCCTAAAAATATTAACATGATGATCGTGGCAGTCTCAACAAAAGAACAAAAGAAAACAGACTACGAAGTTACGAAAAAATAGTTTAACTATTGAAAAAAGCCATTCGTATAAAATATTACTTTTGTTTAATATATATGTTCAATAACGATATAGTCTAAAAGATAATTTGATCGCCATTTAGGTGGTCGTTGAATACAAGATTGTTGTAAAACTTGAGGTCGAATATATTTGGGTTTATTCCAGAGTAAAAGCTCCAACAAGAAACAAGATTCCCTGAATTATGTGTGTTATTTGAAGATGTGGAAACTGCTAATGGGTATTTAATTATGCTAATATCTTTATTACAGCTTATTTATACATAATTATAATTTATTTTAAAATTCGGTTTCCTAATAAGTATAGTCGATATTCTCTTAGGGCATCATTAGTGTAATATTTGTCTCATTGTATATGTCCCCTCTTGAATGTTTTTGACAACTATTATTAGCATGTATAATTAATAATAGAGTTACTAGGTGACTTGTCCCGGCGAGACAAATCGGCGTATTTGCACATTTTTTCATTTGCTAATTTTCATAGGCCCTACATTTTTAAATTTTTTAGCAAAAGCCATTTTAACAACAACATCCATGAACAAAATTTATATAGCTTCAAAAATACATTAACATTTTTCAAAAAAATTTAATATTTTTTTCTGGATAGGGATATCCTAATCACCTATCGATATGAAATATAGTTTAGGCTCTATTCTCATTTCTATCAAATATGCATATAAAATAGCATAAATATTGGATGGAGGTGTTCGACCACAAACACTGTGACACGAGATTTTTATATATAAGTTTATCTATATTATTATGAACTGTTTTGAACGATTTTCCAAGGTATACCTTTCACGTATTTTGCAAGATAATTGCGTAGTCTCTTTTACTAGTTTTTTAATTTCAATATTTCTCGTGTTAGCCCCTTTCTGTGATTGATTATGCTCAACGTTTTTTTGCTGGTACTAGGGTCTATTTTATGACCTGCTTATTCCTGATATTCTCTCTAAACTCCTCTGCTCTTACTTAAATGCGCCGGTTAGTGCTCATCGTTATCACCACTAACAGCCAACCTTTTTATGATATACCTTGAAGGAGAAACTGTCCAGAATACTAATCTTAAATCAACGTTATGGATTGGATAGCTGATTGTTATTCTCTTGATCGGCCAGGAAAGGAGAAAATAAACTATTGGAAATACGTTAATACTTTTCTTCCTAAATGCATTTCACCCTGGGAATAGAAAAAAATAGTCTTCTCCCATTCCTAGATTTTCTTGTCACCAAAAGACCAGTTTACAGAAAACCAACACCTTCCAACAGATACATGACCACCATCACCCAACGCAAATTTAAGCAGTCGTCGACACCCTTATCTTGAGGTAAATTAAACTAACAGTCTCCAATTCCAAAAAAAGTGAAAACCATGAAAGAAAGGTTAAAGAAAAACGGATTCCAATATTTTAGAATCAAGCAATCAATAAAGAAGATAAGACAACAACGCCATATAATAATCCTGAACCCAAGCTCACTAAGTTCAGATCAAATCACGAACAAAAATAGATCATGAAAACCGCTTATTGCGGCTGAAATTAACAGCAGCAGTTTGTTTCTTATAGTTTAACCAATAGCATTAGAGACATCGAAACCAGAAAACGCAGAGATTCAGGAGCATAAAGAAGGGCAATGAACAACTTCTTGGTTCCATTGAAACTGAAGGACTACTCATGGCCTACTCCAACTGAGAGCAGTTGACGAAATGGCAACTGGTGGTTTAAGGAATCTAATTAATGGGGTCCAATAAGACATGGAGAATTTGCTGACCTGAATCAGAGCAAAATCCAATTACAGCAGGACACTGTGTGGGCGCATGGGTCAGTGGAATTGGAGGGTTAGGCTGCTTTAATACTTCACATCATCAGTACCGAAATTCCATACTGAAGTGGCAGTTTATCGTCAGATAAAGTCATATTATTGGGGATGGTCGATCCACTATCAAAACCAATGATTGGAGTCTATCCGAAATCCAGCTGATTGTCGATATCTCCCTCAAGTCGGAAGCGTGAGTCAGAAGTAGAACTTTGGTCAGATGAATTCAGCTTCCGGGGTTAGGTACGAATGACTAATCTTGAAGTTGATTTCGTATTCTTCTCAGATCTCCTTCAACCACACCGGTTCCCATTTTGTACAAGGTAAAAAACGCAGAGGACCTTGATCTCACAAAACCTGTCATATAGTACACGTATGGATTCATAAATTAATAAATTGAGAAAAAGTAACTCCACCCAACACAAATATGAATATTGACAGATAGATATTTTTATCGCGACATCACATCTTTAGGAAGTTTGTGCGCCAGTATAGAGAAGAATGACGACCTTAGAGCCCAAAGATACGCCTATGATTTCAGTGAGCAGTGAATCTAAAGTTTTGATCGTAACAGAAAGTTCGTAGAAAATCTAGATAGGATTTTATTTATCCATAAGAGTCAAATATTGTTAAAGGTTAGTGGGATAAATTTTAAGTAAAACGATCAGTATTATCGTGCAATATATATACTTGAAGCTAATGAATTGTCACTATCTAAATAGCGACGATCTCAGGAAATACCACTTTCATAAGTGCTTTCCAAGTAGTTCAGAACGCTTACTTGGTAAGATTTGACAGCTTTGATTCAAGGTAAATTAAATTTTACTCTAAGGGTCCTTTATTTATCGGATCCGGTATCGTGTCCTTCCTATACTATTTAATGTGGTTTGCTAAATCCTTATGTTGGTTAAAGGATCTAAGTTCTCTTATGATCATTATCAGGAACAGGAACGTGGCTTTTGGAGGCCAATCAGTGAAAATCATTTCGGAAACTTTATTGAAAATTTACAAATACAGTGAAAGATGTAACGAAGTAGCTTCCTTACTGCTTTAAATCTTAGTTCATAAATTTGTTATATCTTTCTCAACTGGAGTTTTCTCAAAGTGTTTTGTAGAGGAAGAATTAAAGGAATAATAAAAATTTAAAAAAATGTAATGTAAACATGAATACTCTTCATCATTAAATTTCTTGACGTTCTACAAAGGCCCCGATTTAATCTGAATATATTTAAATCTTGTATTTTAAATAGGTTTCCATTAATACTTAACAACCCACAAGTATCTCGGGACACTATCTTACGTTATCTTATTAAATCGAAAGTATTTATTTTTAGGAAAAACAGTTTTATCTCATCTTCTCCCAAAGTTTTACGAATAAAATGTGCAATATCAAATATTTCTAACGTCAATAGTATTTATTTTCATTGACGAGTTACTATTGTGCGTAACTCATCATCCTACAAGTGTACAATGAAACAAAGGGAGGGTGTAGCATTTAGGGAATACTGGAACCCGATCTTTTGAAATCCCATATTTCAGGCTACAATGAGAAAAATAGATTTGCTTCTTTACTGTAAGTCTTGACATTTCTGAGAAATTCAACTTACATCAATTAGAATTGTTGCACTGTGTGAACTAAATTCTGTCTGCCCAGGAAACCTGACAAATACGGTATGAATCTTGGTAGATTTGCGATAGCAACAATATTAGAAACTATAAAACAACAACCAAGTGTTGTCATGTCATCACTATTTATATGGAAAACACTAAAATCCTACTCCACTTGTAACCAACAGAAAAAGAAAATATAAAGAAAACTTTATTTATGAGAAAAAGCAATTGAGTTAGTAATACCTTATACATGGGCCATTAACAGCCATTCAAGACTTGGTAGGATCTGAGCTGCTGAGTAAAATGATACGAAAAGAAGGGAGTGTTGTCTTAATTGTTCTTTAAAAACATTTAAAACGTTAAAACAGTTTTACGATAGGCAGAGTCACAATGTTTTCCTCCGACCACTCTAACAATGTTATGTTCAATTATTTTTACTAGCTGTCGCCCAGTGGTCGAAACTCGACTAATTTGATCAATGTCTCTGGCAGGTGAAGTTCCCTGAAAATTTTATCGGGACATTCTATCTTAGGACTTAAGGGAGAACAGCAATTACACGGAACGGATCCATGTTCTTTTTCAGATATAATTAATAACTATCTTCTGTAACTATACTTCTACTCCGATCTATATTTCAATCATCATATATATGGAACTCTATATATGCATCTCTGTATAATATTTTTTGCACCACCCTGTATAACTGTAATGCTATTGCGCCCTCTATTCCAAGAACCCTATAAATTCAATCGCTAATGGGCTTCCCTATATAATTATTTTATTAGTTATAATTGCACTCTACTCTATATTTTAAACACCCTATATATGCAACTGCTTGGGTGCCAAACACGAAAAAAATGGTTTCTAACATATCTGGAATCGCCCTGTGTAATTATAATATACAACGCCTTATATCTCAGTCAATTTAGAACATGAGAACACATAACTTTTTATCCATCCAAAAATCGCCTAGGCAGCAATTTTTACTTTAAAAAATATTAAATAGCGATAAAATTCTTATAAGATTATATATATCAATTTGTAGAATTTTATTTTCAAGAGCAGTTTCAACCTTAAGTACGTTACCAAATCATCCTGTATTAAAACTCTTGTAATTTCAAAACCCAGCGGTCATAATTATTGTCACCATCTCGTTCTTTCTCGGTAATACGATTTTTCCCGAGTAATCGATTTCTAGACGCCAAAACCCCCGAAATGAAATTTAGGCAGTCATACTACAGTTTGCAAGAATTCCATATAATAAGATCTATGTAAATAAACAAAACATTATATGTATTATATTGTTAGATAAATAAGTAAAAATATATTAGCAGCATATCACATCTCGTTAAAAGAACATTTAACATTTTTTGACTTACTGCTAATATTTTAGACGACATGTTTAATTAATTAAAAATTTAAAAAATTTAAAAATTTAAAATTAATTTAAAAGATTATCTTATATGGAATAATACAGCAATATATTACTAATACTTATTCAATTTTCATTTGCACATGGCATAAAATAAAAAAACATATTCAACTTGAGAGGATCTGAAATCAAATGTATCAGTTAGCTTTATAATCTCTCAACAGTTAGTTTACTTACGTAAAAGTTTTCATCGGGGGATTATATCCAAACATTTAAGAAATACAATACACCACCTGTTAATTTATGTTAAATAATACATTTATTTGTTGACAATGTTTGTAAGTTCATTGAAATTGAAATTTTGAAAATTATACATTGATAATTTTCTGATTGCATTGAGAAGGTAACAATCTAGCGGTTAACATCGTAAAGAAATGTCAAATTGAAATTCAATCTATGGTTGGTCATGAACTGGTCGAGAAATTAGAACCATTGCCATGATGTCAGATCTAACTATTTATCTTCAAATTCACTATTTGTATTTATATCATAGGCTTTGTAATCTTAGTTAAATTGTATGAAACTATGAGCCTTTAAAATAGAAACAATATAAATTTATAGTATAATGTTAAAATAATAAAATATTATCGGAAAAACATTGTTCAGTTGCCATGCAATATACATTTCTGATTTTAGTTGACAAACCATATTTAGAAAAACTTGAGAGTACCCAAGAAATTGTCAATATCTTATAATATAAATTTTTGGGTGAGTTCTCAATAGCATGATAATGTAGAATAACTTTCAGAACCAAACAAAATTTGTTAGTTTTTCGTTTAATTTAGTTTGTATTTCTCATTCGAGTCAATCTGTCTTACGATTTTCTCACCACGCAATCTGGCGGCACTGTGGACGTAAATTATTATTTTTTAATTTGATTTTATTTAATGAATGAATCGACATCATAAATATATTTTAGCATTCTGCACTGACGGTTGTCAATAGCCACTAAACAAAACAAAAACCAAATAAATCGGTTGTGGAACAGAGGAGAAAATGGTACCTAACCGTTTTGTCTTTGCCTATTTATATACAGATGTGTTCGTGGTAATAACACCACAATTGAAGTAAAAGGCTGTATATTGAAAGAAAATACCAAACTTTTCAAAGTCGATTCTGACTTCGTTGTCAATGGCTTTAAATTATTTATTGAAAATGTGTTATTTCCAAGAAAAAATAAGAATAATCAAGACCATGCCACAAATAACATTAAGAAACAATTATGTGCAATATCTGTGCAACAAAATTAGTAAAAAAAAGTTAAAACACTAAAAAAAAATAGTAGTCTAGACTTGTCCTTTGATTTTTATTATTAGTTCGACACTACTTTGATTTAAAACCGTACTGGGTATTTAAGGGTTAACTCACTATTGTGTCTATGGGATTGATCGGCTAAAATTAAGCATCCGGTTTTAAAATAAACTTTTTTCATTTAACTCACAACTGGGTGTCAATGTAATTTGGTGGCCCGCTACATTCGAGTAAGAATAAAATTCTGCTCAACAGATACTGTTAACTTCCTATCACTTGATGTGAATAATGGTGTTAGTATAAAAATATCCGATGCATTTGACAAGGGCGGTATATTATTATATATAGTCAGTGACAAAGATTTCCCAACACCTAAAAGGAAATGTTTAAATTTAATATTGTTTTGGTATAACATAAATGCTATAGTAAGGAGTAATTGATTAAAATTTGGTAAAGTGTGGTGAATTTTCTTTCAAGGAAACTTTTTTTTATTAATTTTGTATTTGTTTTTTGTATTCTTTTTAATTTACCAAAAACTGCTTGATGTGAACCAGAATCGATGTTTAGTAATACTAAAATGCCTAGAGTACGTGTACGCCGAATGTATCGCCAGCTAGTGAATTTGGGAGAGGTCGAGTTATTGGTTTACGGGAACTGTGGGTACTCCTTTACCTAAATCAGCTGATGGATTCCATATGTCAAGAAACCTCGGCCTCATGTTGCTCAAGTTAGTTTAAACTTTTTGTGAAGAGACGCATGTAAATCTGTGGTCATGGCCGCCCAGATCCGCGATCTTTTGCATATAGATCATGTTTTGAATATAGAAGGCTCGAAAAGGACCAGGCACTTAACTTATGGAAAAATGGACTTCCGTCAAATTATTTGAAATGTTGGTATGTATACCTTATTTTTGATATCAGATTTCTCAAGATAAAAGTGTTTTATTGGAGAAATCGCGAATTGTATATTATTGCACATAAATATTTCACAAAAAAATTGCCATAAATTTTAGTGGATTACAGGGTATTGCAAAAATACGTAACATGTGTTTTTTCGAAAAAAAAAACATTTTTGTATTACTACGTTGAAACTTAAGAAAATGTTAATGTACAATTAATGTATTGTAACGAAATTTCCTAAGCCGGCCCTGGTTTCTTTCCAGTACGACATCGATCGCTTTTAGGACAAAAAATTGATCTCGAAATGGCTCGGCAACTGTAGAACTGAGAATGGATTTTACGAGAGTTTCCGATGCTTGTTTTAAAAGGAGCGACCCATAATCGCCGCAGTTAGTTAGTGCAGCGAAGAGCTTACATGTAGAATTGTTGTTGTGATGTTTCAATCAGCTGTTGTATATATTTGATGTAAATAAAAGTTCTAGAAAGTGGTAGTGAATAATTACTTTATAAATTTTAATTGAACCCACGAAATTTATAACATTTTATGGAAACCCGTAACATGGAAAAAATGGAAGAAACTACCAAAAAATAGTCAAGCAGGTTACGGAGGGACTAGACGAAAAAATAGCCCAGATCCTGGAAAAACGAGACAAAGAAGAGAAACAACATCTGGAAGAAATTCAGCAAAAGTTAAGTGAACTCTATAGATGAAAAACAACATAATTTAATTGAAGCGTTATTCTTAAAATTTGAACAAAAACAAGACCAAATTCAATTAAAACGAGAAAATGATTTTAAAGTATTTGAAAAAAATAAGAACAAGTTGAATTAACCAGAAAAAACGAATCTCAAATATTAGAAGAAAAACGACAACTGCAATTTGAACAATCAATGCAAATAGTAGCAAGTTAATGACAGAATGCAACTAGTTGAGTTAGACATAAAAGAGATAAATGATGACATTAAGACCATAAAAAATACCGTGGATACTCTTGAAACCAAAGTAGATAACCTTGATTCCATTCAAAGCCAGGTAAAATTTTAAATCAGTTCTATTCAAAACACAGTTCAAGATAAACTCAGTGCCATCCACAACAAGGTAGAAATAGAAAATAAAAAAATGCAGCAGGACTTACAGCGAGTAAAATACCAGAACACCATGAGTACCAAAGGTTCCGTTAGCAAACCACCCACATTTGATGGCAGTTAATCTTTTCCCATGTATAAACAGCAATCTGAAGCAGTGGCTACACCTAATTTTAACGAAAAGAATGCAAGAAGACAAAAACGAGGTTAAATTAATGCTTTAGGATCTATTGTAAAAGCAATCACAGGAAAGTTAGATAATGAAGATGCTGAAAAATATGATAACTCAATAAATGACTTAATAAGAAACCAAAATAAAATGAAAGGTATCTTAAAAAATAAAATTGTTATACTAGAATCTTCAATTAAGAAATTCAATGAAAGTATTTTCATATTAATGCACAATGAAGAAACAATTACAAATAAAATTTTTGAAATTGAAAATCACGAAAGAAATAATGACATTGAAAACTCAAAGACTAAAGATTATATGTTAATTGAAACTGTTATTTCCCAAATAATTACTGAATACCAAATAATTATTCAAATATTGGAAACTATGGAAACCGCAATTACTTTCTCTAAGTTAAATATATTACATAATTCAATCATTGAACCAGACAATCATATTAGAGAAGTAAATTTAATTGAAAATCTTATTCAAAAGGAACACAAATTACCATTTCAAGCTAGTAGAGAAATCATTCTTCTGTTTGAGCAGATAACTAGTGTTAAAGCTTATCATAAGTTAAACCAAATTTATTTTATATTGGAAATATCAATAACATTAAAAGAAAACTTTAATTATTATGAACTGTTTCCTCTACCAATAATCAAATTCAATTTCTCTGAAATAATTATTCCTAATACCAAATATATTATCCTTAATGAGCATGAATACATATCTACAAATCAACCATGTCAAAGGATAATCAATAATCAACATATCTGTGAAGAGGAAAATCCAATACAAATGAACGAAAACTCGCCTTGTGAAGTAAACTTGTTAAAATTCAACCAAAACATTACAAATTGTAAAAGTGTTCCAATAAGCTTAAATGAACTTAAATTCAAAAAGTGTCAAAAAATAAATATTTAGTGAGTTTTCCGAATAAGACTTTAGTGACACAAAATTGTGGATCCGAAAAAGAAAATTTTATGTTATATGGACAATATGTCATATGTCATATGTTAAATTTATATGAAGAACAAGAAGAAGAAAAATATCGTTCCGCTCCCAAAATATATCTCATGCTGCAATATTAATAATACATTAATCGATACATAATCCAGACGGATTATGTATAAAGAGACCTTTATATTCTACAAGATGTTAAACTGATTGCAAAAGCTGTACAAATTAAAAAAGGTAGTTTTTTATATTACCCTGAAGTTCTAAATTTTCTCCGTCAGCTATGTATGTTATTAAAATTTAATTTCACACGCACCGCGGGAACTGAAAAACTATGCTGTCTTTTTCAAAGACAATCTTATTCATAAATTTATTTTTAACTATATGATTTGCGTAAAAAATGTTATAATTTTTTGTAGTGTAAATTTTAAAATTTCAGACATTTTTTATCATTTTAATACCAAGGACTACAAGCGTTTGAAAATTTCCATTGACAGACCACAAGCAAATGTACCAATTTGATACATCCACCATTTGGTTAACTTGAAATAACAAAATCACTAAAAAATAAACCAATACTGCCATTTAGTTAGATAAACTGTTAGAAAAGAAAATAAATAATATAGCTTTGGAATGTGAATAACGCCTGGCCTGGCCACGGCTTGAATTTTCAGGACATGTCAATAAAGTGAATGTCAAAAAGTGATCTTCAAGTAACAGTTGCATTCGGTTTCTTTGTTTTACACTATGGAAATATCAGAATTAAAAAAAAATAAAGAGAGTTAGGAAAACTGTATCTGACGTTAGAATGCATTTTAATTTTAATAATAAATATTTGTGCGTTTGTCTTTTTAATGTAACTTTGTAAGAAACAACATTCCAATTATTAAACTTTTATTTAAATAATATGTAATCATATACAAATTGAATACTTTATACTTCTTCAAATATTCACTTCTAATTTTTGTAGAATATAAGAGCATCTCTATAAATACAATTGATAAAATACACAAAGACATTTAATAATGTTTAAAACATATATTAAACTATACTAAAAGTAATTATTTTATAATCAATTCAGTCTACAAATGATAAATTTTTCACTTGTGCCTACCGGTGTGTGCAGGTCAATGCAGAACAATTACTACAATTTACAATACAGTTAACAAAAAAAAAACAATACTCTGGCTGGGTCATTAAATTTAATCCAATTTTTTGTCTGTTTTGTTATTTGCGGTAATGTACTAAGCTGGCAGTGAGTTTCACCGACTAATGACAGATACAAGGTGTCAATACTGGGTAACTATAATAGCCATGGCAGCTAACGTGTTGAAGAAAATCTTACATTTTCGAGATTATTAATAAACTTGTTAATTGTATCAAGGAACCAATTTGTCTATTTAGTTAAAGCGCCGAACAATTACACAGTTGTAGTAATATGACTGTTATTAGAGAACATTTTCTGAGGTGATTACTCGAACTAAGATGTGAATATGGATAAAAACATCTAACAAAAAATATTAATGACATATTAGCTTACCTTACCACGTCGTAGACAAAGAAGTTTTGAACATTTGCAACTTGCGTTGTGGATGCACTACAAGTAGTAATATAGAAATAATTCTGCTTCTAGTTCAATTTTCATAAATTTGTAAAGGTTCAGTTTGAAAAAAAATTTAATATGAGCTGAAACTAATTCATATTTAAACATTTTCTCAAACTTTAAGCTGAATTGTCAAAATACTCCTCCGAAATTTAAAAATCTCAATATCAAATCCTTATCTCCCCTTTTGTAATCTGATGTATTATGATTAAACCTACGTTACCCGCCTGTCGCAGCCATATGACGTAGGTTGTTCTGCTGGGGATTAGCCGAGTGGATTACGAAACAGATAAGAATTTCCACGCTTTCCATCCAGCCAGTCGGCAGTGTGACGGGAAATGGACAGAAAAAGGTTAAACCAGCGTTTACTTTCGTTTGGAAACTATTTGTTTGGAATGGACAGTTCATTTAAGAGAAAGTGTTTGTGACGGTTTCGTGTTGTGTACCGGAAACGAAAAGTCCAGCCATTGCGGACGTACAAAAAATACACAAGAGATTTACTTTTGTCTCTGCTGTTTGTCAAGACATCCATGATTTGTCATATCTACTGTTCTTGGCACATAATTGTATTAATTTGTGAAATTCAACGCAAATTTAAAATTAAAATAAATTTAAGATATAACAAGATTTGTATAAATTACTAAGCGAACAATTAAACCAATTTTTGCAAATGTCTTCATAAGGATAAGTTTAGCGTTATGTGTTATTGTTATTGTGCTAGTTAGAGCAGATTTGGTTGGACTCATTAAATTATATTATTATAGGTCTCCTGATATTAGTCATTCAAATGATTTTTTAGTTATGTATGAATAAGAGAAAAATCATGTAATTAAAATGTTTTGCATTCTTATGAGGACATGTATGACTAAGCGCATTTTATTTTCAACAACAGAAATAATTGATGGTTTTGAGATTTTCTTAATTGGCATTCGCCATTAATTTTAAAATGAAGTGAGATTATGGCTATGAAAGCCTTCCTGGTAACATTAGTTACTTGTGTCCTGAGCATTATAGACCACCAAATTTGTAGAAATTTCCTGACATTTCATGCCTCTGTACGTACAAGAAATTCCTTTTATCGTTTTAACTGATGCAAGAGAATAAATACTTAACAGAAATTTATTTTGAACATGTTCAAGAACAAAGCTATTTTAGTTAAAGAAAGTAAAATGCAGTTTGTCGGATGTGAATATATTGTGGGACAGCGACAACAATTTTCGATACCGAACTATTACAAATATTGTATGACTTATTTGTTGATTTTAAAAACCTCCTGCTTCTTTCAGATAGTAACGAGCCAACAATATATTTTTGTCGAGCTTGGGCCAACGCGATTGTGATCCTCGAACTGTTTGTGATTGAGTTAGAACTAAAATAAATTTTGTGTTCTATATCCTCCTTATAAATAATACTGCCTTCTATAATCATCCATACAGCCTCATAACTAATTTTACATTTGTTCTGGCCTACTTCTTCGTTCATTAATGCAATATACTTCTAACAGTACTGCTTTTATTTTAACGAGGTGAACTTCTCTTACGAAGTGGCCAGGTGCTGCGTTCAGTCGCCACGTTCTGTATGTGAGATTCTCGGCTAAGGCAGTCTCAGACTAACTAAACCCTCTTGATTGCACTTTAGATGAACAGGGCTATTCGTAAGAATACACACTTGGTCACCCCGGCATAATGTTTTTTTTTATTCTAGACAGTCACGTTGGATAAATTAGCGAAACATTACACTTACACTTCCTTTTTACACCACGCAATTTTCTCGCTCGGGAACATCGCATTTACTACTTTCTGTATATGCACTAAATATTCCACCAATATCACACAATCCTGGCAATTTTGCACATACGAGCTCTTTACATGAATGAATTGTTAAAGCCGATACACTAAGGGAATAATTTCTGAAAAATACACCATTCCATAACACCAAGCAAAAAAATAAGCAGTTGGTGACATATGATGGATAAAACCCAATATCTGTAATTTTTCACATACCTAACGGTATTAAAGTTTACAATGCGATTCCCTTAATAAATAAATAATTTGGTCAAGTGCGTGTTGGACTCGCACACCAAGGGTTTCGTAGCTGCTTCAAGATTCTAATACTCCAGTTTCAGACAAGCAGGGAGTGAGTGCATTTTCTTATATTTACAATAATAACTTTTAAAGGAAGCGTTTTATATTAATAAAAAATATACACTTCTATTTTCCACACATAGACTTTTATTTTATTGCATAAAACCTGACCTATTTCACCTTTATCTTTCAATTTAGAGAGCCTAAATTTCAGACAGTAGATTATAAAATGCTTTTATTATTAAAATAATGTTAATTTTGGGGGCCAAATTAGAAAATTAAATACATATTTTTAAAAAAATCAAGCAAATCATGGATTTTGTTATATCTTTTAAACAAGTGAATTAAAAATATGATATATATATAATTAGCAAAATGAGCCTTTTGTATGATATATTATATGACGCGTTTGAAAATTTAATTTTTATTTGCAATTTAATTCTATAATTTGTCCCCAAAATTAATATTTGGGTTTTCTACAACTTTTTCTTATAAATCTCAAATCAGCCCCAGTACCCCTAATTATTTTCAAAATTTTAGATAGTACCTATGGTTTCGGAAATATAGCAGGAAATGAGAATTATTTATATATTTTTGTTAATATCTTGTAATAATTACTTTTAAAAATCTGGAAAAATAAATTTTTTTTCGTCATAATGAACCCTTTCATTTGATATATTACATGATGTGTTGTAATAATAATTATAATTTTATATTTTTCATTTAATTCCCCCAAAATTAATAATAGAGGGTTGTCCTTACTTTTCCGGTAAAATTCAGGTCTATATATCTAATTTTTTTCAGAGTTTTACTTCTTATAATTGCGGAGATAAGGGGGGGGACGCTCTATTTTTTTAATTCCCCCCCCCCTAGAAGTACCCATAAAATCAAAATTTCTTCATTTACGATATGGTCTCCTGATCGGGCCACCTAACTGTACACTGATACCAAATTTCAACCTTTTCCGTCGAGTAGTTTAGGAGAAAATTGCTGTGATGTGACATAGGGAGAAATCCGGACTGATATTATAAGGGTATCCGTATATTGTAAATACGGAACCCTAAAAACACGAAACAATTTTAGCAAAATATTTTAAAATATTTAGACCATGATGTTATTAGCTATAGGAGCTACATTTAAAGATGAAAGTCTATGTATATGTGAGTATGTGGTTAGATTTAGTTATTTTAAGGACAGTATTTATTTATTTATTTAACATTTGAAGATTTGAACCCAAGCGTAATAGACCCTGAGATAATAAAATTATAAATTCTAAATTACAATTTACTTAATAAACAAAATTATTAGATCATACAATTATAATATGTATATAATATATATTGTTTCTGGTTAGGGAACCTTCATCAGTTGCGCTTCCCATAAATGATTCTTTCTTATGTTCTTTATGTATTTGATATATTTCGTTAAATTTGAAGACGCGAGATGTAAAGACCGACATCTAGAATTTTCGGGGAGACTGGCACACAGAGGTTCCGAATCTGGAGCCGTCCCATGTAATTGCTGTTACCCATAACTCCTAGGTTAGAATGTCAAGATGAAATTTTCAGGTTAACTTCACCTGTCAGAGATATTGAATACTTTCTTCGAGGTGTCATTCTTTTGTACGCAGTGTTTCCCAGTCTTTTCAGTCTTTTTGAAAGACCCTGTATGTACGGTATGGTTGTTGTAATTTGGTTTCAAGGGTATTAGTATTGTTTGGAGTAGCTTGGTGTTGAATGTTAGTGAATGGTTTTTGTTCAATTTTATCTAACTCTTTATTGACAAACTATTTAGGATAATTGTTAGCAGATAATAAATATTTTATAAACATTTTTTCTTTATTAAATTTATCCATATCAGAACAGTTTGCTTTATCATATAAAGATTTAATAATGACTTTTTTACGCTATTTGGGTGATTCGAATTAAAATTGAGTTATCTGTCAGTGTGAGTCGACATTCTGTAGACTTGTGTATCAAATTACATTTGTGTTTTTGTTATTAAGATGTCTAATGAAGGTAGTATGTTATTTTGCTAAATTTCTAATGTGAAGTGTATAGTGATCTACGTAGATCACCAACCGAGTAGCCATTCGCCTGGAATGCACCATTTAATTAGATTAATTAACCTTTCAGATTAGGTGGTTCACAGATTCGGAGGCTCGGTCCACTACAGTCTTCATAACAGTTGTTTTTATAGAGTAGTATGGTGATTGGTGTTTTGTGAAGGTAAAGGTCTGGGTGGATAAGTTGCTCCATTGAAAGTTGAATCTCTGGAAAAATCTTGATCAGCTAATGTGTAAATTCTTGCCTGTAGCTTCACACAACAAAAGTGTTATCAATGTTCAGGGCTTTGGCCTCGAAAAGCCATAATAGACTAGGCCAACTTGCTCATAGGATTCTTGGTTTCATTGAAAGTAACTAGCGCTAGATATGTCGTTTGGGACGATGTAGTGTTAGTAATGGATTCTTACAATTACCGGGATAGTGTAAAACGAGACTTTGTTGAGATCTACTAAAAAGGAGTAAACCAAAAAGTTTGGTTTACACCTTGATGATGACAACTTAGAGATGTTGAAACGGCGTTGAGTCTTTAAAATAAAGGTTTGTTGTTAGGGTGCAAAACTGTGTTTTTTACATTTGTTACACACCAAAAGTTCCACAGAATTTCCATGCTATATTGTACATAATTATGTGAACTGAGAAACATACTCTACATAAGAAATTACTCGTTTTATAATACATGAGTATGCGATACTGTAATTCTACACAGGGATGTTATACTATGAAATAACTATTAGAAACAACAAAAGCTCAGTGTAAATTTTCTACAAACCTTTTAAAATGCCCCGAACCGCTTGAAACTTCAATGCTTTTTTTTCGTTTTTCACTATACAAATTTGTCACGAAATTGATCATCCGAATATATTGCATGAACTCTATTCCGAGTTTCGTATAAAAGAAAAGCAGCATGAGCTGTTTAATTGTGATTTTACCATAACAAATCCATTGCTATTGCTAAAAAGTTCAGTACGCCATGGCCGGAAAGCACGTCATGAAACCGTTTTCAACAGCTGCAGCTCAATGAATTGACTACTATTGTAGTTGAACTTTTTTTCACTTGTGCTATTTTCTGTCAGAACTGTTTATTTGAAAAATAAAACAGTAGAGAGCAAACATCGTTCAAATTAGAGCGATGTGTTCGAGCACATGTAGAAAAACATTTAATCAGAATACAAATTTATACACGAATTGAACATTATTTCTGCTTTATAATGTTTGAAAACTTATTGCTGGTTGTTATATAAAAATATTTGAGAATTCAATTTTCCGAATTTCATTGTCCCCTTATTTTAAGGAAACAACCGTCTACATTGTTTCTGTTACGTACCTTTATAGTGTTAAGAAATTATTTTGCTTACAGAATTTTATAGTACATATCTAATTAAATAGCTGTACCCAAAATTATAAAGGAAAGTGCACTAGGTTTGATAATTTTAAAACATAAATATATTTATTGAGGTTTTTTAGAAATTCCCATTTTTAGGGTTCCGTATATACAATATACTGATACCCTTATAATATCTCTCCGGATTTCTGCCTCTGTCACATCACAGCAATTTTACCCTAAACTACTGGATGGAAGAGGTTAAAATTTGGTATCAATGTATAGTTTGGTGACGCGATCAGGAGTACATATGGTAAATGAAGAAATTTTTATTTTAGGGGTACTTCTGGAGGGAAAAACTAATAAAATCGACCGTTCCCCCCCTGATCTCTGAAACTACGGAGCCTAAAATTTTGAACAAAATAGGAAATATAGAACGTTGCCCGAACTTTACAGGAAAAATAAGGAGAAACCATTAATATTAATTTTGGGGGGCAAATTATAGAATTAAATAAAAATTTAAAAATAAAGAATTTCAAACACATCATGTAATATATCAAATCAAAGGTCTCATTCTGAGGAACACAAATATGTTTTTTTCATATTAAAAAAATTATTAAAAAAGATATTAACGAAAATATACCAAAATTTACTCACCCCCCCCTTTATCTCCGAAACTATAAAACGTAAAGTTTTGAAAAAAATTAGAGGTATAGGTTCTGACCTGAAGTGTACTGGATAAATAAGGAGAAACCTCTACTTTTAATTTTGGGGGGCAAATTACAGAATTAAGTGGAAAATATAAAATTAAAATTGTTTCTAACCCATCATGTTATATATCAAATGAAAGGCTCATTACGACGAAAACAAATATATTTTGTTCATATTTTTTAAATTAATTAATTAAAAGATATTGACAAAAATATAAAAAAAACTTACCCATTCCCCCCACCCCTTATTTAAGAAACCATAAGCTGGAAAATTTTGAAAAAAATGGGGGCATAGCCCCTCACCTGAACTTTACTGGAAAAATAAGGAGAAACCCCTAATATTTATTTTGGGGGGCAAATTATAGAATTAAATGGAAAATATAAAATTAAAATTGTTTTTAACTCATTGTTATATATCAAATGAAAGGGCTCATTATGTCGAAAACAAATATATTTTTTTCATATTTTTAAAATAAATTAATTAAAAGATATTAACAAAAATATAAAAATTTACCCATATCCCCCCCTAACTCCAAAAACCATAAGCTGGAAAATTTTGAACCAACAATGGAGGTATAGCCCCTCACTTGAACTTTACTAAAAAAATAAGGAAAAACCCCTAATATTCATTTTGTGGGCAAATTATAGAATTAAATGGAAAATATAAAATTAAAATTGTTTCTAACCCATCATGTTATATACTAAATGAAAGGGCTCATGATATATTTTTTTCATATTTTTAAAATAAATTAATTAAAAGATATTAACAAAAATAAAAAAAATGGACCCATTCCCCCCTCCCTTATTTCCGAAAACATAAGCTGAAAAATTTTGAAAAAAATTGATGTATAGCCCCTCACCTAAACTTTACTGGAAAAATAAGGAGAAACCCCTAATATTCATTTTGGGGGGCAAATTATAGGATTAAATGGAAAATAAAAAAATATAATTGTTTCTAACGGGTCATGCTCATTATGAAGAATACAAATATTTTTTTTTTAATTTTTTTAAAATAAAAATATTTTAAAAAATTACCCATTCTCCCCGTTATTTTCAAACTATGAACCTCAATTTTTTTTGTTTATAGGAAAAATATGAAAAAATCCCTAATTCTATTATTTCGCCCCCAAATTATAGAATTAAAGGGAAAATAAATTATTAGAAAACCCCCATAGTAATTTATGGACAAATTATACAATTAAATGGAAAATAAAGATTCAATTTTCAAACGCAACATGTAATATATCAGATAAAAGGCTCATTATGTGTATTACAAATATATCATATTTTTAAATCATTTGTTTAAAAGATACTCTCTTCGAGGTGTCATTCCTTTGTACGCAAGACAATATATATTATATATCAATATAATACATATTGTTTCTGGTTAGGGAACCTTCATCAGTTGCGCTTCCCACAATTGAATGTCCTCTCGAACACTTCTTTATGCATTTGATGCATTTCGTTAAATTTGAAGACGCGAGAGGTAAGACCGACATCTAGGATTTTCGAAAATCCTATATGTCGGTCTAACATCTCGCGTCTTCATGTTTAAAAGATATTAACAAAAATATTAAACATCGACTTAATTCCCACTTTAGAAACTACACTATTTAAATTTTGAAAAGTATATTTTATTTGTATTTTTTAATAATTTGAATAACAGATTTAATAATTTATAATTTAAAACTGTACCTATTTTGCCCTTTATCTTCCAATCTACAGAACCTCGAAACTCAGACCTGTAGATTCTGAACTTCTCTGAAAGTTTATTAGTAAAATAAAACCCTAATATTAATTATTGGGGACCAAATTAGAAAATTAAATACATATGTATTCTGATAAAAATCAAGCGAATCCTGAAGCAGATAAAATAAAAAGTCTATGCGTGGAAAGTCAAAGTATATATTTTTTATAAATTTAAAACGCTTCTTTTAAAAGATATAAGGGTAAATATAAGAAAATGCACTCATTCCCTGCTTGTCTGAAACTGGAATATTAGTATCTTAAAGGTGGTACGGAACCCTAAGTATGCGACTCCAACTCGCACTTGACCAAATTTAAATATTTGAAGGTCTAATTAAATTTAGATCTATTAAAAAATACATTAATATTTAAATCAGTTTACAACTGAAGAAGAAATCAGGAAACACACATACCAAAAAAAAATCGCCCCGAAATGATAACCTCTCCTTTTTTGGAAGTCACGAATGATAGAGCATTAAGAATTATCGAAATTTTGCCACCTAGGAGATCGGATTTCACAAGCAATGATTTTCTTGACATCCATGCATCCCATTACGTCTTAAACGTTATCACATTTGAATATTGTCTCCGGTATTCCGAGAAACATATTTATTTCTGATAAAGAAATCACAGAAATTCGAACATTCAATCCACTTCCAACTAATTTCAGCAATAAATATTTCAGCTTCGACCATTCCGCTTTCCAGTCTCGAAGCAGCATTAATCGAGATATTTTAGCTCTGCAGGGGTAATCTGCTATGCAAAAATGGCCTTTTAGCTCGTACATCACCTTTATCTTGTATCGTATTTCGCTGAGAGTTTCTGGAGAGTTCGCTTAAACATTAAATCTTCGTTTCAGACCGAAAACGACATTAGCCTTATTTCACGTCTCACTCGTTTCCGAACTCGATAAATTTCGGGGTATTTTTAAGCCCCTTGCCACCACGTTCTCAATCCCAAAAAACCCCTCTAGTGACGGGAGGTTTGTACCTGCCTCATTATATATTATCGAGACTTTTTTTCAATCAACTTACAGGCAATTTTCTCCACCCAATGATGTTTCTGATTAATGCTGTCGTTATCTTGTCCTTTCCCTTTCGCGGCAAATGCTCGGGGCGGATACATCCCGTTTTTAGGTCACATAATTTCAGGAATGTCATTTGTAAAGACCTCGCATGAGACAAGAGCTCTTTTTATATGGTTCTTGACATATCCATCAGAATTCCAAATTGCATATTTGGAATTCATTCAATTTTGTGAATTTATAGTTCTTTATGCAACCAAACTTTGTAGATCTTGATATAATTTTTTATTTGTGTATGTTACGCGGACAAGTTATTGCCCTACATCAAAGTAAATATTTTTCTAATAAAGGTATTATGTAGCCTATTACATTACCCATCTTAGAGCGTTATTCAAGATACTGAATTGACTTACTCTCAGTTCAACCTAGCGTTTATGTTATACTCATAAAGGAGAACGTTAGGGCTGTAGGTATGGGTCTTACATAACTTTTTACGTTAAATAAAATGTGCTACTCCGATTTTTCGACATGCAAATCATAAGCGTCCAATTTAGGTTGGTGAAAGAGGTTTTAGGGAGGTAATTTTATTAATATCAATTTTTTACAATTTTCTCTCCAATTACAAGTTCTTAACAATTTTTCGTATAAATATGAGGTTTGTCCAAATCGATATTATTAAAGATTTTCGAGTTTGAAAATTACTCTACTCTTTAAGTTATCATGTCAAAAATTATAAAATCTGTTTACCATGGCAAATAAAAGACGGACGTTGTCACAACGCCTAACAATTTAAGTTATTGATAAACTGCCAATTGAGCTTTGCAGTATTTAATTAATAAATTTCGTGATTGGAAACTTTAAGTATACAACATTATTGCAACTCATAAAATGGAGTCATATTCAAACACGGAAATGACAGATATGCACTTTATGTCCGGCCGTGCGGCTGGAAATTCATCAGAAGCAAGGGGTCTGTATGCCGCAGCATACCCTCAAATTTGACAATTGACAGTTTGTCAATAACTTAAGATTAAGCGTTGTGGCAACGTCAGTCTTTTATTTGCCATGGAAAACAGTTACTTGAAATTTTGCGAAAATTAGGGTATTGATTGGGGGAAATGGGACCAATATTATTTTATAGAGAATTCAACATCTTCGAAATATTGGAGTGAATATTAATATATTAAACAAACAAATAGAAGCGAGTTTTGTCATAATGCAAAAATTCAGATTCCAGACCTGGGCAAGTGATGAAGAAGAAAAGATCATAACTTGACATTAACCGAAAATAATAAAGGCATTATAACTATGTTAATTCTTTAAATTACGAGAGATTTGATGTGACTATTGCCAAAATCCTATGATTGAATAGGAGGATAGTGAAAATTGGTATAAGTGTCCTTCTTCTGAAATGACTAGTTAATCGTCATGTATCCGATAAGTTTTAAGAGGAGTCTTTATTCACTGCATGAGAATTAACAAATTATCTCTATTTTAACTGACCAAAGCGATTATTTAACATCTTGCCAATGCTGAAATTATGGTTGGGTTGGGTGGTTACTGAAAAGTGTTCACTATGTGATTAATTGAAGGTGAAGTTCAAAAAAATAGGAAATGTGGGAAATATAAAAATTCTCAAGTGACATATTTATAAAATAAAAATAAGTTTCAAAAATGATAAAGATATCATAAACCTCGAAATGTTATTAATATTAAATCCAGCAAATGCCACAATATTGTGAAAACATTATATGAGCAAAATTTCAATACATTAAAATGTACAAAGCATAAAAAATGACAAAATTAACAGAAATAATTATAGGTGTCAGCATCAGCATGTATGTAAAAAAACAGTGAAACATGTCAAAAACATAAAAAAATCAAAGACAGCAGAATCGTCAAAAATGTCAGAAACGTCAAAATTGCCATAATTGTCAAATTTGTCAGAAGTCAAAAATGTCGAAAATCTCAAAAATGTCATAAACAACACAAATGGCAATGAAAACATATATCAAAAAAGTTAAAATAAAAAACGGGAAAACCAAAATATTAATTACCAAAAATCTGAAATACATCAACTAGTTCTACATATTAAATCCCAAAGAAATGTATTTTATTTTATTATCGGTTGTTGCCATATTATTTTCACTAATAAATGATGATGGTAAAACGATTTTCACTAAATGACAAAAAATGTTCAAGATTTGTCTAGCTCATGCGGGTCAGCAAGTATGTATATATGGGGACTATATTGACATGTTATTAACAAAACCTAATTCTTACTTAGTTATTACTGGGTAACAGCAATGACATGGAACGGATCAAGTCATGTAACCCCTGTTTGATGTTTCACTGTATGCCCTAGATATCCAACATTGCATCTAAAGTTAAAATATTCAGCATATCAAAGTTAAAAATTGACTTAAGCGGTTTGATATTTTTTCTATATTGTATTGATAAAATTGGAAAAACACTCGAACAATTTTAATTGTACTTCATTAACACTAGCTTTGTTATAATTTTTTGTCAGTAAATAATATAAAACTAAATTTCCGTCTCTAGAGGGATAAAATTTATTAAAAAGCGGTGGAATCCACATTTTATCAGTTATATTTTGAAATTATGTACATCCTCCTGTCACATGAGCCATTCAATTCTAATTTCTTTAAACTACATTATGTGAATGGTCTGATGAAAAATTTATAATAGCACTTACAAGTATAGTTTTATTTATTATATAAACTAAGTGATGGTATCTTTAATTTTATGAACGTGATTCAATCTCGAAGCTATTGTACATCTATATATAAATAGGCAAAGACAAAACGATTAGGTACCATTTTCTCCTCTGTTTCTCAACCGATTTTCTTCATTTTTGTTTTGTTTAGTAGCTACTAACGACCTTTAATGCAGAATGCTAATCTTAATGTATAATATTGGTTCATTCATTAAATAAAATATAATAAAAATTCATTATTTACGTCAATAATGTCAATGCCAAACAACTGAATGTGCCGCCGCCGCCAGACTCAAAACATTGAGTAATTATATATAGACAGACCAATGCTGTTATATACTTAGAGCATGTACTTCTGGAAGTGGCATGCAAGCGTTGTTATTGTTTAGTGGATAAAGTAATCGTTTAATATTATAATTATACAGGGCGATTCCAGATATGTTAGAAATCATTTTTTTCGTCGGTGGCACATAAGCAGTTGCATATATAGAGTGTTTAAAATATAGAGAGGAGTGCAGTTATAACTAATAAAATAATTATATAGGGAAGCCCATTAGCGGTTGAATTTACAGGCTTCTTGGAACAGAAGGTGCAGTAGAATTACAATTATACAGGGTGGTGCAAAAAATGTTATACATAGATGCATATACAGGGTGGCGGAAATGGAAATGTAACCCATAAGCAGTTGTATATATAGTTAAGATGAAATATAGGGTGAGAGGAATTATAGATTTACAGGATGGTGATAAAAAATGTTAGAAAAGGAAATGATTCATAGAGTAGACCTCGAAGAGTTCCATATATATATAATGATTGAAATATAGAGTAGAATTATATTTACAGAAGATAATTAAAAATTTCATAAACAAAAAGAGTAAATATGGTGGGTCAGAGGCGGTGGCATATACAGAATGGTTTACCGGTGGTTCAAAAATGTTAAAAAATATTATGCGTGGTCCATGAGCAGTTGAATATACAGGGTCGTGGAAATATATAATGAGCTGGAATTATTACAATGAGGATTTTAATAAATGTTAGAGAATTGAGTGCAATTATAGCTATACAGGGGGTTAGAAAAAATAAATACGTGGGGTAGCCCATTAGCGGTTGAATTGTTGTCATATTAAATTAAGAATGAAAAAAACTTGAATTTCGTTACTTATTTGTATAAGCGAGATATAAGACCGACATCGAGGATTTTCGAAGAAACTATCACACAGAGGTTCCGAATCTGGATCCGTTCTGTGTAATTGCTGTTCTCCCTAAAGTCCTAGGATAGAATGTCACCATAAAATTTTCATGTTACTTAACCTGCCAGAGATATTAACACAATTGGTCGAATTTCGACCACTGGGCGACAGATAGTTTTAATAATTTGGGCAAGTGTGAGTTGGACTCGCATACTAAGGGTTCCTTACCACCTTCAAGATTCTAATATTCCAGTTTCAGACAAGCAGGGAATGAGTGCATTTCTTTTATTTACCCTAATATCTTTTAAAGGAAGCGTTTTAAATTTATAAAAAATATACACTTTGATTTTCCATACATAGACTTTTTATTTTATCTGCTTCAGCATTCGCTTGATTTTTATAACAATTCATATGTATTTAATTTTCTAATTTGGGCTCTAAAAATTAACATTAGGGTTTTATTATAAACTTTCAGGGAAGCCTTTTATAATCTACTGTTTGAATTTTGAGGGTCTGTTGATTGGAAGATAAAGGCAAAATAGGTCATTTTTTTAAATTATAAATTATTAGATCTGTTATTCAAATTATTTAAAAATACAAATAAAATATATTTTTCAAAATTTAAATAGTGTAGTTTCTAAAGTGGGAAATAAGTCGATGTTAATATTTTTTAAACACATGATTTAAAAATATGATATATTTGTAATTCATATAATGAACCTTTTATCTGAAATATTACATGATGCGTTTGAAAATTGAAATTTTATTTTCCATTTAATTGTATAATTTGTCCCTAAAATTACTGAGGGTTTTCTAATATTTTTTTTATAAATTTCAAGTGACCCCCAGTACCCCTAATTATTGTCAAAATTTTAGGTAGTATGGTTTCGGAAATAAAGCGAGAAATGACATTTTTTTTATATCTTTATGCTAATATCTTGTAAACAATTATTTTAAAAAATATGAAAAAAATATATTTGTATTCCTCATAATGAGCCCCCAATATTAATATTAGGGATTTCTTCATATTTTTCCTGTATAATATTCATTTTAAAAAAATTATATAAACATATTTGTATTCGTCATAATGAGAGCCCTGTGATTTGATATATTACATGATCCGTTAGAAACAATTATAATTTTTATTTTCCATTTAATTCTATAATTTGCCCCCCAAAATGAATATTAGGGGTTTCTCTTTATTTTTCCAGTAAAGTTCACGTGAGGGGCTATACTTCTATTTTTTTTTCAAAGTTTTCCAACTTATGGTTTCGAGATAAGGGGGGGGGGGATGGGTAATTTTTTTTATATTTTGTTAATATCTTTTAATTAATTTATTTTAAAAATATGAAAAAATATATTTGTTTTCTTCATAATATGCCCTTTTATTTGATATATAAAATGATGGCTTACAAATAATTTTAACTTTATATTTTCCATTTAATTCTGTATTTTGCCCCCCAAAATTAAAAGTAGAGGTTTCTCCTTATTTTTCCAGTAAACTTCAGGTCAGATCCTATACCTCTAATGTTTTTCAAAACTTTAAGTTTTATAGTTTCAGAGATAATGGAGGGGGATTGCCCCCCAAAATTAATCTTAATGGTTTCTCCTTATTTTTCCTGTAAAGTTGGGGCAACGTTCAATATTTCCTTTTTTTTTGTTAAATTTTAGGTTCAGTAGTTTCGGAGATCAGGGGGGGGGGCGGTCGGTTTCAACCTCTTTCGTCCAGTAGTTTAGGAGAAAATTACTGTGATGTGACAGAGACAGAAATCCAGAGTGATATTATAAGGGTATCCGTATATTATATACGGAACCCTAAAGATATGAAATGTTTACTAAATTAAGGATTAGTTATCACTACATTGACAAACTGACCGATTCTAAAAACAGTATAATTTGAAAAACAATCACAGAACGTTATTAACACCTGGAAGTATTACAGATATAAAAAAGAATACGGGAACGAAACTGAATAACCGTTCAGTTTTTTGGATGTAATAAACTCCCTAGAGACCAAAAACCATGAGGGATGACCAAAAAAGTATATGTACAATAAAAAATTTTAGTCTTACTCAACTCAACGACTAGTTACTGGCATTCTCACATTTGCTGAATTACCCTCCATTATATCCTTCAGAACATGGGCTAGTCCCTTCTTGTTTGAACTATTAGTGCACAATGGGGTGGCTAAATGCAGGAAAGACATTTCTCCACGCTCAGGTTTCAACTTGTCGCTGACAAGTTGGCCACAAAGCCTGATTATTTATTTGATATGGGCGTGCCTGATGGCGAAGACGATGCTTAATTTGAGAACGCAATGGCGTAACAAGAAAATAATGTTTGGTAAATACATTGGGTAGCTGCTAACAAGGCTATTGAAATTAATTAGTGGACTACTCGGAAGGCAGAAATAATTTAGGATGTGCACATTTATATTCCCTAAGCAGATTTTTTTTATACTGGCAACATTTAAGTGACTCATCAAGAAGTTTTGAACGAGTAATTAAGTTGGGTATTATTGTTGTGAACACATTTGTCTATTTGCAGAAAGCAATAATTAATAAATTTATTTTCATTATTGAACTTTTTTAACAAGCATCGACAGTATTTACAAATCATTACCTTCTTTTGAAATTATGGGTCGTGATATATTGTGCGAATATGGTTAAAACCCTACAATTTGAAATTATATTATTTAGCTTTTTAATTATATATATATATATATATATATATATATATCTTGAGAGGCTTCCGCGGTTATTATTATGAACTATGCTAGGTTCCGGATGAGAAACGCGTCTGAATTTATTAAATGCTCGACGTTTCAACTCCTGCTTTGGAGCCATTATCAAGAGACAAAAGTGAAAAACAGTTTCAGAGTCTAGACCGAACTCGAGACCTCAATCTGCTTACTCCCTAAGAGTCACTAGGTACCTGAACTGTATTTGAATCTGCTCTGCTGCTTTTATTTATAATTATCGGTCCGTTAAAGGGGGATGTCACGTAATGAAGAGGCTGTGTTATGATTGGTTGGGTGTTGGTGGGCTTGTCTGCTTTGTTTAATCTGGCAAATACGGAGATCCATACTGTAGGAAGGCGAGAGCTGTCATCGCGTCGATTTAGACAAAAGGGGCCTTTTCTGTATTTCTATGGCTTCGCGAATAGTGGATGCCCTAAGGGAATTAAGAGATATGATAGTCCTACTGTCCTCGAAGTTGATAAAGTCTCCTGTTTGGATATGATGATGCGCGAGAGCTGAAGTCGGATCTTTTTTGCGAACTAACAAAGAATGTTCATATACACGATGGCTGACGCACCTGTTAGTACGACTGATGTAGCTTTGTGGGCAATCGCGAAATGGAATTTCTAAAGCTGCTCGATTCTCGTTAGGTAGTTTATCGTTAAGTCAAATGCAAAACCATGAGTAACGGATCCACAATCAATTTTTTATGGTAACCGATCCTTTTTGGAAAAGCAAAAGATAAAAGATCAAAAGGCGACGAAAGTCGTTCGTGACTAGAAAACCAGTCAAGTTCGTTTTCGGAGATTCTCTTGTTTCGACTTTAGTTTGTCATCATCATTCTAGGAAAGTCTTCTGTGGTGGGACATAACAACAGAAAAAAAATTTCAATCATATTTTCTGGTGAAGTTTCTTCTTAATTGGGGAAATTGGTTTACCTAACTAGCCCTTTACCTAGTTTAATTTGCCTCCTTTTAGTTTTTTTTTATATTATCTGGTGTGAAAATTGTATGTCATCCTTGGACATTCTCCATCCGGAATTTGTTTCAAATGTTGATTTACGAAATATTCATCTGGTTTTGAAAGAAGAAGTCAAAAGTTCCAAGGCGACAGCCGCAGGATCTCATTGCCGTCACTTTATTACTCCTAGCAGGAAAATCTATTAAAGGTAGCCAAACATGCCAAATGGAATATGTATATCAAAAACTCGAGTTTTTGTTAGTGATCGCATAGTAAAATTATCAAAAAGTCAAACATTCAACTTCAAATTTATATTTTATTATTTCAGTGCATATTACATATACAACGAGGTGGATTGAGACCTTGAAAGGTTTGATTATTTTGAATATACAGCTTTTTTTTCGAAGTTTCCTTGGCCTTCCATCATTTTGAAATGGTTGATGGTTTCAAGAAGATGGAAGTCCAATAAAACTTCGAGGAATGCGTTACATTGTCAACCAGCTTCACGCTAATACAACTTTTTGTTCTCAAGTGTTATTTACCCAAAAAACAACAAAATGAATGATATAAAATAATAAAATGTAGAACAAACGGTTCGGAATGATACCATAATTTTGAGATTTTGCAATTCATTGAACGCATGACGAAGTCGAAGAGCGTCATCAGTTGGACCTACTTCAACTGATTGAAATCTCGAATAATTATTTACGTAGTCTCGAATATTGATATGTCTGGAGTCCTGGATATCATGATAATTGGCAAATGACAAAAAATATGTATTTAGAATATATATCTGAATCTAATATATATATATATGTTATATAAGTTTATAACATGAACTTTGGGTGAACTTATGTAGCAACTGTATTTCATCGTTCCCAGCTGACTCAGCGAACACGTGCAGTGTCAGATTACAGCCCCGCCGAGCATCCGTGGGAATCGCCGTGTCGACAGTGCCGATTCAGCATTCATTAAGTTATATATTGTAAAATCTCTCTTGTTTGTTATTCATTATTACTCAGTCTGTTGTTAGTTATTATTGTCATTATTTCAATTTTGTATTTTGTATTTTAAAAAGTTATAATTTTGTTAAAGTTAATAAAAATCTTTTTTTAAAAAGTTTAATTTGAGAAGTGTGATATAACAAATTGGCGCAGTCAGTAGGATCCGTCAACGTTACTAGAACACGAGCTTAATTCTAACTGGTAGCGGCGGATTCCTATCCCTCAACGGAGCAAAGAACCTGGAAGAAGTCCCAACTGCGATAAAAAGGAGAACACGGATCTTCCAATGTTCCTGTTGATGTGAGTAGTAGTGAATCGTCTAACGTTTAAGTTTATTAATAATTGATTTTAATATTTGATTGATTTGATATTTTGATTATTTGATATTTTTTATTCAGTGAATTGAATCACTGATTTATTATTTGATTACATTAATATTTTATGATTTAATTGATTATTTTGATTTTATTCATTCGATTGAGTGAACTATTTGATTTATTAATTTTATTTACATTTATTTTATTAATACCATTCTATCATCCAAATAACTTTGGTATTTCCCCATTTACAAATTTATTGATTATTGATTTTTACACCATTTATTTTATTGATACCATTTTCTATACCTTTTATTATTTTTGATTGAATCTCTTTCGTTTAAAATTCTATTAAATCAAAATGGCACAAGCACAAAACAACACTGTTGCCGAAGAAACTGAAAAATATAGGTTGTCGGAAATATTTTCAATAATTCCAGAGTTTGAAGGCGACCAAATTTCTTTGGCTACATTTATACATGCGTGCAATTGCGCGTATAACATGTCTAATACCGAACAAAAATATTTGTTGGTAATTCACATCAAAAATAAATTAAGGGGAAAAGCGGCGCAGTTAATTAACTCTAGGAACCCCGCGTCGTACCTCGAAATAAAACAGCTTCTAACACTACACTTTGGAGACTCTAGGGATCTGTCTTCTTTAATTCACGATCTCCAACGTTTGAAACAACTATCAAACGAGTCCCCCTTGACATTCTATAACAGACTTCAGGTTTTGAGTGCGAAAATGCACTCTTGTATCCAAAAGCCCCTAGTCTAAGCAACGAGCAGAAAGATGCTCAAACCACTCTCGTTGACACAATGGTCCTAAACACCCTACTTACCGGTTTAGAACCTCGATTAGGCCAAATTATCCGTGCCAGTAATCCGAAGGATCTTCTTGAGGCACATTCACGAATAAGAAGAGAACTTCAATTATCCTATTTTGAGGAACAAAAAGTAAATAAATCCGTTCCACCTAAGCCATCTTTTCAGGCTAGAAAACCAAATCCACCTCCTAAATGTTTAAATTGTGGGCGATTAGGCCACATTGCTGCCGACTGTCGGTTAAGATTTCAAAATAACCCTCAGCCTTTTAACCAAAATAATAGGCCAAATTTCATTGGGCCGAATCAATCATCGAGGCCAAATCCTATCAACAATAACACAAATCATCAAGGTCAACAATTTAGACCAAATAACTTCCAAAGACCTCCTTTCAAACCGAACAACTTTCGACCGTCTGTAATACAGACAAACCCAAATTTCCGTCCTGAAAGGACCCACCATTTTAATCACCATCAAAATGGCCACTATAACGAATATTATGCAGACGAGTATGATTATTATACTGATAATAATCAGCAGCATTTCGATGACAACACCCAAAACTATGAAAGCTATGGGTTTGAACAAACAGTAGACAATACCCCTGTCGTACCTTTCAGCCCTAATGAATACCAGGATTTTCTAGCGCTTCCGAGCCTAGATCAACCCCCAGATACGACAACTACCCTCTCAGAAGTCCAAACTCAAATACAGAACTTGAATTTGGAAGACTTCAATCCCGATCTGAACTTCCCAGAACAAACATTTCTTTAAGTCCCCTTCTGACAGTAAATTCCAAGAACCTCTATTATATCAACGACGCTTCTGGAAAATTTAAACTCCTAATTGATACCGGAGCTGGTATCTCCATTTTCAAAGAAAACACTGTCAAAAACTTCTCACAACGATCTCCCGAAAGAGTAACAATTCAAGGCATTACTCATGAGAAAATCCCGATCTCACAATCCACCCTCATTCCTTTCGCTCTAGGCAATCCACACAAGGTCTTTATCTACAATCTAGATATTGAGTTTGATGGAATATTGGGTCTTGATTTTCTCGAGCATTATGAATGTATCGTCGACTTAAAATCCAAACAATTAATTACTAACTTTAAAACTATTCCCCTACATAAAGTGCCAGATCACGACCAATCTAATACACAACCAACGGACACCCCCAGTACTAACGCACAACCTCATACGCATAACAATCACATAACAATCCAGGCACGTACCGAACAAATTTTCAAACTAAAATGTGAACTTAGAAATACTGACGCAATTCTACCGACACAAGTAATTGACAAAGTACGACTTCCCAACGCGGTTGTACGTGTTGATTCAAAGGGAGAATTTCTGACTTCGATAATAAACGCGAACGCAATGCCAAAAACTGTTAACTTTTCCAATCTTCATTTAGAACCCCTTGACAATACACACCCTCTCTTAAATCTGAATACACACGATTACTCTGAATCTACAAACTTAGACAGAAACTTTACAATCAGAGAACAAATTCGGACAGAACATCTTAACGACGAAGAGCGAGAACTTATCACGAATCTCTGCTTAGAATTCGAAGATATTTTCTATCTCGAAGGCGATGTTTTGACGTTTACTAACGCCGTCAAACACTCTATTGACACCAATAATGCCAAGCCCGTTTTCACGAAATCGTACAGATATCCTCAAGTGCATAAGGAGGAAGTGAAAACCCAAATTTCCAAAATGCTTGATCAAGGCATTATCAGGCACTCTTCTTCTCCTTGGTCCTCCCCCGTATGGGTCGTCCCCAAGAAACTCGATGCTTCTGGTAAGCAAAAGTGGCGAGTTGTTATCGACTATAGGAAGTTAAACGAACTAACTGTAGACGATAAATATCCTCTGCCCAACATTTCTGATCTCCTCGATCAACTTGGTAAGTGTCAATACTTTTCGACACTGGATCTCGCTTCCGGGTTCCACCAGTTGGAAATCCTTGAGGAAGACATTCCCAAGACCGGTTTCTCTGTTGACAATGGCCATTACGAATTCGTTCGTATGCCATTTGGTTTGAAAAATGCACCTTCTACTTTTCAGAGGGTCATGGACAACATTCTTCTGGGCATCCAGAATGAACGTTGCCTTGTTTACATGGATGACATTATCGTTTATTCACCAACCATCCATGAGCATATGTCCCGTTTGACAGAAGTCTTTAAGCGTCTTAGACAGTCAAACTTGAAAATTCAACCTGACAAGTGTGAGTTTCTCCGTAAGGAAGTTGCTTACCTAGGTCATCTGATCACCCAAGAAGGAGTAAAACCAAACCCTTCAAAGGTTGAATGCATCCAGAATTTTCCTCAACCCCAAACTCCTAAAGATGTTAAATCTTTTCTTGGTCTCGCCGGTTATTACCGACGTTTTATTCCCAATTTCGCCAAGATCTCAAAGCCCCTAACGAAACTCCTGCAGAAAGACGTCAAATTCATCTTCGACGCAGATTGCAAGTCTTCCTTCAACGAACTGAAGCAAGCCCTTGTATCTGACCCTATCTTGATCTACCCAAATTTCGAAGAACCATTCCTGCTCACTACTGATGCTAGTGCTTTTGCAATTGGAGCGGTTCTCTCACAAGGCCCCGTAGGAAAAGATCTTCCTATAGCATATGCTTCCCGTACACTCTGCGGTGCAGAAACTCGATATTCCACTATCGAACGGGAACTGCTAGCCATTGTTTGGGCGGTCAAGCACTACAGACCGTATCTTTTTGGGAGAAAGTTTACACTCCTGTGTGATCACCGTCCGCTTACTTGGCTCTTTTCGATCAAAGACCCTGGCAGTCGTCTAGCCAGATGGCGCCTCAAACTAGAGGAGTATAACTATAAAATCGAATACAAGCCCGGCAAGGTAAACTTGAACGCAGACGCTCTTTCCCGTATCAAAATTAATCACTTCAAACAATGCACCGACTTTCTTTCAAAGATAAAAATTTTCGCAAATAACGAAACCGACCCAAAACAACCCGATCCAGGTACTAGTCACGATAACTCCGACGACTCCGACAATGATCAAGAACGCGATGATCATGACGAACGCATGACAACAGAATTTAATAGATTTGTTCAATTGTATAAAACCGAGTCGATAATCGACTATTCAAAAATAGAAATTTCTAACGCCCAACTTCTAGACAAATCTCACAAACGAATAGTCACTTTCTTCTGGCAAAATAAACTCAATGACTTGCATGACAAAATCATCGAAGATATTTTCGAAGAAGACCCAAACTTCACTACTGACACTCTAAACGTTCTAGCCAGCAAAACTGTAAGACATAGAAAATATTTAATTGTCCCTTTACCCTTTGATCCTGGAACAGTTGTTGCACATCTTTTCAACATTCTCTATAACAACCAAGACCAGTTCGACGAATCCGAAACTTTTTGCATTGAAAACAACGTAGAACTACCTATTCTCGAAACACTATCTTTCATACTCGCAGACAAAGACATAAAACTAAAGATTTGTCAAAACATTGTAACAACCCCTTCTCAAGACGAAATTCCCATTATACTGCAACAGTACCACTGCGGCAAAAATAACCTACACCGTGGAATTAATGAGACTATTCGACGTATTAGGGAAAAGTATAACTGGACTGGACTAATCAAAAGCGTAGAGCAATTTATCAAGTCTTGCGAAACTTGCCAAAAGGTAAAGTTTTGTAGGAAAAACTTAAGTGCTCCTTTTGTCATAACCGAAACACCAAAAACACCCTTCGAACGTATCAACATTGATATTTTCGAATATCCAACGAGAAACTACGCACTGACTATTAGGGATGAACTCACCAAATTTACTCAAGCTTACCCTATTGGTGACAAAACAGCTAAAACAGTCGTAAACACCCTCTTAGTATTTTTCCAACATTACGGTACCCCTCTTCGCATCCATTGCGACTATGGACGTGAATTTGACAATACTCTAATAAGGGACCTGTGCGAACTATATGACATAAAGTTATCCTTTTCAAGTGTCCACCATCCCGAATCAAATGGTTCTATCGAAAGGTTTCACGCGACTTTAGCGGAAATGATAAGGGCAAATACAGCTGAACATCCGGATGAACATCCATTCAACGTCCTCCCCTACGCAGTTATCTGCTACAACAATACTAAAAACAAGACTACCGGTTTCACGCCCTATGAACTTATCTTTGGGCATACTTCTAGTAGACCCCCCGAAACAATATACGATCAGGAAAAACTCATTTCCAAATATGTTAGGGACCTTAATAACAGAATGAACTACTATTATAGACTTGCCCGCGCAAAAACCGACCAACAAAAACAAAAATCTAAAGTTAGATTTGACAAACATGTTTCGACTAACCAACCAGAATACAAAGTAGGCGACAAAGTTTACGTGAAAGAGTCTCAGATTAAAAGCAAATCTGAAAACAAATTCAATGGACCTTTTGAAATTACCGCGATTAGAAAAAACTCTGCCACAGTTATAAACTTACAGACTAACCAAATCAGTAAAATTAACTTTGACAGACTAAAACCATATTTTGAATGAATCCCTTCTTTTCAGATTCTGTGGACTGTTTTCAGTCGTGAACCTCCAACAATACTCTCTTACACCCGTTAACAATACAATAGGAGTTTTCTTCCATGAAGAAGGCACACTTAAAATTTCAAACGACAAATGGTCACTTCTTGTCTTCAAAGACCTCAGCCCTTTCAGAGGTGCTATTTCAAATAACGACGCCATACTAAACCGAATTTTAGAGACAATTAACGAAAACACAACTAATACAAAATCATTTAAACCAAAAATACAAACACATGTTAGCCTCTTGAAACAAATTTCTAAATCCGTTAACTCTAAATATACAGACATTTTCGCTGACACTCAAACTTACCCTACTAACAGAAGAAAACGCGGACTTATTAACGGACTGGGATCAGTTTGGAAAGCTATTTCAGGAAACCTAGACGCAACAGATGGTGAATACATAAATGACTGTATAACCAAAATTACTAAAGACCAACACCAAATTCAGGACTTAGTAAAGAAACAAATATCTGTAACAACCTCAGTCATTACGAGCCTCAACAAAACTTTACAAAAATTTCAATCCGAGGAGAAATTATTCTCGAATAACATTGAAAAAATAAGGCAGTCAATTTTATACATTTCAAATGATCTTGATTTTCATGAATTTCAAATCAATATCTTGGATCTGTGTGAAAGCCTAATGGAGAGTTACATATTTATCGAAAACACTCTCGATGATGTTTTAACTGCAGTCTCTTTCGCCCGCTTAAAAATTTTACATAGTTCGATCATAACCCCAGTAGATTTGGTCGATTCCCTTCAAAAGATTTCTCAGTCACTACATGAAAATAATTTACCACTCCCTATTTACAGTTCAAATGTTGCTCAGTACATTGATTTGATAGAATTGGAAGCTTTTCAAATCAACACCAAAATCATTTTTGTACTCAAAATTCCTTTAGTTGATCCTGAGATTTACACCCTTTACCACCTTTATCCGATCCCAATTTTGGATGATCGAACAGGGTTTCATCATATACTTTCAATAAAGACAAAATTTATCGCGAGAGATGACGATTCGTTATTATACACATCCTTCGAAGACCTGGGTGACTGCAAGCCTTTAACTAAACATCATAAGATTTGTTCCAAAGCTATATCACATCCAATAGACAAAGATGCCATCTGCGAAAGTCAGCTTCTCAGACAGCCAGCCACATTCCCAGCAACCTGCAAAACTTCTATATTCTATGCGGAAGAATATAATATACAAGAGATCGACATAAACCTCTGGTTGATCTCAATTTCCAGACCACTACCTATAGCCATCAAATGTAAGGGACAAGATGTCGTAACGCAGACCATCACGACAAATTCGCTGTTGCAAATCAAGTCCGATTGCAATGCCTTTATTGACAACATCAGGGTACATGCTACGAGAACGTCAAAGAACATCCAGAACATCACCTTCAGAAATCATCCAGTGAACATCCCGTATAGCTGCTGTGACGGCATGCCAGTCGCAAATCAACTTCCCAAATTAAAACCCCTACAATTGCAGGATTTAGATGTAACAGATCTAAATGTTGCCAACCATAAGCTTGCCCAATATTCAATGGAATTGGAAAAGCTCATGAATCAACCACCATTGGAGAAGCATACATCATGGCTCACAATTACCACAATCACATTAACAGTAATTGTGATTATGTTCCTTTGTATCAAACCAATCAAGAGAAGGTTCAGAAAAACCACTAAGTCCAGCCTCGATGCCGAGTCAGCTCCACTTCCAGGCCCATCAAAGCCAAAGTCCACGGGAAAGCTGCACAGCCTCCTAGATCCAGCCCAATGTATGGAACTTCAGAACTTCCCCTAAAAGTTGATGATATACCATCAACTTTTTTATATGGATGGGAGTTGTTATATAAGTTTATAACATGAACTTTGGGTGAACTTATGTAGCAACTGTATTTCATCGTTCCCAGCTGACTCAGCGAACACGTGCAGTGTCAGATTACAGCCCCGCCGAGCATCCGTGGGAATCGCCGTGTCGACAGTGCCGATTCAGCATTCATTAAGTTATATATTGTAAAATCTCTCTTGTTTGTTATTCATTATTACTCAGTCTGTTGTTAGTTATTATTGTCATTATTTCAATTTTGTATTTTGTATTTTAAAAAGTTATAATTTTGTTAAAGTTAATAAAAATCTTTTTTTAAAAAGTTTAATTTGAGAAGTGTGATATAACATATATATATATATATATATATTTATATATAAACAAAAAAACATATATATATATATATATGTAAATTTTACTTCGTGGTGTGTTTACACTTTTTACTTATTTTTACTTTCAAAATTGTCCACTCTGTGAAAACTCCACACAATTTTCTTTACTCCTAACAAACAGCTCCAGCTCTTTTCTATAAGACTCGTTTCTATAAATATTACTAATGCGTCAATTGACCTTTTGTCAATAATAAAACAACCAAATTTATTTATTTTATTTAATCAAACTCTTTTCAAATGCTTTAAATAAATATCATAAATATCAAACAAAATCAATCACAAAAATTACATCAAATCAATAAAACAAATATCAAAATATGAATCCCAAACACCTTATTTATGATTAATCTAAAAAGATTTGCGTTTTCGAAATGATTCTAAGTTATCTGCAACAATTAAATTTTAAGGTCAATGATCACTCAAATGCAAATTTTTATTTAAATATCCAAACTTTAAGGGGTTTAACGATTTAAATAACTTCAATGGTAAATACCTGATTTACTTTAATTTTTTTAATGGTCTCACATCATCCCTCATCTCACGTCAAATGATATCTTATATGCTGCTATCTACTGCAATATTTCTGCTACCAATGATTACCGACTATTTATTGCCAAATGATTTCTGCTACCAATGTGAATTGCTTTACTATTTACTGCCAAATGATTTGTGCTACCATGAAAATATTTGATATTTACTTTCAGCTTCCCAAACTGAATTTATAAAGTTTTTTGACTTTGACAACAACTATCACTTTATACTCGCTAACAATGTTTACTACACTGCACATTTTAAACTTTTTAAAACAACTTTTTATATCCAATAATCATTTTTTCGGATATTTAATTCCCTAGTATTCGAGTAACTAGAAGCGAAAGCAGAAGGCTACGAGAATTATGTGAACCGACCGGAAGAGGGCAGATGGGACTCTGCCGAAACGTCGTCATTTTACCATCGATCCCGGCAGGGATCAGTTATCAACTACGCGGATGAATTCCACCACCTAACACATATATATAAAAGAATAATATAGTGTAAATTCGCAGACGTTTATTACGAATAAGCAAAACAATAAAAATATAAAGTGCTATAATAAACTAATAAATCAGTTCCAAAAATATCTTTGTTTATAAATTCTGAAAGCTAATACAATTCTTTTCGCCTTCTCCATGAATATATAACAGTTTTTCTATAGAGAAATATTTTTTAAGTCGGTACCAAGCAAACCAAAAATCCTGTATTGCTTACTTATCTACTACTTCATCAACCTTTATTGTTGATTGGCACCGACTTCAAAAATATACTAGATAAGTAGGTAATTAAATTGTACAGAATGGACACCTGTCATTGTTTAGATTTTTAAATTTATATGTAGGTACCTAACAGCAGTGGATGTTTTATTTATAGTCTGGTTTGTTTTGCTAATTATTTTCAACTTTCAGGTTCTACTTCGAATTCAGTTAATATTTAAAAAATGGTTTATTTTCAAATTTTTGGTTTTTTGAACTCGGGTTGTTTTTTTTCTAAATATAATATAAGCTTAAATTCACAGGTAACAAATATAAAAAAAATGAGCATTGACTTAAGCCTGAAATATGTTTAATTAAATTAATTGTTATTAATATTCCTTTTATCACTTTCCTATATGATTTTCTTTGCTCTAATATGCATCCTCTGTATTATACCCTCAAATATTGTTACGAATTTTCCATTAGGGCGTGAGTTGGTGACAGCTTCGTAAAATTGAAAAGTCTTCAAGTGAATCGATATTTAACAGGTATACAAACAAAATGAGTTCGGATCGCGTTGATTTAAGGAAAATTTGTTTAATAAAACTAATTATACTATACTACCTATATGTTTGCGATGTACATAAAAAATTTACAAATTCGCGATTAAAACTTTCAGTGCCTGCAGTCCCCAATCTTCTACCTTGGAATTAAAATATTTATGAGAATATGTTATTTCCGTCACGTCGATGGAATTTTTGATTGGAATATTGAATTGATAAGGAGTTTTTAAGAAATGCACCATCATATTAGGTACTAGCAACCAGTCCCAGCTCCGCACGGGTTCTTTACAGAAAATATAAAATAAACTTTGTTACTACGAGGAGATGCAGCTTTCGGTAAAACTGGTTGAGTGAAATCGTAACAAACAAAAAATCAATCATCATTCCTCGTTATACATATTAATAATTTAGATTATTTTTTTGAGTGGCAAATATTTATGCAAAACAAATACCAAACATTTAGGTTAGTTTCTATAATCTTTTTATACGACATTAATAACCTGATCACATGTAAAACGAACACATTTTGGTTCGAAGTAACACGTGATAGGGCAACATAAAATTGCCTGTGCGAAAAGCTCTGTTTGTTTAAGTTTACTCCCGTCAAGCCCATAGCCAGCGGGGGTTCAAACAACTTCCCAAATTTTGGAATTTTTGGTTTTACCATTAAATTTTTTAAATTTTAACCTGTTAAAAATATTTTTCATAAGCATAAATATTATGTTTATACAATTTTATATATCCTGGAAATACGTGAATACTTAATCAGCCCATCATCAATAAAAAAATGATCTAAGGTGTCCGTAAAAATTATCGAACCCACCTGGAAAAAATTTCCTGGTTACGGCCTTGACTCCAGCAACTTTTAAGGCTTAACTCTCCGCTTTATTAATTGTCATTTCAAATGACGGAAAATTCTAAACGTTTAAATTTGAAACACTATTCTGAGGGTATCATGGGAATTCTTGATATAAACACAGTTCCAACAGTTGTGTTGCCACTTAATTCGATACAGTTTCAATGGACTATCTACTATTAATATTAATTTGAAACCAATGTAGTGTCTTAGTTTGTTCAATAACTTCTTCCACATTTTGTACCAAAACACAAATATTGTTATAACTTACATATACATTTCCTGCTTGAAATTAATTCACCATTTCCTATTTGGAGCAAGTCGTTAGAAAATTACCAATTATCTTCGCTAAACGATAAAATCCTCACGTTCCCCTAGTCATAACTGATAAAATTTGTCGAAAATCTCTACAGAATAAATCAGTACAACCACCCATTGGGCAGATACTGTTGCGCAGATCGCGCATTATCCTGCCTATTGCCTCAACTGAAGTCATAGAAGCCTCATCTCAAATAATCAAACTGCAATTCCTCATTAATTTTCCGGCACTACTCTATTTGGAAATATTGCAAATGCTAATGACGTCATCACTACATATTTTTTATGTCAGTTTAAATGTGGCAGTTTGCCCATTTTCCAAAAGTGTGGCTGCTATGCCGGACGATGCCACAGCTAGAGCACTTTTTCTGTCGGATCGTACTTTTGCTAATAATAAATTTATTTAAAATGTTTTACCTATGCCTCCAGGGGCTCTAAAAAACATTTTACCTTCACTACTATTATTATTTGAGGACAATATTAGGTCATATAGGTTTTTTATTCAGCATTCAAGTGGTATTCATCTTGACTGACTTGTAAAAGTATCAAATAGCTATAGATAGTTTCTCGTAAATACTGTATTTTGATTGTTGCAATTAAATTGAAATTTAATGCTAAGGTGAATCAAAAACTTTTATAGATTTTCCTGACCGAGATTCCACTTTTATTTTTAATTCAATTCAAATAAAGCATGATAAAATAGCTGAGTCAAAATCAATTAATGAAAGTTCTTGACTTCTGTGATGCATACATACAGAAATCTTGAGCCATGCTATGATAATTATTTTGCCAAAGAAAATATAGGCTGGGAAGTTGACGACGGAAAGATATCACGAACAGCAGGAGGCAGCTTTAGAAAGCGTACTATCCCAATGAGAGTAGTCTTCTAACAGACACATTGCTTTACAAAATCCTTGAAATGTTTCATAAATTATACATTGAAAAGTACGTAGACTACTGAAATTACGATATCTTTTCTACCCCACCTAGTTGTGCTAAGGGCAGCAAGAAGGTATGTCCGGTAGTCTCAGTGAAGGCAAGGGGGTTCATTTTATTTCATCGTATATGCCAAATTCGTTATTTGGATATAAATAAAAAGAGAAAATAAGGGCGCCAGGTAGATTCCCCTATACCTTCTAAACACACATAATCAGGACACATACCCATCCTAAATTAGCTGCTGTAGCAAATTTTGCTAATTTGGGGCACTAAAATTTGCTAATCGTAACGTATTTATATATAAATAAAATATGTTGTATTAAAAGGAATAATTAACATGCAACAGTTCCAAAATATATGTATCTAAATATAGTACAAGGCGCTAAAAATATTCCATAGGGCACTCAATGCAAAGCAGTCATAGAATGTTAAAGCTGAATACACCTAAGGAAATATACATTTATGGACGGAGATTCAAACTGTACATATAAACATGTGAGATCCTAACGCTTCCAGTCGGTTGGACTTACAAATATTACTAAATAACCCGAATACAAATATTTAAACATTGGGAATCGATAATATCTACCTGATATTTATCATTCAATAAAATTCAAAATTCAGATGTTGGGTGTTTCATCTATACTACACTCGAGCTCGAGGGTAAGTGCAATCGATCAGAATAATAATAAACTCGGTAGTAGTAGGCTAGTGGTCTTTACTTTCGTTTAACAAATTCCATTTTACTAATTTCAAATCAAATACTAAGGCTTACATTATCGTAAAAATAACTGATAGGGAAACAGTAACCAGATACACAAGTTGTCACTTATCTGTAACCCCAGCTGAAGCTGAAGTTAGAATTCCTTGCACTCACTCCACCACTGGAACTCTGATGATAGAAATACCAGCAAGTTATAATACAGTGCACCATCAACTAGTTCATCTGCATGCTAAGTCCATGATCGGCATGATACCATAATGCCTAATCAGATCTGTGTTCTAGGGTCGTAAAAGAACAGTAAAACGTAGCCAGTAGAAACAAAAAAAATCAGAAGGAAGAAAGAAGAAGAACCCTAAAAAAGGAAGAAAATATCTGTCAATAGTCTGATAATACGAGAAATTGGCTAGTGTACAAACAAAAATCACTTACCTTATCAACCAATGGGGTTCCTATACTGAACTGATTCGGCCGATACTTGTTGGAAATTCATTATAATAATTAACTGATACTACAATTGCAATTTCCACAATTTACGTTTTTTTTAACTGTTCGACGCGTTTCGACTAATATCTTTGTCAAGGAAGTAGACTAACTGGGTAGTTCTTGAGGAAGTTGTATTTATATTCAACGAGTGATATAATTACCAGATACTTAATTTTGAACAGGATTATTTAATTTTATTATAAGTAAAAGGATTAAAGAGGTTTATTAAGAGGGAATTATTTATTTCTGTCTGGTCGTTTAACAAATTACCCATATTTTTAAGTTTATTAATCTCCAATGATTCTAAAAGGTTTGATTTATTGCCTTTATTTTCTGAATGTAATAATAATAATATGAAAGAATTATGGTGCTTATAGATACATTTTTTGCAGGCTCTGCCGATATAGGCTTTAGGGCATGACCCACATGGTAATTTATAGACTCCAGATTTATTTTTTGGATCGATTTTCGATTTGTTATTTTTGATAAATTTTCCAAGACTATTGTTTGTTTTGAATGTAACGTTATTATTCTGTTTTCTTAAAAATGATGCTATTTCTAAACTTGGTCTGCCAAAATAGGTTATACTATTAAATAAATGCTTTATTGTCCAACAGTCTCTCATTTACAGGATAATTTAAAAATACAACATTGCGGTACTAACTATTTGATTCAGGGTACATGTAAAAATATCACAATAATTGCATATATTATTAAAATTATTTATTGCACATAACATAAACTGGTGATTACAACAAAATGTTTGTTCTGGCTCTTGGTGGCCTTAGAGCTAGGTATTTCCTTGAGTGAAACGTAGGTACATTGAAATTAATTTGATTTAACAATTCCGAACAGTCTACCATATTATTTAATAATTTAAACAGAATACAACAGATGCACAATTTCTTCTTAATTGCAAAGAAGGCAGTTGAAAATGTTTTCATAACTCATCTTTAGGTATATTCCTTTCTGGATATAATCTATCACTTTTGAGAACCAAATATTTCAGGAATTTTCTTTGGACCTTTTCGACACGTTTGTTGTGAATATCATAATATGGATGCCAAATTATACTTGCATATTATTATATATTATATACTATAAATCATTATTGGTTTTGCTGTCTGGGTAAACTTCTCTTAATGCCTTTTTGTGTTTTTGATTTTCAAGAATATTTTCCATTAATTCAGCCTCAAACCCGTTATTTATCTGTTTGATTATGTTTAACTCTTTCTGAAAATTATCTGGTGATTGTTTTATGGATAGTAGTCTATGAACCGTACTATTGTAAGCGGAAAGTTTTTGTAGATATGGGGGTATAGAAGTGCAGTGAATCGTTAGATCGGCTAGAGATGGCTTGTGAACTATTGAAAACTCGTGTTTGCCATTTACGTTGTTAAGTGTTAGATCTAAAAAATTTATTTTACCATCTTGTTCACACTTTATCGTAAATTTAATATTTGGATGGATATTGTTTATAAAATTGAGAAACGTTTCTAGTTGTCTATTCGTCCCTACGAAACAAGCTAAAATATCGTCTACATACCTACAACAATAAATAAAATTTTTAGCCAATACGTTTTGGTGAACTTTGTTTTCAATATTAGCCATGAAGATTTTTGTGAGTATGGAACTCGTAGGGTTCCCCATAATCAATCCTTCGTGACTTGTGTAAAAAATATCATTGAATTGAAAATAAATAGCACACGTTGAATATAAATACAACTTCCTCAAGAAATACCCAGTTAGTCTAGTTCCTTGACAAAGACATTAGTCGAAACGCGTCGGACAGTTTTTGAAAAAACGTAAATTGTGGAAATTGCAATTGGGGTTCCTACACCAAACCTTTCATTGTGAGGGTGGCCCCAAATACCATGACCACTCTGAAGAATGACGCAACAACAAAAGTTTTCAAATCCTCAATGAGAGGAGTATCCCAGCAAATAATTAACAGTACTACAATATGCTGGCACACAATGTACTATTATATACTAGTGGAAAATCCCTTAAAACAAGTTCACGACTTCTCCAGTTAAACTCACACAATTTTCTCCACGCACATACTTCCCGCCTTATCGACGACAACGACAACTGTCAAAAACATAACGCCAACCACAAAATTATCGATAAATCAATTCGCTCTAAGCAGGTCGATTCGAGCATCCTTCAAAAATAAATCAGAACGAAACACAATAAATATGGCAAAATCAGCATGCAAACGGTAGTTTATCGATCGCTAACAGAACAAGCGAATATAAGCAACATTTTGACCGCTCCTAAAAGTGTTCATCTCGACTGAGTAACTACGGCAGAAATATAACGTAATCCCCCCTAGCTTGAAGAAATTTTCCCAAAATTTCTCAAACAAGTAGGCAAGTTAATCGTCGCCAGGATCCTGCTTACGATCTTTGGCATGCCAAATGCCCCTAGAATTACTATGTTCATCGCGAAGCTCGCATTAACCAAAGTGAAAGCTTCCTTTTAATGTAAACCGCGGAGAACATTTTCCTAAAGACAGTGTTACGGCTGTGTACACCAGATTGAGTACCATCTTCTGCCTCCACCAGCTCTGCAGCGATATAATCAGAACCCGATAACATCATGTTTCTACCCAAGTTCACAAAAAACGGAGTTAACCTAGTGACCTCATGCCTTGATGTGCGTATAGCACAAGCTATTTTGTCTAAATTTAGATCACAAGTTTGGTGATTGTCAGAAGAATAAATAGATAACATGATCTTGAGAGTTCGATTTATCCTCTCGGTAGGATTAGCTCGTGGATGATAAGCGGCATAAAATTTATTTGACATTCATAGTCTATAGCAAGCTTCAGAAATTGACTGCTTCGATATTGTGGGCCATTATCACAAATAATAATGCGAGGCACTCCGAATTGAAGGAAAACCTCTGATTCAATTTTACAAACTATGCTGTTCCCAGTAGCCTTTCTCAAAGGAAACATAAGTGGAAACTTACCCAAATAATCCGTGACCCTTCTTTGACCTTGGTAGAGGGCATACAAGATCAGTGGAAATGGTTTTCTATGGCCTAGAGGGTTTTGGATGCGAAGCTAACTTATCAACTGGTCTCCTCTGCGAAACCTTATGAGCCAAACAGGTACGACAACGCTGAACAAAGCGAGTAATATCAGAGCGCATTTTTAGCCAATAATACCTCTCAGCTATACGAACAAAAGTTTTTAATACACCCCACAGTGACTTGACGTCGGAGGTTCATGGGCCGAGGAAATTATGGTAGAACGGTCCTGTTTGGGTACAAATACTTTCCACAAATTACCAGGTCCCGATAGTTCGTTAAACTCAGTTGGAACATACTTCCAAAGTTTTCCATCTTGCTCTCTATAACTATAGTATTTGAGCGGTTTCTTTCTGACAAGTTCCAATATTGCGACATACCACTTATCTGCAATCGATTTAGGCTTCTTAGGTCTATCTTGACTGAATCAACGAAATTTACTACAGGAACAGTACGTGAAAGTGCGTTAGGAAAAACAAGATCTTTACCCTTGCGATCTATAATCTTAAATCGGTACTGCTGAAGCTTTACAGCACATCGAGCAAGCCAAACTAAAACAAAACAAACTAATTTCTTGAACCTAATATGCAATTGTTCACTACATATGACCTTAAACTTGTCTTGGTGGAAATATATGTTTTATATTCACTTTGATTCAAATCACTTTTTAAAAAATTTACTTAAAACATACACGATTTAAAATTGAACAATTAAAATGATTAACTACTTGAATAACTTAATACTAAAAGTGATAATATTTGAATGACAACACGAGATCGTTTCCAGTTGCTTTTATAACATCGAGAAAAGTGCTGATGCAAGTCAGCTATTTTACTGGGTAAACAGGCTCGTGTAGGTTTCCGGGAAGTTGTTTGCATATAATTCAAAATGAAATTTGATATCTCTGGAAAGTCACGTACGCTTTAAATTCCGTTGACTTCTTGAGTGTGGGAACTAAGTGCTAATATATTTTGCATATAACAACTCCCCTTACATATCAAAAGTTGATGCTATAACTTTTCGAAATAAAAACATATAATAATAAAAACATGATATGGAATTAATGTCCTACAAGGAAAGTAATTATCACCTGTTCATGTTTAAATAGCGTAACATAATTAAAAGTGTATAATACGAAATATGATAAAAATAAAATAATAAGTAAAAATCAAAAATAAATTTGTAAAATAAAATCAAAACATGTTAAAATAAATGAGCAATAAAATAGTACGAGTAATAATTAAATGCTTAACATAAACATATCAAAATAAAATATAAAGTAAAAGGAAATGTGAATAAAAATACTGTGTAAAAATAAAAAGGTTAATAATATAAATCAATTTAAAAAATAGGTAAATTTTTAAGTTCTTAGAGAATATAAAGGGTATACCTAAACGTGCGTCTCTAAGCTTTGTTCTGTTTTCAAAACAGGCCTAAGCTTGGGGAAAAATTTGAGTCTTGGCTGAGGCACTGAAGTCTGGTCAGGATTGCAGTCCTTTGGAGGTTTTACCATCCTCTTTTTGACAGCTTGGAAAGTGATGAGTGCTGCTATGATCATGAGAGCAGCTATGGTTATATAGGTAAACCAAGAAATGTTTTTGGTTACAAACGGCTGGTTTATAAGATCATCGAGGTCTCTGGAATATTGTTCTAATTTGTGGTTTGCTACGTTTAGTTCTTCCACATTAAGAGTGTTCAGCTTTAGGGGCTGGATTTCAGGAATTTGAATTTTTTCCGGCACTGCATCGCAACAATTGAACAGCACTGTTACTGGTTGAAAGGTTTCTTAAACGTTAGTTTGTTTTCCGGATTCCGCTTGAACTTCTGTAATTCCTATAAACACATTACACTCTGATTGAAGAGTCAATATGTAGTTGAGGGAGACTTTAAGAGTTTTTAGGTTTGTTTGAGCGCAATTCACTGTCACAGTTATGAGTTCAGAAGTAATTATGAGCCATGTTTTGGGTTCTAGTTTTGAACTTTATATCCTTGAGTGAATATTAGTGAGCTTTTACAGTTGCCGGGTACCTTCTGGACATTCTTTAGAAGTTCAGCTTCACATAACGCATTTGTGTCAATAGATTATGCGTAAAGTTCAGAACATAGTTTCTTACGGGTACCAGTATCGATAAGAAGGTTATAGGTGTTTGAAAAATTAGTAATATAATAAAGATTCTTGGAGTTGACGGAAATAAGGGGTCTTACAGAAAGTTCTGTTCTGGGAAGTTGACATTCGGGCTCAAGTCGTCCAAATTCATTGTCTGAATTTGGGTTTGAGTTTCTGAAATTTCGTGGTCTGGAGGTTCTGATTGAGCAGGGGTCAACTGAAAATTTAGTTGAGAGGAATCAGCTTCGTCAGGGAAATATTCATTAAACTGTTCGGTGTTGAATTATTCTGGTTCACCATTTTGTTCGAAATCGTTAAGGTGATATTCTTGTATGTTTCTGTATTCATCGGGTAAAGGCTTGTATTAATTTTCGTTTCGAGAATAGTTATAGTCATTGTGATATGGTCAACGGTTTACACGCACTTAAGTCTTTGATCGGAATGAACATTAAAGAATCATCATTCTTTGCAAGATATTTTTGAGTGAAGGATAAAATATAACGTAAACATGTTCTTTTAGTTTCCGGTAGTCAACGACGACGGGCGTATGATCCCTTGATTTAGCATTTTGGATATTTGGCTTTTCACCTCTTGCTTATGGATTTGGGGGTATCGATATGATTTTGTGAATGACGGTTTCGCATTGTTGGTATCTATAGAGTGTTTAATTTCATTCGTAAAGGTCAAGTGGTCGCCTTCTAAATAGAAGATATCGGAGTATTCAAGACAAAGTTCTGAAATGCATTCAGATTCTTCTTCGTTGAGATGTTCTAAACGAAGCTGGTTCATTATCGTCATTTGTCTGTCATTCTCGGCTAGGTTACGTGTTTCGTTTTCAGAGAAGGTGTTTATTGTGAAATTCTGTATTGGTTCTAAATCGAGTTTGTCAAAAGTGATGGTTTTGTGAATGGCATTAGCGTTTAAAACGGAAGTTATGAATTCACCATTTTCATTAATTTTGACTATGAAATGGCATTTGGGATACGAACTTTCTCAATTTCGATTGAAGAGAGAATAGCATCTGTAGGCTTGAGGTTAAATTTCAGTTTACAGATTTGCTCAGTTCGAGAGTCCAAGGTAATTGTGTTGACTAGAATATATTTAGTTGAAGGTGTAGGGTTACTATTATGCATGATCGTATCATCCGTAACTCTGAATAGTGGCAGAGTTTAAAAATTTGTAACGAGTTGTTTCTTATTGAAATCTATGATGCAGTTATAGTGTTCCAAGAAGTCTGAACCTAATAACCCATCAAATTCGATATCACTATTACAAATATACACCTTATGTGGGTCGGGGATGTTAAAAGGGTGGATTCATTAATGAGAATTTTCTCATCTGTGTTGCCTTGAATGATAACATTTTCAGGAAACCGTTGTTTGAAGCGTTGGCAGGTTTCAGGTTTAAAGATTGAAAGTCCTGCACCAGTATCGATAAGAAGTTTATAGGTGTTTGAAGAATTAGTAATATAATAAAGATTCTTGGAGTTGACGGAAAGAAGGGGTCTTACAGAAAGTTCTGTTCTAGGAAGTTGAAATTCGGGTTGAAGTCGTCCAAATTCATTGTCTGAATTTGGGTCTGAATTTCTGAAATTTCGTGGTCTGGGGGTCTGATTGAGCAGCGGTCAACTGAAAATTTAGTTGAGAAGAATCAGGTTCGTCAGGGAAATATTCATTAAGCTGTTCGGTGTTGAAATATTCTGGTTCACCATTTTGTTCGAAATCGTTAGGGTGATATTCTTGTATGTTTCCGTATTCATCGGGTAAAGGGTTGTATTGATTTTCGTTTTGAGAATAGTTGTAGTCATTGTGATATGGTCCGAATTGTAGATTGTTCAAGTGATGAGTCTTTGGTTATTGGTGTTGTTGATGTTTAAAGAAACTTGGGTTCGGTCTGTAATTGACAGACATTTGGGGTTGTCTACTGGTAGATGGACGAAATTGTTGCTGTGAAGATTGTTGACTGGGATTAACATTTGTAGATTGGTTAATAGGTTGATTGGAAAAATTGGGGCGTTAATTGGAATAATTCTGATTGGAATTCGGGTTGTGTTGAAATTGTCTCATTCTCACTAAGCATTCGTTGCTTAGATGGCCCATTCGTTTAAAAAATGTGCATTGTTTTGGAGGTGGGACATTATTTGGTTTACGAGAGGGTTGTTGGCAATTTCTATTACTTGAAAATTTCTTTGTTTCTAAATGTGACAGTTGTAGTTCTCGTTTAATTGTGGAAATCTCAGTGAGAATACTGTAGGGGTCACTATCGCGAACGAGTTGACCAATTTTGGGCTCGAAACACGTGAGGAGGCTATTAAGAGCCATTGACTCTATTAAGTCAATTTGCGCTTTGTTTTTCGCATTCTTTGTAAGTCTTGTATGAGAGCCGAGAGATCCCGAGGATCTCCAAAATGAGTTTCTAGGAGGGTTTGAATTTCAACTAGTTGACTAGGGTTTCGCGAATTAATTAACTCAGCCGCTCTACCGTGTAGCTTACGAGTATTTTTGATATGGAAAATTAGCAATACTTGCTGCTTATCCGTTGCCATGCTTTAAGCAGTATTACAGGAGCATTTGAAAGTGTTCAAAAATATCGGATTACCATCATACTCAGGAACTATGCCAAATATTTCGGATAGCTTATAGAGTTCTACGGTTGGTGTAGATGCTTGTCTAGTGGTTGTCATTTTTATAAATTCGCACAATAAAATTAAATGTTGAATAGAGGTTTTTTAAATGTAAATGGTAAATATCTAGTTTCTCAAAATCCAATATCGTGTAATGTTTAATAGAGTAATAACCAATTTAAGATAGGAATGTAGTAAATGGTAAATTTATTATAAACCTGAAATAATGTTTCAAATACTTCGAAATATGTAAGTCAAAATAAATAAAATAATATGATTAGATAAAATATATAGTTCCAAAATTGTTTAGGAAAGGTAAGGTAATGAGGAATAAAATATTATATAAATGAAAGAACTGGTGGTCATTCAAAATAAAATCAAAATTAAATAGTTACTTTATGATTCTTACGTTATTATTCCTCGCATCGGACTCCGCGTCACTTAGCACTGGTTAGCCTGGTTGCTTGTTTGCTTGCTAGTACTTGGTAGTTGTTGTCATTTTCATTTAGGTTCTATTTTGCAAAGGTTCGGAAACCACCACAACCAGTTAGAAATCTTCGTGTTCTAGCTGTGTCTGAAATATCCCACTGACTGCGCCAGTTTTATATTCACTTTTATTCAAATCACTTAAAATATATATATATTTATTTAAAACATACACGATTTAAAATTGAACATTTAAAATGATTAACTACTTGAATAACTTAATACTAAAAGTTATAATATGTGAATGACAGTATTTGAATGACAACATGAAATCGTTTCCAGTTGTTTTTATAACATCGAGAAAAATGCTGATGCAAGTCAGCTATTTTACTGGGTAAACAGTCTCGTGTAGGTTTCCGGGAAGTTGTTTGCATATATATATATATATATATATATTATATATATATATATATATATATATTTCCTGGTTCGCTTCCCTAGCTGTTTAGACTCGGGAGATTCGTGCAATGTACTCCGAACTTTTCGGTGGCTTTCATTCCGTCTGAAGAGACGACGCTTATTGTTGTTTTTTGCGTTACGAGTCCGCGAGTTCTTAGCTCCATTCGTGTCGACCGCTAAACCTCTTTCATTTTGTGTTTACAAAAGCTCATCGTTTGTTGTTAAACCCGCATTTTTTTGTATGCTCAATCAATGAACATTACGTCGCTATTTTTTGTGTAACGTGTTGTCCAGACGAGGCTCTAAGAAACTGTTCCTGTTCACGGGACTAGCCTCAGAAGAAAGAAGAACCAAGAAAAGACTTAAAGGTTAGTGATAACTTTTATTTGGTGATTCGTTTATGTAACCGCACTTGTTTATTGATTGTTCGGCTAAAGGTCCTTCGTCAATTATATACTTGCATTGAACCAGCATTGAACTAAAACCGCAACATCTAATTCATACATTTTTTTGAATATTCTCTATGGAATGTGCATCGAAGACATTCCATAATTTGGTTAATTAAATTAATTACTATATATATATATATATATATATATATATATATATCTGGAAAGTCACGTACGTTTTAAATTCCGTTGACTTCTTGAGTGTGGGAACTAAGTGCTAATATATTTTGCATATAGCATATATATAACTTATCTTTTAAACCCGATCTAACATAAACCAATCATATATGGCAAATATAACTAAATATCAAAATTATAAATATTGACAAAATGTATATAAAAATTACATACTGTGCTACATTATGGAAAAGCGCGTGTGCGAAATTGTAATGTACAAGCCTCCCACGTTGAATGTGAAAATTGCTACTGGGCGCCAACTTTCTACCCCATCTAGTTGTGCTAAGGACAGCAAGAAGTTATGTCCGGTAGTCTCTGAGAAGACGGGGTGGTTCGTTTTATTTGAACTTATATGCCAAATTCGTTATTTGGATATAAATAAAGAGAGAAAATAAGGGCGCCAGGTAGATTCCCCTATACCTTCTAAATACACATAACCAGGACACCTACCCGTCCTAAAATATGTGCTGTAGTAAATTTTGCTAATTTTGGGCGCTAAAATTTGCAAACGTAACATATTTAAATATAAATAAAATATGTTGTAAGAAAAAGGAATAATAAACATGCAACAGTTCCAAAATATAAGTATAATTTGCGCGAACAATCTAGTTCAAGGCGCTAAAAATATGCCATAGGGCACTCTATTAATGCAAAACAGTCTTAGAATGTTAAAGCTAAATACACGTAAGGAAAAAATGAAATGAAAACAAATATATACTTGGACGGTCGATATCAAATACTACATTAATGGGAACTGATAATAACTACCTGATATTTATCATTCAATAACATAAAGAATTGCGCCGGTTGGGTGGCTCATCTATACTACCCTTGAGCTTGAGGGTAACTGCAATCGATCAGAATAATAATAAACTCGACAGTAGGCTAGTGGTCTTTATTTTCGGTGAACTAATTCCATTTTACTAATTTCAAATCAAATAATAAGGCTTATATGATTGTAAAAATAACTGATAGTCAAACAGTAACCAGATACACAAATTGTCACTTATCTAAAACCCCAGCTGAAGCTGAAGTTAGAGTTCCTTGTACTCACTCCACCACTGGAACTATGATGATAGAAATACCAGCAAGTTATAATACAGTGTTCATGTATGCACCATCAACTAGTTCATCTGCATGCTAAGTCCATGATCATTGATTGATTGATATCATAATGCCTAACCAGATTTGTGTTTTAATGCCGTAACAGATCAGTAAAATATATCCCCAATTCTCACCCTAAACCCTAAAAAAGGAAGAAAATATCTACCAATAGTCGGACAATACGAGAAATTGGCTAAGGTACAAACAAAAATCACTTGCGCTATCAACCAAAGGGGTTCCTATACCAAATGTTTCATTGTGAGGGTGGCCCCAAATACAATGACCACTCCGAAGAATGATGCAACAACAGAAGTTTTCAAATCCTCAATGAGAGAAGTATCCCAGCAACTAATCAACAGTACTACAATGTGCTGGAACACAATGCACGGATTTCCATATAACTCCCGAACTCGGATGGCTTATCAAAAGCCAATATACTAGTGGAAAATCCCTTAAAATAACTGCACGACTTCTCCAGTTAACCTCACACAATTTTCTCCACGCACATACTTCCCGCCATGACGACAACGACAACTGTCAAAAACACAACGCCAACCACAAAATTATCGATAAATCAATTCGCTCTCCGCAGGTCGATTCGAGCATCCTCCAAAAATAAATCAGAACGAAACACAATAAATAAAGCAACATTTTGACCAGTCCTAAACGCGTTCATCTCTACTTAGTAACTACGGCAAAAATATAACGTAAGATATTTATTTTCAAACTTAAAATTTTACAAAATTTGAATACTCCTACCCTTTAATACAAAGACTACTCTAAGAAGTAGGGCCTTTTACTACGTTGAATAACATCGACGGCTCGTATGCGTGGCGCGGGGTCAAGGGAAGCTCGCCCGGCCCGGTCGAATTTCGGCGACACGAAATTAATTTTGTTGCGTGTTACATGTTTTGATTTTGCTATATCTCCTAAGTTGTTCATTTAATTTGCATGGTGTAACGGGAAAAAAGTATTCTTCATGAAATACTAAAGCTAACTAACGTATTTAAAATGATAAGGATTAATACCGGATTTGTCAAAATCGAGTTCCAATTACCGCTATATAGTTGCCCTTTTGTTAAGTATTATAATGAGTATAGCATGTTATCCTTTAGAGATAAACATATGCCATCACCGAATTTATTGTAGACCTCTATAAGACAGACAAATCCACCATATATTATTTTGTTTTATCTCAAAGGCTTTAGGCAGCATTTTCGTTGAAAGCTCTCAGGCGGTTTATTTTTTTCCCTCATCTTCAACAAATATCGTTATATTTTAGCCAATTTATATAAAAACGTATCCAATTATATAGTAAAATCTTCGTCGAGAACCACTATATCCACTGGTGAAAACAGCAAGAAAATCGGTGCGGTAGTTTTTGAGTTTATCGCGAACAGACAGACAGAAAAATAGACACGGCGGATGAATTTGTTTTTAATATGTAGTGATATTGGTTGATTTCCACGCAGGAGAAATCAGAAAACATTCATGCAAAAAAATACGTGCCAAGTTGATAACCTCCCGCTTTTTGGAGCTCGGGACACAAAACAACACACATTTATTAATACTACTGGTCGCCCAGTAGTCGCGATTCGACAGTGTTTCATCAAAATGTAAACATTATTTGGGATTCTTTTGTCAACAGTATATTTTTATAAGAAATAAAGTTGAGGAGAAATCTGAGAAGTAGATGTTATGACCGAAATTGTTCACGTCATATTGACAAATTAATTGAAATAAATATTAAATAAAAATTTATACAAATTGGTACTCGAAATAATTTTGACAAATGTATGACTCCCAAATATTGGGCTGGGATCGCTTCTGGTAAAATATTCGATATATTAGTTGGAAAATTGTTCTTTGCAACCTAAAATTTTCGGCATTTGCGGTTGCAATCCAGTTCATGAATATTAAGGAAAGAGAGGACCAACAACCCTATGAGAACTTGTATGTTTAATTTACTCGTATATTCTATTTTTACTAATACATTAATAAAATAATTAAATTCACATCAATAACAGAATATTTAATAAGAATTTAGTTACTCCAATATGTCCGAAAAATCAATACTGATCTACTATGGTGACTATTTTACCACTAAACAATATTAAAGATAGTCTTTCGATGGTGGGCTGAAAGGGCGTTATAGGCTGTCACTTTCAACCAATCTAACAGCATCTAATGCTCCCTCCATATATGATTAGTAAAGGTGTGGAACATCAAGGTCAGCTATGCAAGATTTCGAAGGAAAACTATGTGAAATCTATATATATTTTATTCTAGGATAGATGAGGATGTATTATTACTACCATAACAAATGCGTTGAATTTCTTTATATTTTAAATAATACACTTCTTAAAATAAAATGTCAATGAGGAATTTATTGTACTTAACAGTCCTTACCTTGTAATAAAAGTCAGTATTTTTCAGGAATTGGTCCATGTATAGTAAAATAAATTATCTATGGGATTAAACAAATGGACAGAAAGCAGTAAAAAAATCGGTTTTAAATATATTTCAATATGAGGTTATAATTTTCTACATACAAAAATGCAATGCCCTATGAAGATATTAACATTTAATTATATACTAAATTAATATTAAATATAATATTTTGAGCATTAGTTAATATGTATTTTGGGGTATCGGATTGAAAAATTTTGAATAGCCCTAAATTGATTAATATACGAAAATAATACTTATTCTAATATTTCACAGTTAACGATTTGAACACGTAAGCAGAAAATGCAAGAAGGTAACTCAAAAGTTAATATTAGTATTACTAAATCACTACAAAACCTAAGACAAAATAATAAACCACATATCTTATGATTCAATATAATTTTCATTAATTTTAATGAAACACATATAGTAAGCAATGATAAGCAATAATTGATTTCTGACGTAAATCAAATAATACATATTGTCAAATATTTTAATTTACATCTTAAAATGTTGCCTTTTTTATCCAAGTTTGTTAACCATTGAAAACGAGGTCTGACCTAGACTCCAAAAAGTTTGGAATATACAGCTAATTTCTTAATTAACTGTGGTGTTGTTTCTCAAGAAGTACTTAGACATTGAAAAATATGCCACAAATATCATTAGTAATACCTATTTTTATTGGAAACTTCTTAGTGAATAAAACACAAATCTTGAGCTTTAGTTTTTAAATTAAAAACTGACTTTACCACAGTGCTATAATAACCAAAACGCTAAGAATATTGTGAAATGTCAAAATTTTAATCAAAGTCCTTAGAACAATCATGGCTGTGACTATTACGGCTGAAAGATCTAACATTATAACTTGAGAGCCCAATAAATGGCGATTATTAAGTAATGATTTTCTCTCCAATCAATCCGGTGGTACTGCTACTATTATTTATGTAGAATTGACAGTATGGACGTAAACAATAAATTTTTATTTTATTTTAATTAATTAATGAACCGATATTACAAAATACAAAATTAATTTTCGCATTTGGCACTGAAGGTCGTCAACAGCTACTACACAAAACAAAATTAAAAAAATCTGTTGAGGGCCAGAGTAGAAAATGGTACATAATCGTTTTGTCTTTGCCTATCTATATATAGATAATGCCATAAAAATAATCTATATTTTATGTTTTAACTGAAGTACCTGCATATTTCAAAAATCTTTTCAGACTTAATTATTTGCTATGAATTCTATCAAATTCCAACCGAATTTCATAGAACTTGGTCAATGAATATTTCACACAAAGTCATAAAGTGATGTATATGAAATAATTAGAATAATTACTAGATGTAAATAAATTTCGTTATAGAACAAAATGCAGCTTCAATTTAATTATGTATGTGTATGTAAACAAACATAAAGTTCGGAGTTTCAAGAAAAAACAGCATATTATTGCAGTAGAAATGCTAACACTTTGTTAGCTTTTCTTTCAGAAGTCTAAATGTGACTCTTAATGGTAAAAAGCCTATACAAAGCAACATAATAAAGTTACTGGGAAAAAATTTCATTTTCTCGAAGAGTTTTAATTATATGTTTTCGTGTTTTTAAACCATACAATTTTCCGTTTACTTTTGGGACAATGGGGACTTCGTGATTTTAAATAATTGTGAATAATATAAATTTAGAAATGGTGATAAAATATGTTTATGAGATTAAAGAAACTTTTAGAGAAGTTTTTCACAAGCGCATAACACTTGCTAAAACCTGACTTACTTGGTGTTTTATATGAAGGGTTGAATTAATATGATAAAAATTTCATCAGCAAAATTTGATCTCAATTATGCATAGCAAAAAATATTTCAGCAAGGCACAATTTAAAATTTAAGTTGTTGATTTACAATATCAAGACCTTTAAATCTAATTGAGTAGGTATTCTGTAATAGGAACTGATTTTTAGGGAAATTAACAACATTTTATAAACAATGTTAGAATCTACTAATAAAGCAGCTGATGCATTTATAATACTAGATCTACCTATATTTCCCTAGATATAAATTTTACTCCTGCCAATTTCCTTATTGGTTCATTTCTGATATAATAATAAATAATATAAAACTTAAAGAGAAGGATCATAAAAAATATAAGAATATTTACAATCGTGAGTAATTTTTTAGACCTAGAACTCATACTCAACTGTAACTTAAATCGTCATACTTTGATTACCTTGTATCTAGTATTTTTTGGATCCCCAGCAATATGTTGTACAATGGAATCTCCCATCTCACAATTTATTATGAGGTCTTACGTAGGTGCTAATCTGGAGCAAAATGAATTACGCAGGTAAAAGATCTAATGGTATTGCATGATATCAACTTTAATCACATATCTAAAATAATACATTTTTAAAGAAATTAAATAACAAAATGATCTAGGACCATGACTCTTGTTAAAGATTGCTTCTGTGCGCTTTGTAAACGATTAGTCACTATATAATACATCAGTATGCAGTCGAATGTGCCCTACTATTTGGAATATCACCAAACTCCTTTATTTTGAAAAATGTAGATAAATCCCTAGTTGTTAATTATAGAGTCATATCAGTGTTATCCAATTTCGAGTAGCTATCTGAAATTAGTCTATGTAACTGGATATATTTCAGCACATCTACACTGTTTCACGGCAAAAAATCGACAATGACAAACCTTGAACAGAACTGATAATGCAATTTTAATTAATAAGCTGTCGCGTTTCGAATTGAGTTACAAAGGCATTACTTTTATGAAATCATATCTTAAAAACATAACTGAGTTTCATAAAAAAATATATAATGCTTCCTATATCATTCCAACATGCGGCGTTCCCCAGGGTTCAAATTTATGAAACCTACAGTTTCTAGTATTTTAAATTGATTTAGGTGATGTCATCAAATCAGATAAACTCCTTTTTGCAGTAGAACTGAAAATATGTTCAGGCCTCAATAATTACAGGGATTGTCAAATTTTGCAAAACAGTTTAGAATCCATTCAAATGTGTAATCATAATAACTTACAACTAAACATCGGGAATTGCAAAGTTATCAGTTTTCCCATGGAAAGCATTCTTTTTATTTAACAACATCTGAGGCTGTTTTTAATGTGTAGATTCACAGTAAGAACTTGCAAAAGTTTTTCTAATGAAGCGACTTCAACAAATGTACCTTCTCTGATTACGGCGCTATAATGTGATAACCCTTTTACGAACAAGGTTTCTCGAATATCTTTCTTCAAAACGTATAATAGTTATCCACTACAGAGAATTGAATATATTCAATTACCTGGAGGGGAATTCTCATGCTATGTCATATTATTAAGTCAGTTTTTATTTGTTAGCCAAAATGTAGTAATAACATGTGCCTTCTTAAAATAGTTGTTCAACTTGATTCATAATAATATTGATATTTATATAATATTATTTGCCGGTACCACTTATCAAAATCAACTTTATGGTATCGCAACTAATACTATAACAAGATCTGCAATCACTGTTATATTAAATTTTCTCATGATGAAGATCTTGTGACAAATGTGACTTCTTCTTTTCGCGTTTTTTTAATCATGTTTTTTCCTTGAGATAGAGTTAATCTCCTACTGCGTATTTTTTAGGGTGGTCATTGAAAATTAAATTTTTTGCGACGTCCCCTGAAAAGCTTCCTTTTGATGGAAAAACAAAGTCAAGACAACATGTGCCTCTAGACGATCAAAATCAATTTTTGGGTATGGGTATAATCATCTTTTTGGTGAATATTTCATGAAAAAAAGAACTTTATTTGAAATATAATAATAATAAAACTCAAATCAATAAAAAAACAATATTTAATCAAAATAACAATAAATAACAGTTTAAATAGAAAAAACATAGTTGATTGGTCTTGGAATGTGTTCGATAAACATTACATATAGAGAATATTCAAAAAAATGTATGAATTAGATGTTGCGGTTTTAGTTCAATGCTGGTTCAATGCAAGTATATAATTGACGAAGGACCTTTAGCGGAACAATCAATAAACACGTAAATTAATTCACCAAATAAAAGTTAGTCACTGACCTTTTACGTCGAAGCTCTGCAAAGGGTGTTTTCTTGGTTCTTCTTTCTTCAGAGGCTAGCCCCGTGAACAGGTTATTTAGAGCTTCTTCTGGACAACACGTTACACAAAAAATAGCGACGTAATGTTCATTGATTGAGCATACAAAAAATGCGGGTTTAACAACAAATGATGCGGTTTTGTAAACACAAAAGAAACAAAATGATAGCGGTTTAGCGGTCGTCACGAATGGAGCTAAGAACTCGCGAAATCGTAACGCAAACAACAAAAAGCGGCGTCTCTACAGACGGAATAAAAAAAAGCGTCCGAATAGTTCGGAGCACAAACACGAACCTCCCAAGCGTCTAAACAGCTAGGGATCCGACACACGAATCTCTACTGTCTATACGCAAAAACACACTTACAATTAGCATTAGCGCGGCGGAATGTTTTAGAAAAGGTGCAGAAATTTAAAAATCAATGAAGTAATTCAATCAAATTGAAAACAATACACTAAACAATTTGCGGGAACGCACCAGGTCTATTAAAATTGATATTTTTATTTTATATTACATTAGTACAAACGATATTTTAATATCTAGATGTCTTCACTCCACGCCTCAAGTAAGCGTTCTTTCCAATTTTTAATGTTTTTTCTTCCATAATCATCTAAGAATTGAATGAGGAATTGTTGAGGATTATATCCAAAAATTGACTTAGATCGTATTATTTTGAATTAAAAAACAAAAAGAAAATTTTCCTAGGGTGTTTTCATCAAAAGGAATCTTTTGAGGGAGCAAATTAATTTTTAACGACCACCCTAGTATTTTTGTTTAATTTATTTATACTTGCTGTCATTACTGTTTCCTTGCGACCACTTTCAATATTAAACTTAACACCATTACTGTGCTAACAAGTCATGCCTTAATTTTCCTGACTTTACTGGATTTACTGTCTTATAAACTTTAATATCTGAAATATAGTAGTTTCGTAGCCCCTCAACGGATATTCACACCTGTAAAATCAGCCAAACATAGAAAACTTTATATACATATGCCAAATACTTTCTATTATGTAATATACCCACAGAAATTGTGTGATACTAACATACAATTTTTTCTTCAGTATTTTTTGAGATAACGCCCTACCCTCTCTACGATGTCAAAAATAAAGTTTTACACCTTGAAGATTCCCATACACTTCTGTATGTTCCTTGAGGTCATCAGTGGTTGAGAAGTGAAAACGTGGCACACCGACCGTCATATAGGAAGACAGTCTGAAAATGGACAGACGACAGACAAGTAGTCAGACAGATAGACGTAGTGATCTCCTTTCGCTCCCAGATATTAGTTTAAATATCTCCATTTTTTTCAGTTACGCTAATTAATTTAAATTTGAAATTTGATTGGTATATAAAGTTATTAATAAACACCAAAAAGATGTTTATTGCTACCTTCCAGTGCAGTATTAACACCCCGTTGGGATTTATCACGAATCTTAAAAATAGGGCGAAGCCAATAATTATTTATTTGTTTCTGTTTTAAATTTCACAATTTTCTGCTATATTGTAACTAGTTCTTTATAAAAGTTTAAGTTTGTTGTTGTTTTTTTGTAAATAATTTTGAAATTATGTATTTTGAATTCAACTGTAAGACTCAAATCTCTCTGGAAAGATACATTTTTAACAAATAAGAATAAAGCCAAGGAATAAAAAATTTATTTTTATTAAGTTTTTATCAGTGTTTTCGATTACCTAATATTCACCAATTTACACTTGCATTGAGTCGAAGTGACAGTAGTTTTTTGACAAATCTCTTGAAGTGCAATTTAAGACCGAGACAAGCAACACTGGCACGATAGAGGAGAGGGGTGACCGCGACAATGTGGCTTGTCGCTTTACGTATTTGCAGAACACGACATACGTTGGCGGCATGCAGTTCTTTATAAACGGTTAATTTTTTAGTTGTTTTTTTTGGAAAAATTTTGAAATATTGTCTTTTGAATTTAATTTAAAGACTCATTCTCTCTGGAAAGATTCATTCTTTAACACACAAGAATAAAGCAAATGATTATTCATTTATACCTTGATACTGTTTAGAAACATAATAAAATTTGTTTATTAAGTCTTTAACAGTGTTCTCTATTACCTAAAATTCACCAATATACACTTGCATTGTGTCCAAGTGACAGCAGTTGGAGCAGAAATACAAAAGTCCCATTTTTTGACAATTTTCTTGGAGTGCAATTTAAGATAAGTGACCGAGACAAACGACACTGACACGAGAGAGGAGACGGGTAACCGCGACAATGTTGCTTGTCGCATTACATATTTGCCGAACATGACATACGTCGGCGACATGCAGTCGGTAAAATATCACTTGTATTCCAATTTGTGAACTTGTAAGTGGCGTCAAAATTGTTTGAAGTAGTAATTGTTTAACAAACCCATTGTACACGAAAATGCAGAATATTTTTATTCTCTATTATTTTTTAGAACATAACTAAGCAAATTATTGACGAAGCCAATAATTACTTATATGTTTCTGTTTCAAATTTGATAATTTTCTGCTATATTGTAACTAGTTCTTTATAAAAGGTTAATTTTTTAGTTGTTTTAGTGTAAATATTTTGGAATAATGTATTTTGAATTTTACTGTCAGGCTCAAATCTCTCTGGAAAGATACATTCTTTAAGACACCAGAATAAAGCTAAAAATTATTTATGTGTACCTTGAAACTGTTTAGAAACATATTAAAAGTTATTTTTATTGAGATGTTAACAGTGTTCTTTATTATCTAAAGAGGCACCAATTTGCACAAGCATTGAATCCAAGTGACAACAGTTGGAGCAGAATTACAAAAGTCCCATTATTTTATAAATGTCTTAAAGCGAAATTTGACATACGTGACCGAGACACGTGACACCGACATAAGAGAGGAGATAGGTGACCACGACAATGTTGCTTGTTGCTTTAAATATTTGGGGAACACGACAAACGTCGGTCACATTAGTCGGTAGAATGTTGCGCCCCGAGAAAATTACTTGTATTTCAATTTGTGAACTCGTATATGGCGTGAAATATTTTTTGTAGAGAAGTTGTAAAACAAGTCCATTGTACCAGAAGATGCAGAAGATTCTTATTCTCTATTATATAATAACCACTTAGCAATAATGCTTACATGAAATTTGATGACTTGTTTTGAAGCGTAAGCTTCTTAACTGCGGCCCATACTAACACATATGCAAATAGATGAGCAAGGGAATCAAATCTATCAGTTTAAATTTAATTTGTTTCGACACGACATGACACGTCACCACAGACCGACAACACACACTGCTCCGATCTTGAAATACATATCCAATTCTATCCTCTGGATAAAAAACAGGGACCATGTAATATATTAAGAGTATCTTCTTTTAAAGAATATCAATAATAAATAGGAAATAAACCAATATAATATCCAAGTATTGTAGAATACCTGCACCAAACAATATAAGAATCCACTAATAAAGCAGCACATGATTTTTACAATACTGGATCTACCTATATGTCCCTAGACATAATCTTTATTCCTGTCAATTCCCTTATTGGTTTGTTTCTAATTTGATAATAAAAAATATATAACTTAAAGAGGAGTTTCTTAAAATATATAAGAAATATGGTAATAATTACAATCGTCTTTTAAAGAATATCAATAATAAATAGGAAATAAACCAATATAATATCCAAGTATTGTAGAATACTGCACCATACAAAATAAGAATCCACTAATAAAGCAGCAGATGATTTTTACAATACTAGATCTACCTATATGTCCCTAGAGATAATCTTTAAACCTGTTAATTCCCTTATTGGTTTATTTCTAATTTGATAATAAAAAAATATGTAACTTAAAGAGGAGTTTCATAAAATATATAAGAAATATGGTTAAAATTACAATCATTAGTAATTTTTCAGACTTAGAACACACAGGAAACTGGAAATTAAATCGGCATACTTTGATTATTTTGAAACTAATATTTACTGGATCCCCGCAATATGTTGTACCATGGAATCTCCCACGAACACTCGCAAGACATAGTAGACGCTTTTACAGAATTTATTGTCTTACATAGCTCCCAAATCTGGAGCAAAATAAATTACTCAGGCAAAAGATCTAATGCTATTACATGATATCGATTTTAATAACATATCTGGACTAAGAAATTTTTAAAGCAGTCCATAAATTAAACAAGAAAATAGCGTAGGGCCCTGATTATAGTTAAAGATTGCTTCAGTGCACTCTGTAAACGATTAAAGTTATTATATGGTCTATCAGTAAATAGTCAAATGTTCACTACTATTTGGAAAATCACCAGACTCAATCCTATAAAAATATAAATAAATCCCTAGTTGCTACTTAAAGACTCATATCAGTCTTATCCAATTTTGAGAAGCATTGTGAAATTATTCTATGTGACGGGATATATGTGTTTCACAATATATGTCATCACATCAACACGGTTTCACGGCAAAAAATCGAGAATGACAAACCTTGAACAGAACTGGTAATGCAATTTTAATTAATAAGCTGTCACGGTCCGAATTTAGGTACAAAGCCAAAACTTTTCTGAAATTATATTTTAAAAACTGAACTCAGTTTCACATAAACAATTTAAGTCTTCTTATTTTATTCCAACATGCGGCCTTCCGCAATGATCAAATTTATAAACTCTCCAGTTTCTAGTATTTTAAATTAATTTAGGTAATGTCATCAAATTAGAGAAACTGTTTTTTTGCAGTAGATCTGAATATATATATATTTAGGCATTAATAGTTACAGGGTTGGCCAAAATTTGCGAAATGATTTAGATTCCATTCAAATGTGGTGTAATCCAAATAACTTACAATTAAACATCGGGAATGGCCAAGTTATCAGTTTTCCCATGGAAAGCACTCATTTTGTTGAACAACAAATGAGGCTGTTTTTAATATATAGATTGACTGTAAGAACTTGCAAATGTTCATTATTGTAGCGACTTGAACAGATATTGTATTATACTTTTGTACGCTCTCGGCTTGAATACGGCGCTATAATGTGGAATCCCTTTTACGAAGAATGTTTCTCAAATATTTTTATTAAAAACGTATAATAGTTATCCTCTACAGAGAATTGAATATATTCAACTCCCTGCAGCGGAATTCTCATGATATATCTTATTATTAAGTATACTAATAATACCTGCCTTATTAAAATATTTGTTCAACTTACTTCATAATAACATTGATTTGCCGGTACTACTTCATAAAAACAACATTCTGGTATCGCGTCTAATACATAACAATATCTGCAGTCACTGTTATATTAATTTTTCTCATGATGAAGCTCTAGTGACAAGTGTGACTATTTTTTGTATTTTTCTATTAATGTTTTTTCTTTGAGATAGATTTAATCTCTTACTGCGTATTTTTGTTTAGTTAGTTTATACTTCCTGTGTTAATGGTTTGTACCGTGTGGCAAGCTAAAATAAAGGAACTATTGTTGAGGACTATTGTCTATTTTAAACTCTCTGATCATTACGAGATAAATGGTTGCAGCTATTAAGTTTTTTTATTCGATGGATTATACCAATAGTACTATTGTTCGTACTAATGTAGGAGACTCAAGTATTGTTAACTTACTACCACTTTTAACAACATTTATCTTAACTAATCTATCTAACCTAACCTAACCTGACACCATTGCTGTCCTAGCAGGTCAGACCTCAATTTTCTTGACTTGATTGGACTTACCGTCTTATAAACTTTAATATCCGAAACATAGTAATTTCGTAGCTCCTCAGTGCATATTCACACCTGTAAAATCAGCCAAAAATAGAAAACTTTATACATATTATGCCAAATACTTCCTATTATGTAATATACCAATAAAAATTGTTGTTGTTATCTAATATTCTATCATAAATTTTTTTCTTCAGTATTTTTTCAGATAACGCCCTTCCCTCTCTCCGTATGACAAAAATAATATTTTACACGTTCCCATACACTTACGTTCGTTCCGTGAGGTCATCAGTGATTTAGACATGAAAACGAAGCAGACCGACTGTCATATAGGCAGGCAGAATGAGAAATGACAGACGACAGACAAGGAGTCAGACAGATAGACATAAAGATCTCCTTTCGCTCCTAGATATGAAAAATATCTCAATTTTTAAAAAACTGTTACGGTAGTTAATTTAAATTTAAAAATTTGATTGGTATATTAAGTCATCAATAAACAGCAAAAAGATGTTTATTGCTACCCTTCAGTGCAGTACTAAGACCCTTTTGCCATTTAATACGAAATATTGGCTTGCTAACACTTGGTATATTTTAGTTTTGCATTTACATTTATTTGGAGGTGTATGAGATCAGATGTTGTTATTGATCAGTTATTCACTTGTTATAAATTATCTTGCTGATCTCAGTGTTAAGTTAGGATTCCCTCCTTCTTTTTCGTAATTCCTACCCATCAACTAATGATTATATATTTTGTTATAAACTCCCATAAGAGACATAACACATTATAATATGTTGAGAAAGCGGGGTAAATTGCGCACCGGTCACAATAGCCATTAAATTCACAATAGAAGAAGAACAGAATAATCATATAAATTTCTTAGACTTAACAAACAAAAAAGTAAATGGTAAACATGTTTTCTCGATTTATCACAAACGCTCACACACAGACACTATAATTCATAATTCATCTTGCCACCCTATTCAACACAAATTAGCTTTTTTCCACAGTACGATTCATAGAATGACAACATTACCACTTAATGAAAATGACTTCGAAATAGAACTTAATATAATAAAACAGATCGCGACAAACAATTGGTATGATACTAAAATCGTCGATTCTATCCTACGTAAAAAACAATATCTCAAAACAATCCAAATGATATATCCGAAAACCAGAGACGTAGATAATTCATATAAAACTGTTACATATCTAGGTTCCCCTAGTGTTAATATTTCAAAATTTTTAAATCAGCAAAACATCAAAGTTAACTATACAACCAATAACTCTCTAGGCAAATTAATTAAGAACAATAAGAGTAAAACAAATAAACTCAAATCATCAGGAGTTTATAAATTATCATGCAAAGATTGCCCTAAAACATATATAGGTCAAACAGGTAGATCTTTTCAGACAAGGTTAAATGAACATCGCAATTCTTTTATAAAAAATAAACAAGATTCCAATTACGCAAAACATTTACTTGAATGCAATCATAATTTTGACCACGATTTCAAAATTCTACATACAGAAAATAAAGGTATAAAACTAAATTTATTAGAGAGTCTTGAAATTAATCGTTTAAAATACTCAGAAAATTTACTCAATGACCAAATAGATCTTAATAAGTCCCCACTACTAAATTTATTTACATAATCAGTTAGTATTAGATATAATAATTTATCAGATAAATGTCAAAATGAGGCAAACATATAGCTATTACAGTTTACCTGAATCACCCTAGAACCATAAAAATCGAACCTTCATATTCAATGGTAGGTCTTTGTGTAAATTACATCTGGAAAAACCCATAATCTCCTATATCTCTTTTATTGTTTATCCTAATTTCTTAGTAATATTAACACAACTAGAAGATTAAAGAAGCATTTGTAAACTCCCTTTTATATATTCTATTTAGTTTATAAGTATTGAATTTCTTAAGGTACTACTATTGTATGATTAAGCTCCATCGGACGCGAAACAATTGTCAACATTTTTTAAATAAAGTGTAAGTTTGTAATAAGTGTATTACTCATCATGGATTATTTATTTGTTTCTGTTTTAGCTTTCACAATTTTCTGCTATATTGTTATTTATAATAGGTTAATATTTTATTTGTTTTTTTTTTGTAAATAATATTCAAATAATGTATTTTAGTCTTTCTGGCAATATGCATTCTTTAGCATACAAAAATGAAGCCAAATATTATAGATTTGTACTTTGAATCTGTTTAGAAACATATTTAATTTATTTTTATTAAGTTGTTCAGTGCCGCGCGTCTTTGTCTCGTGATTCGAATGTTCTTCATATAATTACATAGAAAGCAGACGTGTTGTGTGTCACGATCTCCTGTCGTAAGTTACTGTCGCTTGTCTCGGGACGGACCCGAAAATTACTCCTTTAGACAGCTTGACCTCTATGTAATCCGAAAATGTTAATTTAAAAGGTAATACTACAATTAATTTTGAATGGCATGAAAAAAATAACACAATCAGAAAATTTTATTTAAACTTCATGAAATTATAGCCAGGGGAAAATACCTATGCATATCTGCCCCACTTTAATTTATCTTTCTCCGTAACATCTTGAGATATTTTACACATTTGGTAGGTAGAAACTATTTGCAAGTTTTTCTTATAAGAATATTCCAATAAACAATTATTTATTTGCTGAATTACTGTAACTATTCGATAAAGTTTAAAGTTCATTTACCCGACAATAGACAACCGCGAACAAGCTGAATAGTTCCACCAACTATTCTCGTCGTTGGAGGCGAATTCCGAAACACGTCACGAATTCCTTTATATAACTACCTACTCATAGCCAAAAAAGTGAATTCAGAACACCATAGTCAACGAGTAGCGGTGTGGGCCTGAAGGGTACATGCGTGAGCATAGAGGCCAAAGAGATAATTTCAGAATTCAACTACGTACGTGTACATTCTCACAACTCACACAAGTTATTTATGAGACCATAAATTACCATCGCGGCAGGGAGTTTTCCTGCTTTCTGTTGCGGGAGTAAGTTGTGCAGGATGTCGGTTTTGAATTGATGGAGGTTTTGGTTATTTAGTTGCTTGCCTGCTTTGCCGCAGGGGATACCAGAGAACATTTCACGCACGTATAATTTGAGAAAGCTCACTTGTGGATTGTTTCCGTATACTAACTTAATGAGTACATTTTGGTAGTAGTCAGATTGAATCCGGAATAATTGAAACCTGGAGTTTTGTAAGTTATTGTAGTTGTATATCAATTCCAGAGTTATGGAATTGCTTGGTTTAAATTATTAATGTAACATAGGTCCTTAGAGTAGTAAGTTGCAGAAAATTAAAATCAGTTAAACATTTTATTTTTTTAAATTCCTGCCCATTATTTTCACAACCTCAAGTTCTTTGTCCCATATTGCCTACAATAATAACCTAAAGTTCTCTATATACCTCATTTCTCTATAACACAGATCGCAACTGTAAGGGACGATGGGGTAGCCCCAAAACCTCAATTTATTGCAAAATAAAAAAAAAAATAATGTCTTTATGCCTGGCTTAGAAATGCACCAAAAAACTTTATTAGTTTGGTTGAGTTTATTGAAACCAGTATACAGTTTACAAAGAAAAAATATCATTAAGTAAACCCACACAGGGATAGGAATCCCTGTACGTGCCTGGTACACTTAAGATTAAACCTTAAAACTAAACTTAAATAATACAAAAAAAACATGTAACATCTCGCACAAATCAGTAAATATTTTAGCTATCACAGTGTATATTGCATTAATAATTAGTAAAAGCATTTAGTGAAATAATAGCTTCATTTTTAGTTATCAATTATTATTGAGATTAACAATTTTTAAACATATATTAAAACTATTGTGGATTTCACTTATTGGAAACAGGTGGCAGGTAACCCGTAAGACAGTAAAAAAATTGTGACCGTATAGTGAGTACAATAATAATTAATATCTGAAGAATCTATGTAAACCCAACTTTTGCATACATTAGACTGATGTGAATCTTCTTTAAGAATTTCTTTGCATATGATTATTTATTAAATCTTTCTAGGAAATACTTTCAATATAGTTCTTTATTTTTAATCTCTTTTTAGCACTTTAACCGATTTGTTGTTTGGGCAGTTGGTTTTCTTGTCTTTACATCTGTTTTATACAGGATGTAAATACTTTAAGTGCATATATTTTAGGTGGAGATAGTATACACCAAATAAAACAAAAAAAACTGATAACATTATGGTCTATAGGCCTTAATAACAGAGAAAATTCCAAATACATTTCAAGTAAATTAGATGTACATACAGGATATGTCATCATAATACAGCTTAGGAGAACAAACGATTTGTTTATACTAAATATTAAAGACTCAACATTCTTGATATTACATCTGTTTTCCCCACAAATTAATAACATGTCAGGTCTTTCCTTGATTCTGTAAAATGCAATTATGTGTCACAAACTAATACCCTCGCACTCGCACTGGCAATCTACAACCAGTTTAATTTTTTTAAATGATAATCAAATCTCGATATCTACATTGAATATCACGTAAATCACTTTCACTAAGATATGCATTTTCGCACAAAAACCGATACAGCAAAAAACAATATCGTGGCACCAGTCAGCTGGAGTTAAAGTGAATATGTGCTAAGCTAGTCGTGTTTATTCGCCACGTTGCCACACCTGTTCCGAGAAACATACGGCAAATTATAACAGAATATTTAGAGTTTAAATAATAAATTTCTTTGTTAACATAGTTATTAAAGGTGTGTAAGCTATTTAGTATTTGCGTATTTAGCTTTACAAGCAAGCAATTTGTAGCCGGAAATAGTGTATTATTCACTGTAATAAAGCTACCTATCTTTTTATATATTTTTGAAAATGTTATACACGTTTTTAATTTGTTTTGATCCTCAAAATCTTTGCACTCCACCATTTATACCCTGTATAATGAAGTGGTTCTGTAGGGTATTTTTATGACCGCGATGCTATGCAGTTTTTGATGCGTCAGGAAGTGCTGACTTCTGTATTAGGAAAAGTCCTACGCTAGTTGAAAGCAACATTTTAGCTGCAGGTAATGTACGACTGAAGGTTGAATATCATAAATGGACTTCAAGACGCAAATCACCTATCATGTGTAGCACGAAATACGCCCTAAAGAGGCTAAAAGTGTAAAATTAAATTCACCGGGTGTGTTATCGGTACCGATGTCTAGAAATCTAACGGTCGCACAAAATTATATTTGTAACACCACCACTGATGGCCATAGGTCATATGATGATATATTAGTGGAAAAAATAGTCGGTAACCAGGTTGCACAGCGATCACTTAGACGACTGCTTCACTGTCGTCTTTGAAAATGTAGACGAAACGTTAGATGGATGATATTTCAACAGACAGCGATTTAATATCTTGGAAAGCAAAATCTTTCAGATTGACTTCGTTTTATGATCTTATAGTACTATTTGTTTAACTCACCCTATCAATCTCATTGTTTACTGAATTTACTTAAGAACTTACTAAAGACTTTCTGAAAGTAGATATAAGCCACATCTCGTATATCCGTACAAATTTATTCAAACATGCCAAAACACTTACATAGTGCAGTATGTGTAAAATAATCGTCTTTTAATTGGATTTTAATCATTTGCAGCATATTGCAGTTCATAGTATTTGTAAGTAATTTCGAAAAGATTGTTGAGGAGGTCTTGTATTATTTTGTCTGTACATTGGGGATTTCTCTCCTCAAAAATGTTTTCCTACAACAGATAAGTATTTAAAATCGTATTTGGAGAACAAAGTTTAGTAAGGCAATTTCGTAAACTTGCCCGGATTACTGGCTGTTCCTACAGAAATTTTTCGACACAGTTATTCTGAGAGAAAGAGATGTCTTAAAATGATCAACAAGTATTGCTGTATATAAATATGTAATACAAGTATGGTATAGTGTTATACTTATACGTCCCCAAACAGATAAGTAAATGGAAGTATAGCCCATCACCTGAACTGTTCTGGAAAAATAAGGAGAAGCCCGTAATATTCATTTTGGGGAGCAAATTGTAGAATTAAATGGTAAATAAAAAAATTATAATTGTTTCTAACGGGTCATGTAATATATCAAATCACAGGGCTCATTATGACGAATACAAATATATTTCTTTTCTTTTTTTTAATGAATGTTTTAAAATATATTAAAAAAATATTTAAAAAAAGTACCCATTCCCCCCGTTATTCCATAAACTATAAGACCAAATTTTTTTTTGTTTATTGGATAAATATGAAAAAATCCCTAATTCTATTATTTGGCCCGCAAATAATAGAATAAAACGGAAAATAAATTATTAGAAAACCCCCATAGTAATTTTAGGGACGAATTATACAATTGAATAGAAAATAAAGATTCAATTTTCAAACGCATCATATAATATATCAGATAAAAGGCTCATTATGTGAATTACAAATTTACCATATTTTTAAACCATTCGTTTAAAAGATATTAACGAAAATATTAAACATCAACTTAATTCCCAGGTTAGGAACTACAGTCTTTAAATTTTGAAAAATATATTTTATTTGTATTTTTTAATAATTTGAATAACAGATTTAATAATTTATAATTTAAAACTTGACCTATTTTGCCCTTTATCTTCCAATCTACAGAGCCTCAAAACTCAGACAGTAGATTATAAAAGACTTCTCTGAAAGTTTAGTAGTCAAATAAAACTCTAATGTTAATTTTTGGGTGCCAAATTAGAAAATTAAATACATATATATTCTGATAAAAATCAAGCGAATCCTGAAGCAGATAAAATAAAAAGTCTATTTGTGGAAAATCAAAGTGTATATTTTTATAAATTTAAAACGCTTCCTTTAAAAGATATAAAGGTAAATATAAGAAAATGCACTCACTTCCTGCTTGTCTGAAACTGGAATATTACAATCTTGAAGGTGGTATGGAACCCTAAGTATGCGAGTCCAACTCGCTCTTGACAAAATTATTTTTATTTTCTACAACTGCTCAACTGATTTGTAGACATGAGATATAAGACCGATATCTAGGATTTTTATATTAATGAGATATTCCCTAATATATGAAACAAATATTTTAAATGTTAAAGAAAATAGTCAATGCATTTGGAGTTAAATTTTATATATTTATCCATATAGGGCCATGATTAAAACATAGTGACAGCTAAATTTTTGCATGAAAAATCTCTATAACTATTGTCTGTGATGCAATTTGGCAAAAGTAATCCTTTAGCTTTATTTAAGTTCCAGCGAATGAAAATATAGGAAATATTTGTGAAGTGCAGACTGCCCGAACTTTTTGTCATCAATTGCTTCAATTTTAATAGCATTTCAGGCTCATATTGCTAGAAATAAAATGCCCACGTTATGTATCGCTTTGTTAATGTGGCACCTACGCGGATTCCCATTTTAGAACTGAGAGAGTTTATCTCTTCATTATTCGACCGGAGACAGGCTTATTGCTCGTTAGTGTGAGTTGATAAACAATACATCAATTGGTGGCATAGTAGGCATATTGTGTGACGGCTTTATTAAAATGACGTTATAGGTAAATTAGGATGGCAATAACTTGAATTTGGTAAAAAAATATAAAAATGTAGTATAGCAGTGAATGTTTCAGAGTGAACTGCCCGAAAATGTTACAATTTTAAAGATGAGCTATTTGCAAATATTTGTTAATTTCGCATATATGAGACAGTACCGTAAGTTTTCTAGTTTTACAATCTTAGGAAACTAATTCAAATTTTGAGAATTTCAATAATTAGTACCAGCCGACTTAAGTTTATGTACTAATAATAATTATGTAATAGACAAATAGTAAGTAAACAGGTTAAGATCTTATTATACTGATAACAGACAAAATGATCAAAATATCCTAGAAATTTTTAAGCATAACGGTTATCACTCAGCCCAGATCACGCCTTTAAATCGAAAATCTCTACCAGTGACGCATAGCACAACTCCTTTTGAAATATATGAAGACGTAAAGCATTTTTGCCATACGTTCGAGGAATGACGGACGAAATAATTTTCAACAACAACCAGACAATAGCCAGATTAACCAGGAGCCCAAAGGACAAGGGCCTAATAAGGATTGGTAGCACCAAAAGACACATCAATCATAGTATATATGAACACTCCCTATCAGTACGCAAAAAAGATTTAACAGCGTTCCCATCACAAAATGAAAACTGCTACCATAAGATAACTGCTGCAGATAATCTTGGCGGTTGAATAACACACCAATATCCTTGTACCGGTGGGAGTTGAATTAAATCACTAAAAAGCCTGTACTCAAGCCTCAAGTGAATAGTTCATAAATTATCGTAAGAAACAATAGAAATTTCGTCTCTAAGTAGCGATTTCATATGCCGTCATTTATGTCTTTCATTTTTTAACTCAAGTCCTCTTGTTTTATTGTACGACATGGTATTACCTTTTTCAATAACAAAGTAAAAATGTAAAAAGCAACGTTTTGGAAATTATTTGATGAGAAGGTATTCCTGTTAGGGAACCAAAGTGATCGAATTTCGCCTTGAGCAATATGTCAACAGTAGCTGTACATCCAACAACTGTTGATGTGTTCCACAAGTAATTTCAAAATGAACAACTTCCCAATTGCTGCAGAACCTGTAAGTTAATCTTCTTGCCCATATAAGTCGTACAGCTGCAGAAACAATCTGGAAAAGATTTTATTATTATACTGTTAGTTTTCTAATATTACTTAAGAAAATTTCATCTTACTTTGTACTACTTTCACCTACATCTTCACAAGAGTTGTTGTCGTTATTAAATATGGTGAGCATCACAAACAAAAAAATCATTAGCGTCATGTGTATCGCGATCAACCTTAAATGTCACTGCTTGAATAATATCCTGTTGTAGCATTTGCTCCACGTGGGCAAACTCTATGAAATGGTCTTAGGTCTCATTGTATTCTAATAATATATTCCTCAGCAGTTTCCTCCTCTAGCAAAAGTTGACTTTTATCAAGGAATAGGACTTGAGATACAAGCAAACTGGAGTAATACGCTTCTTTATCACTATTTAACGTAAAGTATGATGTTTTTAATACTTCAGACTTATGTTTTATACGCATCAGAGTGTTGTCTCTTAGTCGTATCTTCGTTGTTCGTTGTCCCTTAGTTCATCATCAACATCATCTTTGCACCATCTTGAATTAGAGCGCACAGCAAATTCGGCAGGCTTAAGTCAGTCAGCTCATTTCGGCGTAATAAGTAACGAACAAAAATATTTTTATTAGTTTCCATCTTATCAAGGAGAATCGTAGAAGTCTGTAACGCTCGCACTGCTTAGAGCTGTTTATAAAGACTGTTTTTCATTAAGAAATTTTCAACGCTATATGGCACAATCTTTATGCACATTTCGGCGCAATCATATGGCGTTGAGATCGAAAGCTACTGAAACTGAAAACAACTGACTCCACACAGAACGACCTTTCTTCTTAGCCTTTGCAACAGCTTCGCATAAAATTTCACCTGTATCTTGAGCTTCACACTTACTTGCGTATTTAACAACATAATCCGCAACTGCAGTTATGTAGCCACATGGCTAAACATCAAAATTTCTGTTCCATAGGCTCAGTAAAATAGAGTTCTAATTGTCTACCATATTTTCATCTGCAGTTCTTTCTAAATAACAAAATCTGCTATTGTTCGCTAACACTTCATCAGGACCTAAGCAAACAGTAGCAGAGCTTGGAAAACAAAAAGGGCTTAAATTATCTTCTCGATTCTTAAAACAAGTGGCAGTGTGTATCTGTAGATCTTCAATTTATTTCTGCAACAATGGATTACTAGGCTTCCACGAGCATGAAACAACTCGTTCAATAACTTTGGCACCTTGTTCTGTAGAGAAATCTGGTATATTATCACACAACACCAACATATGAAGATGTGGGCTTCCGCAATTTTCGAATTCAATTCTATACCAAAAGCTCGCAACTGGACAACCTAAGCAGTCTGGATATCAGTTAAGGAGTCTCATATGAGCATTTACACGACCTACAAGTATAAATTGCCGAGAGAGAACCACTTGGTGTTTTTGTACCAACTCCAAACGCTCGGGAAATGGGAGGGTTGCTGCCTGAACTATATCACGTCCATCCGATATTAGTAAAGTCTTAATCATATCTGGCCAATTAAGGAAAAATTCATGAACGATGTAGGTGAAACAAGCATCCAATATTTTTAGGTATCAGTGACACCGTTACGGTATGTCGCTACAGTTGTAAAAACGAAACTTGTGCATTTTTTAGGTTAGGGAAGCAGCCAGTACTGCGCTTCCCATCTGTGTGACCAGTGTAATTGGTTTCACAACTGCTATGTTAAATCTCCTTCTGTGATATAATAGTTGGTGTGCAAGTTCACTTGTAGTAAGATATCTAGAGTTAACCTCCCCTGACTCGGGTTCTTCTCGAATAACAATAGATTCACGAAAAAATTGATCTCCAATTATTACTATATAGTCAAAATCACATTTAGTACATTGACTACGTTCAACCATACAAAAAGCTACACAAGGCACATTGATTAAAGCAGTACATTGCTTGCCAGGAGATTTTAAATCAAATCTTGAATCAAATTGATGAAATGTTCTTTTCACTTAAATGAACATATTGGTGTGTAGGACCCGATGACAAATTTGTGATATTATTGTTCTTGATATAATATCTGAAAGATCAGTCTCAAACAATGGATTAGGTAATATCTCTGTGAAGACAATTGTTAGATATTAACCACCATCCAATTTACTCATATCCACTAGTGATGGGATCATTCGAATGAAATATAATCCATTACTCGATTAAGCAAATCACTCGAGTATTCTTATTATGGAATCAAAGTATTCTAGAGAAAATTAATGGAATATTTAACTCGAAACATAAACCGAGTGACCACTGTGAGCGATACTGCACTCGAGATATAATGATTTCCTGCCCTTGCGAATCGAGAAGTGCTATTCGGTGTTCATATAGAGACAATTTCGTTTATTATGCAGTCGGTTGTTTACGTCTACATTATACATAAAAAATATGTAAACACTGTATTTTCAGAATAAGTACAGTATAATTATTGTAATGCGAAGTAACTTGAGTAATTGGCTGTTAAAGTACATTAAGAAACATTATAGTCTTTTTTGAATTATTAGTAACAGCTCATTCATAAATAAATTTTAAATTAAATGATTATTTAGGAGAAATTGAATATTATAATTTTAGTTAAAATTATGCTATTCATTTTCTTCTCCTTTAAATGTTCACAGACAGGGAAGCCGCTCATACGTAACAAAGGTTAACGATTTGAAAATAAAACAAGCCAGAATATTTAGTATCATAAACCTACCATCCGAGTGATTGGTCATTCGAGCGATCATTCCATTAGTAAAATCAGTCGAGCTGTAATAATCGATTATGCCCATCAGCAATATCTAAAACAAACTCTTTATAGCGTTCCAAATTTTCGAGGCTCTCCATAATTGGTATTAGTCCTGCTATTTGTGGCGTGAGTGGAACTTGTTCAACTATTTTAACATCTTTTGCGTACAAAATTACCTCTCCCTTGCGCCAATCTTGGCAGAAACACATTTTTATCTTATTTATTTTCATAAATACAACTGGACATAAAAATCTCTCTTCAGATTTGGTCAATTTAGTTAACTCTGAAAGAATAGAGGCGACTCTAATTTTGTTCTAAAAAGTGGTGGAGTATTCAGTATTTGCTAAGCTGTTGTGGATATATTGATTTATTACGAACGACACATGAAATATCTGCCAAAATAATAGTAGCCATTTCAGCGATTTCGAGTCGCTAAACGGTCACGTATCATCATGGAGTAATCCAAAACTCCATGAGGGTGACAGCTTCCCTGTTGAAACGTGCGTCGAGTGTTTGGTGTTAGTTTACAAAACCTTGTGTTTGTACATCTCTATAAAAGTTATCAACAAAAGTATACAAACATGGACCGCCTTTCCCAAAGTAAAAAAATCAAAATGTATTTACTCAGTATAATACTTTACAACAACATTAATGTTAGGAAAATTATAAATGTAAATGGGAGAAAAACTACAAGTTTCTACAACAAATAATGTTATGTATATACCAAATAAATGGACTTGTTATAAGAAGTACAGTTATATTTAATATCGCCCCATTTCCCCCTCCATTTTTAACCGACTTCAAAAAGAAGGAGGTTCTCAATTCGTCTTGCATTTTTTTTATGTTTGTTCACCGATTACTCAGAAACGGCTCGAGGAATTTCGACCATTTTACTGGATCCTGTTTGTCGGGATAGCGAAGTGGTCCCATATTTTTTTCATTAAAATAGCTTTTACCGTTTCTTAGAAAATGGGGAAAAACTATTTTTACCTATTCTCATATACTCTATGCCATCGTGGAGGAGCCGGTATTATTATATAAAATTTGAAAAATGTTATTCGGAACGTGGGGCAAATTGAAAAGGGATTGGATTAGTTCCGTGATATCTCAAAGTGGTCAAACCTTTTTTGAAATAACATAGCTTCTATCGTTTCTTATAGAATGGGGAAAAACTTTTTACCTATTTTCTTATATTCTATGTCTTGGTGGAGTCGCGGGTATTATAAGATTAGATGGAGTTACTGGTATTAACTATTCGGAACTTGGGGTAAATTGTAAATAAGATGAATTAATCAAAATCAAAATAAGTGTCAGTTAATATGAATATACAGTGTGTATTCATAAATCAAACGATTTGTTATTATTCATAATTTTCAGAGAAAAAAGTTATTCTTCACAAACAGATTTTTTAAACGGTCTTAAACATAAACAGTAATTATTCCATGTCAATTTTTATTAACTGTAGACAAAGTTTGCCTTCAAAGACGGTTTTTAATTACAAATTAAAGTATCTTCATTTCTGTTAAGATATAAAATTGTTATCAAATAGAAATAATCTAATACTATATTTCGAACAAGGTTTGTTTATATATATATATATATACAGGGTGTAAACGGTTTGAGTGCAAAGATTTTGAACAACAATACTTCAGGCAAAAACAAATCAAAATGCTTTATAACATTTTCTAAAATTAACCATAGTTTTGCGAAAAAGAACACATGAAGTTAGATTTTATGTAGCCCTTGCTACAGTGAATAAGACAATAATTTCGATTTCAAAATGTCGGTAAATATAAATATGTAAATACTCAATAGCTTATACATCTTTAATAGCCACATTAAAAATGAAAATTGATTATTTAAACTCGAAATATGCTTTTATAATTTAGTGTAAGTTTCTCCGAATAGATATGGCAACGTGACATACAAACCAACTTATTTACTACATTTTTTACTTTAATGACGACTGAGAGTTACGATTGTTTTTTGCGATTTCGATTCTTGTCAATAAGAATAGATAAACGGTAAAGTGATTTGAATGATATCTATTTGATGTAGACTTCGTGCTTTGCTTTCCATTTAATATATTTTTTAAATAAATAAAATCTGTTGTGATTAGTGTGTAAGTTCGAAAATTAAAAATAGTGCGACAGTATTTATTTGTGATAAATAATGGCCGATTATACAATTAGGGAAAGACATGACATGCTCTTAATTTATGGGGAAAGCAGACGAAATTACAGAATAGCGAGAATGTTATACAGGGAAAGGTTTCCAAACAGACGCCTGCCCAATGCTAGGACATTCGTAGCTGTTTCGCAGAGGCTTCTGGAAACAGGTAGTGTAATACCACAAATAAACAATCGCGGACCACAGCGACATAATCGTATCTTAGCTGCTGAGGTTCAAATACTAGACCTTATCGACATCAACCCATATCGTAGCACACGGAGTATTGGAAGTGAGCTGCAAATTTCTCACACTGTTGTTCATAGAACATTACGGGAACAATTGCTCTATCCATATCACATGCAGCGGGTTCAAGGGCTTTCAATTGATGATTTTCAACCAAGACTCAATTTCTGTCGTTGGTTCCTCAGAAAACATCGACAATTTCCTAATTTTGTGAACAATATTTTAACAACAGATGAAGCAAGTTTTAATAGGAATGGTATAATAAATTTTCATAATACGCATTCGTGGTCTGAGTTAAATCCGCACGAAATACGCCAGTCAGTATTTCAACACCAATTCTCAGTTAACGTGTGGGCTGGAATAGTTGGTGAATACTTGGTTGGGCCATTTATACTGACTGCACGTTTGACAGGTGAGAATTACCTTTATTATTTGAACTACACGCTACCAGATTTGTTAGATGAAGTGAACCTACAAACACGTTCCAATATGTGGTACTTACATGACGGAGCACCTGCCCACGCAAGTCATCTATTTGTCGACTTCTTAAATAGAACATTTCCCCGTCGTTGGATTGGTCGAAACGGACATATACGTTGGCCAGCAAGATCTCCTGATCTCAATCCTTTAGATTTCTACTTATGGGGACACATGAAAAGTAAGGTTTACACGACTCCAATTATTGATGAGAATGACCTTAGACAACGCATTTTTGACGCTGCTGACGAAATCCGAAATATTCCAGGAATTTTTTCTCGCATACGTGAAAATTGGATTAAACGGTGTCGTGCTTGTGTCGATAGTAATGGTGGGCATTTTGAACATTTGCTGTAAATAATCCGTTGATTCAACTCAGTTCTATCATATCATTATAATAAATTCGGTAAGTAGGATTACATATTTACTTGTCTAATATAAATAATATTAATTAAATCAGTAATAATGACTCTTCGATTAATTTAACTGGTAAAAAACTACATAGTATACAGATATCTTGAGTTGAATATCATATTTACCCAACTTTGTATAATTGCATAAAAGAAACCGCCAAATACAAATTCTAATTGCAATGCCTTGTATTAAAAACGTAAATATTTTCAACAAAATATTTCATACATTTTTATTTAATTCTAAGGTCAATATCATCAGTCAATACAAAAACACAGGTGTTTACTTTTTTTGTCGCCGTAGTCATCCCTTTATTATTCGCGTGAATCTGCTTCGAACGCGAGCGACGTTGCCGGATTGACAATAATTTACTTAATATGTTTTAGGGATTTTCTTGGTTATCAAGGCCTACTGACCATAGTGGTATAAGAGTTTTTTGTTTAATTTGGTGTATACTACCTCCACCTAAAATATATGCACTCAAACTATTTACACCCTGTATATATAATTGAGTTCTGGAAAAAAGGCTCTAACGATTTCGATGAATTTTTCTTATTGAGAAGTTGCAATAGATAGAAATCGCTTGGTTAGGGTCTCATATTTGGGAAAATTGTTTCGCAGAGACATTAAATAATTAAAAATTTATTGGCAGTTTGCGACAATCAAGATAGCTGCTTTGTAATTTAAAGGTGTTCAATACAGGGTGATTTGGTAACCTACGTAAGAGTGAGATTCGCCTTGTAAATATTCTTTCAATACAGGGTGATTTGAGAGTGAAACTGCTCTTGTAATCATTTTTCCAATACAAAATGTATTTGTATGTTCCGAACAAGTAACTATTTGATGCCTACCTCATATTTTCCTAGCATTAAGTTTTCACACCTGGAGATTTCAACGTTTCAAAGTGATAAAATTGCCGAGGGGGGCGATTTTTGGATAAGTAAAATCTTATGAATTTGCATATTAATTTCACGCATATAAATATACATATGTGGTGTAAAAATAAAATTATATAGGGTAGTTATTAAAATGTTGGTAATCCATAAGATTTGCTATCCAAGATGGTTAAAATATAACGTCGAATGTAATTATATCATACAGGATGGTTAGTAAAAAGCAAGAAAAAATAATTATATAAGGTAGCTCATAGCAGTTGGAAATTTATGATAGCTGACATACAGGGCGGAGTACAAATATTGTTATGAAGGATGGTTATAAAAATGTTAGTAGAATGTTACAGCTGTAGGATAAATCATTAACAATTACAGACATTGCATCACTGAAAATTGTAAAATAAATACATTTAAAAAAAAAAACAAAAACCGACTTCAAAAGAAAATTAACTAAAAAGCATGAAATAATATTTTGCTACAATTAAATACTTTTTATGAAGTCGGTGCCAAGCGAAAGTGAAAATATTTTGTGAGGTACATTGATGAGTTATACCTCGCAACTTCGCTGTTCAAATTGGCACCGACTTCATAAAAAGTATTTAATTGTAGCAAAATATTATTTCATGCTTTTTAGTTAATTTTCTTTTGACGTCGGTTTATATTTTTTTAAAAATGTATTTATTCCTAAAATGTTGTTAAAAAAATGATTGAAATGTTATATAGAGTTTTATTTAAGAAATAAGAAAAATAAAGTGAACATCCTAGTATTTATTTTGAAAAATAAAGCATCTTGACAAACATATTCATAAAAATAGAGCTGTTCATATAGGAACTGCTGAACGATGTAAGATTTCGTCAACAACTTGGAGAAGACAAAAACCAAACTAACTTGCGAAAGATGCTTTGTCGTTAGGTACGTTAGACCGAATTCGAGTTCCTTACCTTGTCTGAATAGATCGTTACGAAAATTCTAAGGTCCATAATTAAAATTATTTCATGTATACTAGGTAGTTCATTAATATAGGTTGAACCAACTTATATTTTTTAATTGAGACATTCCATTTATTAACACAATCTTAAATTTTGTTTTTCACATTAACTAGATTAAGCCTACATTATACCGAGTGATATGGCATGGAAAATATAACGTTTTTATAGTAATAGGAAATTGATACCGAACTTGAATACAGGTGAGTGAAGATAGAAAGAAGCAATTACTCAGTTAATTGATATGGAACACGCTATTTATTATGATGCCATTGGAGTAATTTAAAATCGTCTTTCGAGTTTTACTAAGCTTTCTTTTCACATTAATGCAATATTTTTGTATATATATTTTTTTATTGAGATACAAGCTTCATCTTACCAAACTTAGAAAATATGGCAATGAAATAAATTGTATGATTCAGTTGCAAAAAAGTATTTTCGAAAACTTTTTAATAATAAGTTGGTAAGTATTCTCGGTACTTAAGGTTGGCAACCCTATTTCGCACATATAAGATATTGTAAGTATAACAACGTCTATAGTTGGCTATGAATTTGACAACTAACAATAACTTGAATCTTTTTCTAGGAGTATGATTCTGTCATCACAATTACTGGTAGAACATTGTTGAGTCTAAATATTTGAAATAGTGTTTTCTTTTGGAAATTTGTATATAATTGTTAGTTCTGTAAATTAGGCATTTGGATTGTTATACTTGATGTACTTGGTACCAACAAAAATTGTTGCCGGGGCCCAGAATAAGAAAGCCCAAGAGCAGCCAACCATACAATAAATGATTTTTTGCTTAATGAAATGTGAACTATAACCATTCTTTACGTTTTTCTTGTAATAATGGATGTTTTGAAAATGTATTATTAACGGATTTGGCACATTGGGAAAGACGATTTTGTAAATAGGCATAATATACATTATTATGCTGCAAACAATGGACACCTTAATCGATATTAGTGTTAAACTATATAGTCCCTGAATGGATGGGTTCGTATTATTGAACATTATCTTCTGGGCCAAAACTATTTTGGATGGATACTAAATGGCCAGGATTGTTTACAATTCTTAACAAATAATTTAAAATCTCCTTTACAAAATATATCAAACAATGCTAGAGAAAGAATATGATTTCTACATTATAGAGCACCAGTCTGTTGCGCTGTTCCAATTCTCAGATGGAAACCAAGAGGAGACCAATTATATGAGCGAACAGATCACCATGTTTAATTTATACGGTCAGTCTATATCGCACAGGCCCAAAAGTTTATCTTGATGAGGAAATATTTGTTGAATTCGTTATTACTGAATTTCGGTCATTCGATAAACAAGAATTTTGAAGAATATCAACCAGTTATTCTGTCAGTGAATCTAATGTAGGAGTTAATCGTAAACAAAATAGTATTGTTAGGGAAAGTTATAACGTCGGCCGAGGGAGCACCCTGTATATACCTACCAAGTGTAACTGTCAGTTCGGGAAAGATCTACATAATTCCACATTAGCGCCACAGAATGGTCTCGAGGACTCTCGAATGTAGAAATTTTATATAAATGAGTGTTCTGTAAGCGTTATGGTTAGTCATGTCATAAGTTCCGTTGGGTATCAAAAGTAATAAAGTACTCTCTACGCAAACCTCAGTGTGAATTGTGTTTTTTGTTGTATATGTCAAGAAATATTTATTGAAGATTAAGGTTTCTTTTTCATCATTGTAAATAAAATAAAGTATTAATTGGACAACAGGTGTCTAACTGAACCCACGGGATCCATACCAATTGATGTCAGAAAAGGTATCATCAACTGTTAATGGTGAATACAAGATCCGAAGAAATAAATGGATTAGCAAGGCGAAGACATACAGAATAAGCTTAGTGCTAAATTAGAAGAGGCCATTCAGGCCCAATAGTTAGAACCAGCACTATTGGAAGAGGAAAGACAACAAGATCAAGAACAGTTAATTAAATCATTGGAAGAGGAATGACTGTGGAGTGAGAGTGTTACCTTCAATTATGGCGATCGACCAACAAGGAAACAGAGTACTTGATTCACGTCAACAATCAGCAGCGTAAAGGGTACGGTGGAGAAATTAATCCTAGGAAAGACGTGCCCATCAGACATATTAGAGCCACAGTAAAAGAAAATTGGACTACTGAGCAGTGCCGAACAGAACAGTTACAAAATCCAGACATCGAACCGATTTTGATGAAGAAGAATGAAGGAGCGGACAGACCAGGATGAGAAGAAATATCTCGTCAAGGAATGACTTTAAAAGCGTTGGAATTCTCTTCGAATCGTGAATGGAGTTTTGAAGAGAATCTGGCCAAATCCCAATGGGAAGCAATTTAAATGCCAGTTAGTCGTACCTAAGAAAAAAAACCTGTCATCCTGAAGGAGTTACAGAAGGGCATTTCTGGAGGTCACTTAGGCATGCATAACCCCTCGACAAGGTACGAGACCGATTTTATTGGGTGAACTACTATGAAGACGTAAAAGAATGGTACCGTAAATGCGACGTATGTACACCCAGTAAGGTACCCAAGAGTCGATCAATTGGGAAAATGAAAGAATACCACGTGGGTATTTCCAGTAACCAAGAGGGGTAACAGATGTATCTTTGTTGCTGTTGATTACTTCAGCAAGTGGTCCGAAGTGTTTCTCATTCCCAATCAAGAAGCAATCCCAACAGCAACGGTTTAGTGGAGAAACTGTTTCGTGGATTTAGGCTATTATTGGAACTTCATTCCGACCAAGGCAGGTAAAGAGAGATTTAACATGACTCTAGAGGTGTATCTTTCCAAACTCGTCGACAGTAATCAACAGTATTGGGATGAGCACCTACCTCTGTTCTTGCTCGCATATAGATCCGCTGTATATGCGCAAACGATAAAAAGACTACTGGATACCCATTTTGTGATAAATTTATGTACTAAATCTAGATTAATTGGACAAATATATGTAACTAAATTTTTTTGTTTCCTATGTCAGATATAAAAAATGTTCTTATTGCAGTTGTAAATGCATGGCAAAATTCTCCAAGGACGAAGACAATATTATTTTGTATTGGAGTTATTTGAAGCTAAATAAATTGAAAGGCGCCGATATAGAAATGAGAAACTAAAGAAATATCCAAAATGTAACTTTGAACTTCAAGTTTCAAACGGAAAAAGTCGCACATGACTATGCAAATGGCCTTCATGAAGGTGTGTGCATTGTCTAAGAACGTCGTTATTCGCTGGACCAATTTGCTTGGCCTCAAATAGATAGTCGTACATGCGAAGAGTAGTCCATTAAAATTAAATTTAATAAGATAATGCAGATTGTATTACGACGGCAGGATTACTAACGCATATAAGACGGTTTTCAAAATTTTACAAATAAATTAAATCTATAAGAAACTTTTGTGATACAAATCCCAGTGTTGGTGACATTGCCTTCGTTTGTATCCAATATGAACTGGCATCTTCGTTTTATGCCAGTTACCTATATGTTTTTGTCTTCGAAAACTCTGGCATTATATTTTTGGGATTCACGATTAGGCAACGAACAGTACATATTTTGAATGTACGGCTCCTAAGGGTGCGAATGAGGTGCACTCATTACAAAGTGACTACATTTAAGGAATTCTAGAAACTGTAAAGGAGCCATGTATTTAATGACGAATGTGACGGTCAAAATCATTTTATTACTCGTTTTTTTAAATTGAGCTATGATTGGAAGATTTAACGAAATCTACCAATACTTTCCTGTAAGTGAGACCTCTTTTCTGTCGTGTAATAAAGATTTGGGTATAATAAAAACACGCCGCACATGTTGTCAAGGCATCTTCACTCCTATCTTTCGTTAATAGGAAACGTGAAGTGAAGTAAATCGCAGAAGAGGTTTTATAATTTAAGTCATGTTGTCCTTAGTATATGAAAAACAACTTCTAAACAAATTGCTACCGAAAAGAATAAATTTAACAAAAACTTTAGTATATCTAATTACAAATAACCAATAAAACAGATACTGCTGGTTGTGTATTAGTAAGAGAATTCATTGACGGTCGTATTGTCCCCAAGTTACTGCTAACCCAGTACATCGATCAAAAGGGGCATATGAAGGAAAAGTTACTGTTAAAGTGAAAATCCTTGACCAAGTTGCAAAAATGGTTAAGTATGTTGTAGATAAACATAAGTGGTTTCTCTAACAGTTTCAAAATTGGCCATCAACCAATAAGAACTAGGATTTGTAATAGTTTTTGTAACCAAAAGTACTTAGTTTGTCTTCTGTTTTGATTAAACAAAAAAAAAGGATAAGCTGTGTATTTTTTTTCACAAAAATGATCATTTCTATTTGCTGCATAAAGGGAACAACTCTAATTAGACAAAAATTAAAGAGAATGAATAATACTTCAATCTATTCCAACTATTGTGCTATGCAACTTTCTGATAACTTTATTTTTTATGTACAATAAAATAAAATCAGAATAATTATTTCAAGGATATATAGTTTTATCTTATATATTTAAAACTATGGGCTAAGAATTTTATTTCTTTATACCATAATTGCTTGAATTAGTCTAATGACGAGTTATTTATTGCAGCCAAATCATAACTTTTATTACACACCTCATGTAGAAATGCAAAGCAGCAAACTTGAATTTTCATGGTCAAACAAAAATCTATAGCAATTTTGCATTGAGGTATAGGCACTTAAAATGTGAAAGATGTTACGAAAACCACCGGACAATTGAGAAAAATTGTTTGTTTGCAGATTCACTCTCCCTCTACGACCAAAATTAACTATATACTTACAGCGCTCTATTTTAAATTGCCTGCTATATACAGGGTGAGCAAACTTTTTATCAAAAAAATATAGCAATATGTTATATCAAGAAATAATGGTAAGGACCGTATAATTTTAAAATGCGAAACATATAAATATATTTAAATCACATGTTATTATTGATGGACTATCTTGTATATCAGAAAATAGTTTTAAGTTATGTAACTTACAGTGAATACGCGTGGGTTGGAACAAATGCACTTAAAATTCAGTCAGTTTTTTTTGGACTGCGGTTTTTGTGATAATAAACTCATTAATACAGAGTGGGCCAGAAATAAATTGCGACTATCAACTTCATTTTTTCAAATGGAAATATTTGTTTTTTATTTTATTTTTAAATTCTGCATTGAATTCTAAGTATTTTTCATGTACAATGTCCTATACCGAAAATTAACAGTTATTCAAAAAATAGATTTATTTCCAAATTAAAAAAAAACATATCAAATTAAATGTTCAAATGGTTGAATATTAATTTCATAATAATACATAAGGCGGTTTTCAAATTCTCGAAACACTTCATTTAGCGTTTGTGGCAGGATTCGTTGTATTTCGGCCCTAATTCTATTCTTTAGTTCTTCGATATTTTCAGGCTTATTGTTGTAGATTTTCGAGTTCACGTAACCCCAAAGATAAAAAAATCTAACGGGCATAGTTCTAGAAACCTAGCTGGCCTTTCGATATTATCACTCCTTCCGATCCAGGTATTTGGGAAAATATTGTCAAAATAACCTCTCACTGTTCGTGAATAGTGCGGGGGCGCACCATCTTGTTGAAAACATACCGAAGCTGCCTCTATATTGGGGTTTTCACCATTCGGGTACAGTTCTCTTAAACAGTGTATTATGTCATTTTGTAATAGTTCTAAATACTTTTCCGAGCTGAGTTTCCTCTCAATAAAAAAGTATCCACAATTGAAGTACCAAAAATTCCCGCCCATACGTCAACTTTCTTGGTAAACTGTATATGAGTTTCCATAATTCAATGTAGGTGTTCTGATGCCCAATATCGAAAATTTTGCCTGTTTACTGAAGCATTTAAATAAAATATTGCCTCGTCGGAAAAAACTATCTTACTTGAAAAGTGCGGGTTGGCATTGCATCTATCCATCATGATTTTGCAAAATTCTACTCTCCGATCCAAAACATCTTCAGTAAGTTCCGGAACTAAATGAACTTTGTATAGGTGCCATTTATTTCTATGCAACCATTTTAGAACAGAAGATTTACTTGTTGTTTTGCGGCTATTTGTCTAGTGGATTTGTAACGATTTTCTTGTAAATCAAATTCTAGAAACATTTTTTCTATTTTACTAACTACCGATCTTGTAATAGGTTGTTCCGGGTACTTCATATTAAACAATTCGCAAACTTAAGCTTGTGCTCCAGTTATGTCGCCATATCCTACCATCGTCAAAATTTCTATTCGCTGCTTATCAGTTAAACGCGCCACACTTTGAAACTTTGTAACTGCACTTGACAACTACTTATTTGAAGTAAAACTATAGTACAGTTTCTATGGAAATAAACAAGTGTTAAAAATTCCAGCATTAAAAAAGTACCTCCAACATTCATAAAAACCATACGTAAACAAATAGGTTCAAACCAACAAACACCTAATTTTTACCGTTGTTTTCTTAAGTTCAAAAAGAAATGTAATTTTTTTATAACTGTTAATTTTAGGTATAGGACAATGTACACGAAAAATAATTAGAATTCAATGCAGAATTCAAAAATAAAATACAAATGTTTCCATTTAAAAAAATGAAGTTGATGGTCGCATTTATTTGTGGCCCACCCTGTATAAAAGAGTTAATCGTTACAAAACCCTCAGTCCAAAAAAAACCGACGTGGCCGAGCGTTTTTCCAAAAAAAACACACCTGAATTTTAAAGGTTTTAGTTCCAACCCACGCGTCCTCACTTTATGATTGCATAAACATTTCTCCACTATCTTTTATAATTACGGTAAAATTATTTTTTCCAAAATTAAACATACCTGTATCATTTGACATTGGTGATTTTTCTGGATTATTGCCAATCAGAACTAGTATAATTAATGCAAAGCCATTGCGCTTCCATTTCAATTTCTGCAAATCTGTTTTCATTACAGAAATTAATTATTTCAATTGTATCACATCTTGTATGAACTCGAAATCCTCTCAACTGTGGGGAGTTTATCAATTATTTATTGAATTCATATGAATTTGACATTGTTTCAATAAATATATTTTGATTGGGGAAGTTCTCTAGGTTGTCGTTCGATAACTGACTTGATAGAGTATGTTGAATTGTCCTTGTAAACTAAGTAAAGTTTATGTCAATATTATTGTTTGGTTCTCTTGTAGAGCAAGTGTGACCTACAAAACCCAATCCATTTTCGTGCCCGACTTATTCAGGTAGTTATGTCGTTTCGTAGTATATTCTAATCAAAACTTTGTATGGAAGCAAATGATAATTGAAGACTCTCAGCAGGCTAAATACATGTATACCTAATTTAGATTTAAAATTTATTTATAATTCTTCGGAATGTTGTGAATTTAATTTATACTTTGATTGGACATTTATGTAATATTCTTACAGATCTTAATTAGTCAGAATAAATTTTGATAATTTACAATCGCTTGAACGCAAGACAATATATTGCTTCTCGTCGAGAACCCTCACTTTGCTTCACTCAGCTGACTTGAATAAAGACTAAATATTTATGTATGTATGTGACAGCACATTCGAAAGGTATTTCCAATACCTGCTCAGCCATATTAATTTGTTTGCCTTTAGACCAATTTTGTAGAAGAAATTAAATAAACACTAAAATTAGTATTTAACATTTACATTGTAAGCAATTAAACGAGTTCTTACAGCAAGTGTTTAAAATGTATTCCGTATATTTGTCGCACTCATTCGAAGGATTAAGCTGAAACTCCCCTGTATTCTTCATAATTCGTTGTTTTAACACTTTAATATTGTCAGGTTCCGTAGCGTAAACCTCGAATTTCATGCACACCCACAGAAAAAAACTTCAAACTTCTGAAGAAGCAACTTCCAGAATTCCAGACTGTCGAATCAGTTGGCCTTTTTAATATTTATAGATGAAATATGTTTTCACTATATGAACTGCAGTGATTTCACAAATAGGCCTTTAATAGAGAAAGTAGTGTAGAAATTATGTAAATTATTTTCATCACAAATTGTTGGTCGCCCAGAATATCTCTTCCTGACGGAATTAATGTGTGGAACCAAGCAAATATCTCTGGAATTATTAGAGATATCAAAATGAAATTTGGCAGATGGATACTGCAGTAGATTGTCTATTTGTTTCCAAATTTTTTACAATTTTGACGTTCCTGTTTGACCGGAAGTCATGTCGATTTTAAAATTTGCAACGAAACACCCTTTATAGTATTTTAGTTTCTGATGAAACATTTTAATGCGAATACAAAAATATCGAGTTTGATATTGTTTACTTCAATACCTACCGAGATATTAACAGAAAAGTAATTAAGGAAAGGAAAAATCTAATATCCATTAAAGAAATACATAATCATAATTATTAACTAAATCTAAGTGATTTTCAAAACATTGAAACTTAACTAAACTTAATGTATTAGCTGTTCAAACTGAGCACCGTTTACTTCTTGACAATAAGCATGTCGGTTTTTAAATTCTCTAGTAACATTAGCTATTACTTCTGGTGTAATTCTGTGGCTGTCTTGAGTTATTCTTGCAGCTAATTCTTGAAAATTATTTGGTCTATCGACATAAACCTTAAGCTTTAAGTAACCCTACAGAAAATAGTCTAGTGGATTAAGGTCGGGAGTTCGTGCAGGCCATTCATAAGTACCCCTTCTTCCAATTCATCTGCTGTGATGAAATGTCCTATCTAAATGATCTCGAACAATGCGAGCGTAATGGGGTGGTGCTCCATCCTGCTGAAACCAGATATTATTTGGTAATTGTCCATTTACCTCCAATGCCTTAATAACTTGTGTCTCCAAGAGCTGTAATACCTATCTCCATTTAAAGTTTCTTATAGGAAGAAGGGTCCCACGATTCTGTTGTTATAAATGCCGGCCCAAACGTTCAATTTTTGAGGATGTTGTGTATGAGCCTCTTGTATCCAATTAGGATTAGTTTACGACCAGTAGCGGCAGTTATGTCGATTAATCGTACCATTTAAACAAAATATAGCCTCGTCTGAACCCACCACATTTCTTATAAAATTATTATCACGGTTACAAATATCCATTATCGTTTCACAATATTGCAAACGTCTGTCGAAATCGTCTTCGGAGAGTTCTTGAACGAGGCGAATTTTGTATGGATGATATTTCTCTCGCCTTAATATCCTTCCTACAGAACGACTGCTAATTCCATGCATATAGGCGAGGTCGGTAGTAGATAAGTGAGGATTTTCCTCCAAAGATATAGCAACATTTTGAGCTACAGCTTCATTACTTGCACATTTTAACCGTCCACTTTTTTGTAAATTGCTAACTGTTCCACTTTTGTCGTACCTTCGCAAAGTTTTCGTCACTGCTGAACGGAAATTTGTGTATTAGGATGAACAATGTTAAAAAGGTCACAAACTTCTTGATGCGTCCTTTTCCTCTCCCAATACCCAATCATCATTAATATTTCTATACTTTCTCTTTCACTTAATTCGGCCATTTTACGATCAAATTAAACAATACAATCTTTTTACGTTCAAATAAATTAAACTAATAACTTATTTTGACAATTACTGTCACTTCTGCAAATAATTTCATGGACTACTAAACTTGATTCAGATTTAATTTGCGCCTGTTTTAAACAAACGCACGTGTATTCGACTATGGAACAAGCAGTGCTGTTCGTTGTGACGGTGAAATGCCACCGATTGGCCAATAGAAATACAAATCCTTACCGAATGGATTGTTTATATCGGGCGTAAATGAAATCTGAAATGAGTTTAGCTACCATCGAATTTTTCCTTTTCTTGCTTACTTTTCTGTTAATATCTCGCTAGGTATTGAAGTAAACAATACCAAACCCGATATTTTTGTATTCTCACTAAAATGTTTCATCAGAAACTAAAATACTATACAGGGTGTTTCATTGCAAATTTTAAAATCGATTTACTTGCGGTAAAACAGAAAGTTCGAAATTGTAAAAAAACCACACATTTGCCCATCACTGTATATTCAGATTATGCAAAACGTATTTAAATATCCTAAACTGGACGTTAGATGTGTCGTTTATCAACAACAATTGTTTTCTTGTAACTAAAACACGAGTATTGATTTCAAATATTGACACCAACGGATAGGATAAAATTATCTTCAAACGTAAGTACGTACCTTTCTTTTATCCTGTAGCATTTTTGTTATTGCGATTTGATTATTGAGTTTTTCGCATTGGAAAAGATTCTCGCTTTATATTTGGTATTGATTTGTTATGATGTCTATTTATTTTAGGTTAAATTGTTGGTTAGAATTTTTTGACGTTCGAGGCGAGTAGCTAAGGGATTGCACGTTCTAAATGAGTTAATGACATTGATGGGAAGAAGATGATGAATATTAGATTCGAGCACTGCAGATTTTGAACATTGATGTTGGATCGTCGAGGAAGAATAAGATTATACGTAGGGAATTTAGTCGAGGTTGGTAATATAATTTAGATACTTGGGTAGGAGTTGGACGCCTTGCCGGAAGAAGGATTGTTGCCCGTTGCCCGTCCTAGTGAAATGATGTGTGTGGATTAGTACTTGGAGAGAGACGTTTTGGTGTAAAGTATGGTGATAGATGTCTACAAGTGTAATCTGAATTTTTACTTGCAATTTTGTACCATACATGATTGGGATTTAGTTCGATACACTTTCATCGTTGGTTCCGGTAGTGGATTTGTGATATTTTTGGATTTTAACGGAAACCACCCTCGAGTGAGGATTGAAGACGAGCTCATCACTCGTTCTCTCGATGATCACCGGTTTCAGTAACGATTAATTGATGCTTCCATTGGCAGTTTGTTGATATTTTTGGAAATTAATGGAAACACGTTCTCAGATATGAGGATTTGATTGCTTAATATTTGCATGTACTCTCGTTCCTGGAAGACTAACTGGTCAACCACCAATTCAACATTCGTATTTAAGACCTTTAACCCACCCAAGACCTTGTTTATCTTCAGTATATGGGGCTATCAACCTCACTTTGTTGCCGAAGTTTTGGCAAGTCTTGTAGTAATTCGAACGAGTTCCATTCTGGTTTATTGGGAACCGGAAATCTTCGCTTGTTTCTGTAGCAACGACGGCGTATTTTTGCTTTGATTTTACAGAGAACAGCTGAGTGTTGAAACTTCGCTTGTGTAACAAGGTACCGTTTTAATCTGAATTAGTCTATTTATGTTTTGCTCATAATCTATTTTCACATTAAAGAGAATTTATTATCTGAATAATATTTTGAACTTATTAAATTTAATAAAGAACCTGATTATTTAGTCAAGCTTTTGACTGTTAATTTGCTCATATAAATTTGATATTTATACATTTCTTGTAGTGCTAAATTTTGAAAATTATTTCATGATTACTGATTTATTAGATTTTGATAATATTTGGTATTTTGTGAAAGCGTCGTGAGGGCTCGAAACGTCGACTTAATAATTGAATCCTTTTAGACGTTTTAAATATAATATTTGTTTCCATATTTATAAAACCATAATTGATGTTACTTGAAGTTTAAATGTAATTAAACACTTTTGTCAGTAATTTTGGTTTCAAATTTCAGAACAAATTCTGAATTATTCACAGTTGAAGATGTTATGATTGACTTTGATATTATTTTAATATTGCTAATTTAGGTATCTCATTTCTGTGTTTAGATATATTGTGCATGTTTACGGATCACAACAACATTTGAATATTTTACTGCATGCGTTTGATAACGTTTGTTTATTTTATCTATGTTCTTTTGATCATTAATTGATCATTACATTTGTTGATTTTCGTAATAATTTGAACTTAGTGTATCAGGTATGTATTGTTGATTTTTGGTTGAACTATATATATATGTGTATATGAAGTCTGCTTCATGTCGACTTGTTTTTGACATTTTGCCCGGATTGTATTGAGATAATTTACAAGTTCATTAAATTGTTTAACGTTTTATTAAAAGTTTTATTGAAGTAGGCTTGTTGTGACGTAACTGACAATATACTGAGATTTTATTAGCCATGGATCCCTTATCTATAGATTCCTTGTAGCCGCGGAGGATTGGTAGGTTATCTTAGGGGGCACCCTGGTGTCAACGTCTACCACGTGGGCCGAAATAAGGTGGTAGATGGGCATTACAATACATCCGTTTAAAGAATAGGCGGTAGACTTTTGACTGGCACTATATAATCGAATTTACTACTTTAATCTACTAGCAGAGAGTCCCCAAATCGGAAGTTGTAATGCCGTTTCCCTATGATTCCTAGAATAAAGAACGGACACGTAGGTAAATTATATGATCTGAATGCAAATATGAAGGAACTTTCAAAATTTTACAATACATTGAACGCAAGCTAATTTGTTGTTTCTGATCGAAGACTTACATCAGTTGAGTTTCTGTCAAATTGATATCTGGAATAAATATTTATGTATTTAGTACGGATTGATGTAAAACGCATTTTACCCCCCCCCCCAAAAAAAAAAGAAACATTCTACATTTGTGACTCTGAAAAAAACATTACGAATATGAAATAAAAACGACTGTACATAATAAAGTATCAGCAACTGGCAAGTACTATTCATTATGTTTCGCAAATTAATTTGTTTTGATAAAAATAAAGACGTTTAAAGAGAGTGTGAATATTTGTGAAACTGAACCCACAGAATCTATTGTAATGTATTTCAAAATAAGACGTTTCACACAGTAGAACTCCCAATTTATTGTGTCAGTGTCCTCTGAAACTACTAGATTTAACTCGCGATAAAATGCTAAAGTTTTTTAAATATAATTTTATTTTGTGGGATGATGTCCTTAAGGCAGTTACCAATGAATCACTTTGGTCACAATTACTAACGAATTTTCACTGAATTCTAGAGGTATTATTACTCTTGTTAGTTATCTGGTTAGATTGTTCTTTTTATATGAAATGTAGGATTTATTTTACATCATAGTCTTCACTAGAATATAGGAAATTTGCTGATAATCCTGTTTTTCATGAAATAACTTAAAACGAAGTTTCAAGCAATTGGCTTATTTCTTATTAAATATTACTAAGATTTAAGTTGTTTGGGATACGACCTGAGACGGTTTTTAGGCTTTTCGTTGTTTTTTTTGCTTTAGGAAGTCTAATTAATTTAACAAAATTTCCGGCTCCAGCCTTCTTTTATTACTGGTGAAGATGAGATGTCTTTTTAATTATTGGCGATGAGGTTTTTGTTGTATGTATGCCGTCTGTTACCGTAATAGTATAATTTATTGGGGATGATGTTATCTGATATACGGGTAGTATTTGGGTAATTGTAGTGCAAGGGATAAAAGTTGATGGTAACGCCATAACTCATGTGTCTTTTAGTGATGTATTTAATGCTAATTAAATTATATAAGTATTAAGTGTTAATGATATCTATCTCATTGCTCTCTTGTAATATGTTTTGGTTATTTTTAACCGACTTCAAAAAGAAGGAGGTTCTCAATTCGTCTGTAACTATGTTTTTTTATGTTTGTTCACCGATTATTCGGAAGCGGCTCAAAGAATTTCCACAGTTTTACTGGAACCTGTTTAGGGTGATAGCGAAGTGCTCCCATATTCTTTTCATTTTCATTAACATGGCTTCTACCGTTTCTTAAAAAATGGGGAAAAACTATTTTTGAGCATTGACAAATTGAAAATAAATAGTATTAGTTCCGGGATATCCCAAAGTGGTAAGGTATTTTTGTCATTAACATAAGTTGTATCGCTTCTTAGAGAAGGTTGAAAACTTTTTACTAATCTTCTTATACTCTACGCCTTGGTGAATTCGCCGGTATTATAAGCTTTGATGGAGTTACTGGTATTAACTGTTCGGAATCTTAGGTAAATTGTGAATTTAACATGTATATACAGTGTGTATTCTAAGTCTAACGACTTCTGTTTTAATTAATAATTTTAATAGAAAAAGTTATACACATTTACATGGTCTAAAACGTAAACAGTAATCATTCCATGTCAATTTTTTAACTTGATTACAAAATAAAGTATCATCATATCTGTTAAGCTGTAAATTAAAAGTTGATTGGAAATAAATCTCAATAAATGTCAGTTAATCAACTTCAAGGTGGAGGTTCTCAGTTCTATTCTATAACGCTGTGTCCTTCATAAGTTGAATTCAAACGGGTAACGTTCTTATGAATATTGTATACAAAAAAATTCTTCCAAATATTTTTTGTTGCAAAGCTTAAAGTTTAACTTATAAAATGTGGCATACATTTTATCTCCACACACTGACAGACACGGTAGATATAGGGGGAAAACTACTACGATTTTCGGTAATACACCACCTGCACCAAATATTAGATACTTGCATCAGCTTATGCTAATGAAATATGTTTCGCTTAAAAAAATCAACTCATATATCACGTGTATTTTACAGAGTTTTCCATATATAAGATAGGTAGAACGGATTAGAATTACATGTATTTAAGAAATCTTGAAAAAAAGGTATATTAGGTGGCCCGCAAATAGCTGCATATATACAATGTGGTTGAAATAAGGGGAAAGTCATACGCTGTGGTTCGAAAAATATATAATGAGTACACCATAAACAGTTGTATATACCAGGTAATTGAAAAACTGGAGGAAAATTATATTAATGCAGGGTGGATAACTAAATGTTATATTGTTAGGGTCATAAGAAATTGCATATACAAAGTGGGTGAAATAAGGATAAAAATGAATTATATTTATACAGGGTGGATAAAAATGTACGTTATGTAAGCTGTCAGGATATTCGAATTTTCTTGAGCTATTATTAAAGTAATGAAATGGGTTGAAAAAAAAGTTTTATAAAGTAGTTCACAAGTTTTCAATTAACATATTGTTATATAGTCCGTAATTTAAAATTATAAAACTAATATTCACTTTCACTTTTATAGAACTTTTATTTACATCAAATTATACAGAACAGCTGATTCACAATAACATTACAATATACGCTCGTCGTCGCTGTCAAACTAACTCGCGATGGTGGGCTGCTACCTTTTAAAAATAGCATCGAAAATTCTCGTACAATCAATCATCAATTCTAAAGCTGCCGAGCTATTTCGAGAACCATTTTTTTCCTTTTGTTTGCGGCGAGTCACAACCTACAACTCTGTACTTTTTTGCTATCTATGACTATTTAAACTCTTACCGCTTTGGACAAATACCCATAATTGATTGAGAAAATCAACATTAACGTGATCGAATTATATTTATTGTATCTTAAAATATTTAGTGACCGTTTGGCTTTTAACTAGTTATCATTCCTATGAAAACGTAAGTCGAAATTTTGCATGAGTCTGCTAAATGAGGTGGCAGCAAACTAACACAGAACATTTATGTTATGACCGTGCTGATTGCAAATCCGCAATTAGTTTTTGTCACAAACGTGCAATAAGGGTTTTCTGCATTTTGCTCAAAAACTACAATAAATTTAAAAAAAATAACCGCGTCATCGTATTCCTCGTAACATTTTACATCGAAATCGTATAGTAACTCTCAGATAATGATTAAGTATTTCTGTAATTATGAATATTTTACTTTATTTTAGGATGTTGAGAATGCACGCAATTTACGCGTATACACTCCAATGGAATGATACTTTACGGATATACAGAAGGTTCTCTCTAACTTTGTTATATTAAACGTATTGGTAGTTTTTTATAATTAATTCTTATACAATTGAACAATTTAAGGCATGTTTAATAATCGCGTGATACGTGTATCAAGAACAGTTTCAGATAATTTATATTATAGGAAACAAAAATATACAAATCAATACAGAATGTAAAAGGTCATACCTTCCAAACAAAATGAAATAAAATTGTGAAATTTTAATCAGCAATAACTAAGGCTTATAATAGACTCAGGTCTAGCTTGCTAAGATTTCACAAGGAACAACAAATTAGATTTTTTACAAAATAGATATAACTTTCTTGGCGACCCTATTCGTTAGCTGGGGGCACTGTTTCAAATTGTTGTTTGTATATAGGTACTGTCAATGTTTTAATGATGAAAACGAGGACAAAATATTTAAAAAAAAAGTGCAACGTAAATAAATGAAACAAAAATTCACAAATATCGTTCATATCTTTTAATTATTTAATTAACAAATGTTTTTCCATTGAATATATATTTTTGTCAATTTGTCATTTTCTAACATTGAATTTTACGGTAAAACAGATACATCTGTTTTTTGTTGTACGAGTATTTAACCACCAACTCTACCACTACGCTAATGTAGTCGACCCAACGATTTTATGGACGTTCTACATTTAGTTTAGTTTGTCACTGGTATTCTATATATCCGCCTGTCACATGCCCAGCCCATTGCTATTTTATCTTACCCACTCTTGAATTATATCAGCGATCCTTGTTTGTTTCCTGATGTTTTCATTTCTATTTTATAACTTTGTGACGCGCCTAGTTCGCATCGTTCCACCTCTAACAAGTTTGATTTCCCTAAATCTCCTAATGTTCTCCTTCGTTTCAGGAACCCTGTATATTATGAAGTATATACAAATATTTTGGAAATAAAAACAAATATACAAAAATATTTAGAAACATGAGTAAAATAAAAACTTGTTTATCCTGCAAAGTTACAATCTCTCCCACTAACTTCAATGAAAAGTCAATCTTTAAAATTTTCTGTAAGATCCACAATCCAAGATTGCTCTAAATTATATTGCAGTATAAGCGATTATTAAATCTTGAATTTATTCCAAATTAGAACTAATTCCGATTGAATATTGTAAGCAAGCTATGTGAAATCATATGGACAATGCTTATTGATTTATTGGAGTGTATGCGCGCTAAACGGATGTATTCCGAATATGCCAAACTAAATTAAAAATTAAATAATCAAACAACAGTCTGTTCACTTTGTATAAGTTGCTACACGTTTTTGAATTAAAATTTTGCGAGAAATACGTTGACGAGGTTATTAGTTTTTAAATTTATTGTGGTTTTTGAGTAAAATGCAGAAAACCCTTTTTGAGGGGTTTTATGGAGATTTCTCCCTTATTGCACGTTTGCTGCAAAAACTGCAGATTCGTAATCAGCACGGTCAAACACATAAATGTTCTGTGTTAGTATGCGGATACCTCATTTTGCAGTTTCAGATAAAATGTTGTTTATTCAGAACAATTTTATAATAACAAAAACAAATGTTTTACAAATTAATATTTTATAAACCAACTATTATAGTCAAAGCATTTTTGCTCCTTAACGTAAATAAAAACTGTTACACTTTATTTGAAAATAACCCAAGTACCTTCATCAATCTGATGACCAAGGAAAAGATAAACTATCAATAGTCCAGTAGAAATTTCTTAACTTCCTGCAATATCATTCCAATGTCTATCCATTTTTAAACAATAAATTCTATTATTCCCTTCATAATATAAGTTCATCCTAATGATGCTTGTATGTGAAAACACAATAGCCTTGTTATACGATATTGCGATATTTTTGATTTGTGCACAATTCTACAATTTTAACCTTGTATCCAATTTAATGATTTCCTTCACATTTTCTTATCGAAGGAAACAGAATTCGACATTGAAACTGCGTAGCAAAGTAATTGTTTCCTGTCTACTACAGAAAGGTTACCCTCTAGTAGTTGGCATTTTAAGATTCACCAATAATATCTTTCAGATTTAAGTTGTTTGAAATAAAATGTAATAATTTTTTTCTCAGTAATTCTGCTATATAGAGAATATGGTATTTTTGTTTTCGAGAATTCCAAAAATTTGTAATTGGAGTATTACTAAATGGAAAAAAAAGTTTTTTTATTGATTGACCTAAAAAACAAATAGTTCAAATTTATACAACTAACTGAAGTTGTCGTATTTGATGAAAAGAATTTCCTATAAATTACTTCAATGATAATTCTGAATAGAGGTTAACGTCAGGACTAAATGAAATATAACCTGAAGTTATGGAAATCTCTGGACTTGGTATACTCTAGAGAAGAAGAAAAAAATAGCACAATTTTATATGCCTCAGTAAAAAATACATGTTTAAAATAATACAAAATATAAGTTCAAACCTGGAAGTCGCCACAGAGACTCCATTGACTATGTAAGAGGTAACTCATTTGGTGACAGCATGAGCTCATAACCTTCTAACAGCAAGAATTGAGATCGAATAGAAAAACGCTAAGCCTAAAAGACACCAAAAAACATTTCAATTAAAACAAATTAAGAAAATATATTTTAAAGTCGAATGCACAACTTTGAATGGACAAAATTACAATCACAACCTGCACAAAAAGGAAGCTGATTCAGGATAGAGTACTGGATGCCAGTGACACGCTAAAGGAGGAAATTCACAAGGTTAATAAAAATTGATGGCTGATGAAATCCTAGAGTTATTGAAAGACATAAACGAGACTCTGTATTCAGAAAAGAAAGTGCGCTCCCTAAAGTAAGAGGCCCAAGCCAGCATTATAAGGTTATATTCTGTTTTAGGTAACAACCAATTAAATTCCTGTAACATTCCTTGGACTTCCACAACGTTTCAATAGTTTTGTATTTAATATCGGCATCAGGTGAATGATGGGGAACTAAGTTTTTCCGTCGTATTCATATCTTTAACCGGTCATGCGTCGCCGATCATGGTCATTGGGGCTTATCGGTCCAATCAGGTGGTTGGTTGTCATTGATACGTAGCGGCGTGGACGAAGAAGAGGTATCCAAATGATTTAAATTTTGACGCTGGGCTCGCTAATTACATTTTCGTTCGAGATTATATATGCTGTGTCTATAAATTTTCTTTTATTCTAATGCTCTTCCTTGTGAATTACCAGGGCCTGGTCCCAGTTAATGTTATGGTGCTTGGTCCATGCGTGATTAGCTAGTCCAGACTTAGTTAGCTCCGCCCTTTGAGTAGTTGTGCGGAGTTCCTTTACCCTAGTGTCCAGCGGTCGCTTTGTCTTGCCAATATAAAGATTGCCACAGTCACAAGTTATAATGTATTTACAGTTATTTGGTATTGTTGGAGTGTCCCGCCTCGTTCTTGTAATCATGATTCTCAAGGTGCCACTGCCGCCACGTATACCGCCAGGTACGGAGACGCTGATTGGACCGGATAAGACCCAATGGCCATAGCCGGCGATGAATGCCCGGTTAAAGATATAAATATTACCGATGAACTGGAATTTCCCATAACTCACCTGATGGCGATACTAGATACACATGTATTGAAACATTGTGAGATCAACCATTTCAAGACGATAGAAGTCCAACGAAACTTCGAGGAACTAGTTACATTGTCTACCAGATTCAGACTAATAAAGTAAATAAATCTTTATATTAAGAATATATTCCTAAGCTGTTATGAGTGGTCTTGTTGTATGGCCGTTTATACTCAGTTTAAAAAATAATATAAATAAAATTGTTCCCTTTTATATGTATTCATATCTTCTGTGGCTAGGTGAACTGGCCACAGAAGTAACGCAGACATACTGCGTAAAGAACAAAATGATCCCACACTATTTAATATAATATTGTATTAATGGTACTTGTTATGGCAGAAGAGAGAATGGATGGGTAAAAAAAATATCTTGATATACATGAGACAGTGATGCACAACTTCTTTTACATGTCATACTAGACTGGGGCACTGTTATTGCGAATATGAAATGTAGACGTCGCCAACCCTCAATTAAGCATGGCCCCATAGGAAGAAGATTTCCTATTCTATCTATTTAGTAATGACTTTACATGCTCGTTGGCTTTTGAGATGGATATACATTTACTTTCAAAGGAGAATACTTCTTGTTCCAGTGTGAACTTGACAAAAAACTAATAACATACGTCAAAAACTTTCGTCTTAATTCCCAACAAACAGCATTTAATTACATAATAATAATGCTTCTCTGCAATAACATAAGATTAATATTTCCGTCATATATCAGATTAAATACCGTAAGTTCGAAAACCTCAAGACACAACTTCCAACCGCTACAACACAAGTTTCAATATTATTCCTGACTCTAATTTATTAATTAATCTCTATTCGTTGTGTTCTCCTAATTTTCAACCGTAACAGGAGACACATTGTTTATAATTCTTGTCGTGTGTTCTAGAACATAGGAACGGTAATATTTAGTGCGTAAGAGTGCGAAGCTAAATGCTAAATCGTCGCCATGTGGCACTATTAAAACTGGAAAACTTGTGTGTTAACGAGGGTTTTCGAAAACTTTTGTCCCGGCCTCGTTAGCTTTACAGCAGCTTCACCTTTTACATCTTTCGCTGTTACTAGTCGCGATAAAGCCAGATACTTGTTTTCCTGCAACCTTCATTACCAGTGGCGTGGTAAAAAAACAGTTTCTTTATTGTTTGTTTGTATCAGAAATTACAATGCAAAATTCAATGAGAAATTAGAGGTGGAACGGAAATTAGTGCTTTGAGTTGCACGGTGATTGTTTGTACAATGAGGTCCTAAAGTAACGGATAAAATCATTTTCTATGTAATAATAAATGTTAATGAAAAATCGACAAACAGGTAAGGTAAGGTAAGGTTTTGTATGTGAAATTACATATTTTGAATAAAAATATTCACCTGCCCCTTCAACGCTCTAGGGGTAATAAAAAACTATACAAATAATTATAATTTAAATTAAAAGGAGCAGCGTGTATTCTAATTGTAAAACGGTTTTCAATTCTCTGTAAAGTAATATAGGGCTTTTTGGTTTTTGGACTTCGATAAACAAAAAAAGTAATTGTATTTTATTAAAACTGCTAGTTCTCATGTCAAATACAGGTCATGGTTTACTAGTCTCTTAGTGATCTTATCCCACAAAAAGTATAAGCGGAACATTTTGTGATATTTAAGAAATATTTTTTGGGAATAACTACCACATAAACTTGAAAGTCTGTATATTTCAAAAGTCCAAACGTTTCAAGGTATAAATCAGACCTGGTTTTCAATAGTATGAATCGTTTGGACTTTTGAAATATACAGACTTTCAAGTTTATGTGTTAGTTATTCCCAAAGAGCTCAGAAAAAATAAAAACCAGAGATGCCACAATTATCATTCAGAAAACATTTAAGAAATATTTAAAATTATCTTATTGTGAAATTTATGGTGTATTTACAAAGCTAGCCGACGTTCATAGTTCGTAGTTTAGTATAATTAATCATTCACTTTGAAATTTCTAAACATGAATTAACTTTTTTTATAAAACCCAAATAAATGAGATAATATTATTAATCGTAGTGGGTGATAAAACTAGAACGTATTGTGAGGTATGCATATTATTTAACAGGATTTATCCTGACACATTTCGCAGTCTACGGTGAGCAGAATACAAAAAAAATTCCGGCAATTTGAAACTGTCTTCCTAAACCGAGAAGACCAAAATTGAATGACGAAACACGTTTGATATATCGTTAATCCTTAAGGAAAATCCACAAAAATCTACAAGAGAAGTAGTAGTGATAATGATGTAAAACATCTGTAATGAGAATTTTGAAAAAAAAGATATACTATCCAGATATCAATTAAACTGGTTCAGGAATTAAATGACGATGTTCTTGTTAGTCTGAAGTTGGTAGACAATGTAACTCGTTCCTCGAAGTTTCCTTGGACTTCCATCGTCTTGAAGTGGTTGATCTCACAACGTTTCAATAGCTGTGATCTGCTATCGTCATCAGGTGAATGATACGAAATTCAGAGTATGGGTCGTATTTTATATTATCCCTTTAACCCGTCATGCGTCGCCGGTCATGGTCATTGGGTCTTATCTGGTCCAACCAGCGTCGTCGTATCTGGAGGTTGGTTGCCGGTGATGCGTAGCGGCAGAGGCCGAAAAAGAGCTCTCCAAATATTTTTAATTTGGACGCTGGGATCGCTAATGGTATTTTCGTTCGAGATTATATATGCCGTCTCTATGAATTTCCATTTGTACCAGTGCTCCTCCTTGTGAATTACTCTAGCCTGGTCCCAGTTGATATTATGGTGTTCGGTCCATGCGTGATTAGCTAACCCAGACTTCGTTACCTCTCTGAGTAGCTGTGTGGTGTTCCTTAATCCTGGTGTCCAGCGGTCGCTTTGTCTCTCCAATGTAATTATTGCCACATTCACACGGTATGCTCTATATACAGTTATTTGTTATTGCTGGGGCGTCGGGCCTCGTTCTTGTTATCATGCTCCTCAAAAGCAACGACACCTTGACGGGCAATTGAACAACATCTCTCGTGCCCCCTTAAAGCTCTACCAAAAACTCACGTTCTTACCTATTACCTAATCCCCCGCTGAATTAGCACCGTACAAAATATTATAATCGCCACGGCTCTTCTTAATGAGGCAGACAGGCTAATTCAGCGGACGCTGAAAACTATCCTTAACCTCCCCTCATCCACCGCTAATCCTTTTCTACATGCCTCTAAGCAGATCGGTGGTCTGAATTATTTCGCTTTCTTCTAAAGATTCCCAACAATCTCGGCAACTTACTACTAACTTAATTACAAACTTACCTGAATCCATTATGCCCATAAAAGAACATCATTTGAACCGTCTTAAATCTTTCAATCTTTTAGGACCAAAGGTAATGTTAACGCTTCTCTGGCAGCCTGTTTTGAAACCTCATAACTCGGGCAACGGCCTGAAACAATGTGCCAGCTCATCGGCATCAAGCAACTGGCTCTCCGACCCCACATGCACGGGAAATACCTGTATCAAGGTCATTAACCTCCGCAGCAATCTTCTACCGAGTAGGGACGGATGTGACAGGAGGGAATCCAACTGTCACATCCTCCAGAACTGCTACATAACACATAGCTCTAGAATTGCCAGGCATAACAGCATCACCCATATTATCAAGAAGGAAGCGTCGGAAAAAGGCTGGTCGGTTGAGGCAGAACCCCGTATACGTACACCTAGATGCACTTTAATGATACCTGACCTTGTACTTAGCAAAGGTCAAACATTGATTATGTCTGACATCGGAGTTCCCTGATAGGGGCCTCGATTCCTGGCAGAGAGCTCAAACAAAGAGGGTATACTATGAAGATCCCGAATTCACCGACACTGTCCTCAAAAGGACACTACTGAAATTAAAGTATTGCTTCTGATAATGGGTGCAAGAGGTGTTTGGTGCACTAGCAATAACCGTTTGCTTGAAACCGAAGCACACACTCAATTAAACGCAATATCATTCTTAATGTCATCATTGAATCTTTTGCCAGTTACTCCTTTTTCAACCAAGCAGTATGGAGACAACAATCATACTAATCTTTCTATTTCATTCACTTTACTTCTCCCCCTTTATACCTTCCTATCAACCCCTGTATATTTTCGTTATCTTCGATCCGTCACCATTTATAACATTCCCTATCACATTAACTTTTATAGCATGCTCCAGTTATTGCATCTCTTAAAATAGCAAATGCTCCCCAACTATTTTTATCCTCCCAAACGAGATTCGAGCGCAAAATCAACCAACATTCTGGCGCAGCTAACCGGAACGAACGAATGATTAATCGGGGACTCAAATAAAACGACTCTGACTCTATTTTAGTGTTTTAATTTTTACGTAAATACTTGGTATTGTTATATGTTCCCTGGGTTCAATTAAAATTTAAAAACTAATATTTTTCTAGAAACTTTTATTTACATGAAAAATACACAAAAGCTGATTCGAATATCACAAATATAATACAACATAACCTCTTCGCCGCACTAACTAACTGCTAACTGCCCCGATGATGGGCTGATCCTTTTAAAACCCGCATTGAATCCTCTCGTACAATCCATTATCAATTCTATAGTTGCCGAGCTAATTCGAGATTATTTTTTTGTCCTAATAGCGATCGATGTCGTACTGGAATGAAACCAGGGCCGGCTTAGGTAAATTTCGGAACACCCCCTCTTTAATTCTGATCGTCCCGGTCAGAAACATCCTCTCCATGGTAGGAAGCGAGTCTATCTTAATGGAACATCTTCAAATTAGCCCTGGGGTTTCGACGGATCCGGTAGACGACGTCATTAAGCCTCTTGACCTCCTCGTATGGACCATCCCAGGCAGGTGTAAGCTTTGGAGATTTATCCTTGCTCCGTTGGGGGTTGTATAGCCAGACTTTGTCCCTCTCTTGGAACCCGACTAAATTGACCTTGAGGTCGTATCGCGTCTTCATCCGGTCACTGGTAGCCAACATCTGCGTTCGGGCTAATTCGTGTATTGCCAGCATGTTATGTCGGAGCTTGTCGGCATAATCGTTGATGTCTTGGGAAGGTTCTTCGGGGGAGCCCAAAGCCCAATCGCAGGGTAATCGCAGCTCTTTTCCGAATAGGACCCTGGCTGGAGTCAGGCCTGTACTATTATGTACAGCAGAGCGATATGCCAACAGGAATAGGGGAATATGCTCATCCCAATCACGCTGGTTATTGCTGACGACCTTGGATAGGTGTTGTTCCAAAGTCCTCTTGAATCTTTCCACCATTCCGTCTGACTGTGGGTGTAATGGCGTTGTTCTCGTTTTCCTGATCCCTAACATCGTGCAAACCTTCGGGAATACATTTGATTCGAAGTTACTCCCCTGGTCGGAAAGTAGTTCCATCGGGATGCCAAACCTGCTGAATAGTTGTTCTACTAGCACCGGCGCTACCGCGGTTGCCTCTTGGTTGGGTATCGCATATGCCTCAGGCCATTTGCTGAAGTATTCCATTGCGACCAGAATATAATTGTTCTCCCTCTCAGACTCGGGAAACTTAACGGCGACATCGATGGCAATTCTCTCAAATGGGACGCCCACATTGTACTGCTGCATTCTGCCATGGTCCGGGTCTACGGGCCCTTACTGGCTACACAGGTGTCCCATTTAGAGCACCAAGCTCTGGCGTATTCAAAGTAATTTACGCAGTAGTATCGCTGGCGAACTTTGTCTAGGGTTTTGTTCATGCCCAGATGGCCCCCGGTAATCCCATCATGTACTTCTGTCAGGATGGCTGATACCTTTTTCTTAGGAACTACCAGTTGGGACTTGGTTTCTCGACAATCAGTGCTTTCCCAAACTCGTTTGAGCATTCCATTCTCTACTCTTAGAGAGTCCTATTGGGCCTAACGATTTCAGCACGCCCGAGTATCTAGCTACCTCGTCCCATCCTGGATCTCTCGTTTTAAGTGACAAGATTGGTTCAATATCTGGATCAGCCATTTGGTCCTGGATGCACTCTTCCGTTGTCCAGTCTTCATTGGCCTGCACTCGGATGTGTCTGATGGAGATACCCTCTAGCTGTTCCGTCTTTAAACAATGTCCGTATTATGCTCTACAGGCTCTTCTGGATATGGCATCGGCAATATTGTGCCGGCACGGTGTTCCACCTTGAAATCGTATTGCTGTAACTTCTCCATCCACCTGGCCAGTTGTCCTTCCGGTGTCTTCCTGTCCAGCAGCTATTTGAGGGCAACATGATCTGTTCGGATTAAGAAATGACGACTATAGAGGTATTTGTGGAAATGGTCTATAGCCCTTATCATTGCAGGAACTTCTTTTCTGGTGACGCAATAATTTCTTTCAGGTTTCGAGAATCCACGGCTGTAGTACTCGTTCACCCTCTCTTCACCATCTTGCACCTGGGATAGGACGGACCCAAACCTGTGTTGCTGGCGTCGGTGTCTAAAATGAACTTGCCGGACTGTGTAGGAAAGGCTTGGATTGGGCTGGAACATAGTGCTGTCTTCAGTGGTCTGAATGAAGTTTCGCAATCCTGATTCCAACGGAAGGTCTCTTTCTCAGTGGTCAGCCGATGTAGAGGCGCGACAATGGTGGCAAATCCCTCAACAAACCGCCTGTAGTTGGAACAGGGGCCAGGAAGCTTCGGAGTTCATGCTTGTCTCTTGGGACTGGTCAATCACGGATGGCTTCTATCTTGTCCTGGTTGGTGCGGATTCCTGACTCGGAAACGTAGTGGCCCAAAAATTCTACTTCTTTTGGAACAAGGAACACTTCTTCGGGTTGAGTCTCAGGTTGGCGTGATTAATTCTGGAGAATACTTCGCCCAGGTTCTTCAGATGATTGTCTAATGTCTGACCCATGACCACAATGTCGTTGAGGTATACTAAGTACGTCCTCCATGCTCAGTACATACTCCATTAGCCTCTCAAAAGTAGCGGATGCATTACATAACCCAAAGGGTATAACCGTGAACTGAAACAGCCTTTTACTAGTGGAGAACGCTGTCTCCTTTCTGTCCATGGTATGCGAATTAAGTAATTCACACTAACCTACCACTAACCTGTAACCTCCGTTCTTCTTTTTTTAATACTAGGATTGGACATTAATTATGGTCTTTAAGGGATACCTTTTCTGCATTGTCAATCGGTATGGTCTCAGAAAGATAAGATAAAGACGATTGTAAATGACTTTATATAACCTGATGCTATACTATATATTGTTTCAATGTTTTATATTTTGTAAAATTTATATGTTTAAACATGTGTCAGATACAAATGAAAAGTTGATACCTGATTCTATAATATCAAAATACAAAATTGCCATCGTATTATGGTTAAACGATTGGCATGTTTATCAATAGTAACTGCTTTTTTAATACATTTTTTTATCAATGCCATATTTAATAAAACACATTTCAACTGAAGGATCTAGCTTCAAGCATAAACTGAACTCCTTATTTACATAATACGGTTTATACTCAACTACTTTAGTTCCCAAACTTTGCCTTACTTGACCAGATTTATCGCGATGATACTGGAAATTTGATCTTTTGGCTCGTTTCGTCATAGTGGCCTCACCTTTAGGATCATTGAAGGTAAACTGGATATCAAACCTGAAAAACTTCCAAAATCATGCAATATTAACCAATTACAAAACATAATTTCCAAAATTTTCGGTGAAAAACTTATTCCATCCTTGATACGCCACTGAGCCTTATAACATATAACACCTCCTGCTGGTTTAATTAGCCTCATTTCATAAAAACATTCAACATTCAAACATTCCTAATCTCACCACTACCAGTAAATCAGATTTTTTTAAGTCAAAGCTTCTCAACAGAGAGAGATTACATTTACACATATGAAAATAGATGTGCAAGGGATTGAAATGCATAACTTTAAATTTCATTTGTTTCGACCCGACCGACACGACCCGACACTACACACTCGCTCGATCTTGAAATGCCGTTCCAATTCAGTTCTCAGTGTAAGAAACATGGACCAGATATATTAGGAGTCTCTTCTTTCATAGAAAATCAATAATATATAGAAAATAAACTAATATACAATACTTGCACAAAATTTGCTGCACGTTCTAATAAAAATTCCAATTCTTTCTTTGCGATACACTAAATTAGAGCCTTGGCATACGTCAGAAGTCATTATAAAGTAAATATTTTACATTAGTACTTCTGAATAATAATTAAAATTTATTGAGTAGAAAAGCTTAACATGTAAAACTTCAAAAAGTTTTATTTATGAATTAATATTGTTGTATTTGTATTACCTTTCGACACTAGATGGGGTCACTGTTAATTGAACAAGAAAGAACAATGACTTGGACTTGGTTAAGTCAAAGATCATTCAGGTTAAATTCCTAAATATCGCACTGTGGGTCATATACTCCCGATAAGTATACTTATGGAGGTAACGTACCAATTTTTCCAGAATTGTTTTGGCGTTGATGCAGAATAACCAACAGTTTTGTTTCATAGTTGACATCTTCACGCTTGTTGTTTTAGATGTCATCTCACATTTGCCATTTGAAATCAAAAAAATATATAAACAGAATAACAATCATCAAGAATTATTTGAAGACGCGATATGTAAGACCGACATCTTCAAATTTAACGAAATGTATCAAATACATAAAAAAGTGTTCGAGAGGACATTCAATTGTGGGAAGCGCAACTGATGAAGGTTCCCTAACCAAAAAAAATATATATTATATATATTGTCTTGCGTACAAAGGAAGGACACCTCGAAGAGAGTATCAAGAATTATGTTCAAAAATGTCGAAAAGTGGATTCACATTCAAGAAGAATGATATAACCAACATAATCAGTTTATATGAACAAAGGGCAGAGTTATACAATGTGTAATATTCTAACATAAAAACTGAATTACTCGACAGGAAAGTTACATGAAACTTACCGAACAGTTAAAAGAAGTATGTAATGTAATAACATTTACATAACGGTGGATAATGTAAAGAAAAAGATTGCAAATTTATGAAACCAGTTGTTCCATGAATATATTAAAATAAAGACTACAAATGGTACTGGAGCAGATTCGGTCTACGTACCTACATGGTGGTGCTACAAACATCTAGTGTTTTTAGCTACTATTAATCCTGTCTGTGAAGGGCAAACAAATTTTGAATATATAGAGAATGTATCAACATCACAAGAACAAGATGTAACTGAAAACTTTTTTGAAGTAACTATGGATCAACTTAGTATTGTGGAGATTAACATTAATAATAGCAGACCAGGTTCTTTCTGGACAGTCCTCTACGCCCTCACGAATGTTTGGGAATACTAGAAAACGCAGTAAATATATTGTCAAAATGTGAAACAGAATCAGGAGATGAGTTTGATTTATTGTGACAGTCAGTAGCAGCAGCTATGAGGAAGATTTAGAATAGCAAAAAAGTGCAATTAATGAGAAAAAATCATAATCTTATTTATGATGCACTAGAAGAGGAAATGGAATAACCAACATATAAACTTTTAATATTGTTTTATTTTCATATTTTGTAATTTACATATGTTCTTGCACAGTTCCTTCATTATTAAAATAATTCATGGATTTCTCTAAATATTTAAGAAGAGTGATTTTCACCTTGATGTGAAAGACCGTATTTAAAAGTTATTTCATACCTTCTCTTGCGCTGTAGGCACCATACATATTGTCTAAAAAGTTGTGAAATATGCAACAAGCAAGCCCATCAGCAGCAGTAGTTGGTACCTCAAAATGACGCAAATATAATTTAATTATATACAGGGTGTTCCTAAATTGGAGGTACAAACGAAAAGGGGAGATTCCTTGAATAGTTTTAGGAAGAAAAAGTCCATAAACATGGGTCCGCAAACGTTTCGTTTTCAAGATACTGAGTGTTAAAGTTTGAATTTTTTTCAAGTTTTTTTCTCATAGTATCACTTCACATGATATTCAAATGAAATATGTCATAGATATTACAATTAAGAGTTTACACCTAGTGACATGCCAATTTCGATTGCAAATCTACAGGGTGATATTTTTTCGGGAACACTGTCCACTGTTGTCCTTCAGAACTTTTTTTTGGTGAGCCACTGGGACTTTCAAAAATTGTAAAGAAAAGCTTTGTTGTTATACCAAACTTTATGTTCTCTTGTAGTTTTGTCGTATCTACTACCGGTTTCGAGAAAAAAAATTTGAATGATTCTCTTGAAATCCTCAGAAAATTCCGAATTGTCATAGAAATCTAGTTACCTACTTAGTAGGCTGTGGTGAACGAATAAATTTATTGTTAGTTTTGACACATCAAATTAAACTCCTGTGTTTTGAAAATTAAAGATGGTTGCATTTTAATATCAAAACATGCCGAATTTTACGGAATTCCGAAATGGCTGACATGCATTTCATTTATGGTCTTGCAAATGGTAATTCAAAAGAAGCTAAGCGTCTTTACATGGAACGCTATCCCAATAGAGTGATGCCTGGTCATCGGATGTTCTTTAATATTCACAGGCGTTTTTCAGAAACTGGATCTTTTTCTGTGAAAAATATTAATGCAGGTAAACCACGAAGTGTGAGAACACCACGACTCGAAGAGGCAGTGCTGAACGAAATAGAAGAACATCCAGGAACCAGTACAAGAAAAATTAGTGTTACCTTAAATACAAGTCATCAAGTTGTTTGGCGGATCTTGCGGGATCCTTTGCTCCATCCTTATCACATTCAGAGGGTGCAGGCGCTCTTGCCTCGAGATTGTCATCCAAGAATTATTTTTTGTCAGTGGTACCTCAACAGGCTATTGAACAATCCTCATTTTGATTGCCAAATCCTATTCACTGATGAAGCCTGTTTTTCAAGGACTTCAATCATAAATTTTCATAATGAACACATATCGGCTGAGGAGAATCCACATGAAATTGCAGAAGCTTATTTTCAAGAGGAATTTTCATTAACTGTGTGGGGTGGTAATATTGGCGATTATTTGATTGGTCCTTTCTTCTTGCCACGGCGACTTACTGGTCAATCATGCAGACATTTTTTAGAGAACGATTTGCCCTTGTTATTGGATGATATACCTCTTATGATGCGACGTGAAATGTGGTTCATGCACGACGGTGCTCCTGCTCATTTTCACTTTTAGCTAGGGAGTATTTGAACGAAAATTATGTAAACAGGTGGATTGGACGAGGTGGACATCAGCCATGGCCCGCCAGATTTCCAGATTTAAATAGTTTAGATTTCTTTCTATGGGGCCATCTGAAATCTCTAGTGTACATAACGCCAGTGAATACGGTAGACGAACTGAGAAATCGTATAATAGGCGCGTTTGATACAATTAGGAATACTCCAGGAGTGTTTGAAAGAGTTCGGTCGTCTATGAGAAGAAGAACAGAAGCTTGTATAAGGGTTAGGGGAGGACATTTTCAACAATTGCTGTAGTTATTTCCTTTGTTGTTATTTAGTTTTTTTATTATGATTGATTTTTGAGTTGTACGTTTCTTGCAGTAATACAATTTTTTTGATGATTATACCAGTTTATCGAATCTTTAAGAATCATTGTTAGTTTAATAATTCAAATTTTTTTTCTCGAAATCGGTAGTACATATGACAAAACTATAAGAGAACATAAAGTTTGGTATAACAACAAAGCTTTTCTTTACAATTTTTGAAAGTACCAGTGGCTCACAAAAAAAAGTTCTGAAGGACAACAGTGGACAGTGTTCCCGAAAAAATATCACCCTGTAGATTTGCAATCGAAATTGGCATCTCACAAGGTGTAAACTCTTAATTGTAATATCTTTGCCAAATTTCATTTGAATATCTTGTGAAGTGCAGAGACTATGAGAAAAAAACTTGAAAAAAAATCAAACTTTAACACTGTGTATCTTGAAAACAAAACGTTTGCGGACCCATGTTTATGGGACTTTTTCTTCCTAAAACCATTTAAGGAATATCCCCTTTTCGTTTGTACCTCCAATTTAGGAACACCCTGTATATATATATATATATATATATATATATATATATATATATATATATATAAATACGACCTCTGATACCTTCAAGCCATTAGTCAGTCTCGAACTAAACTTGTTCACCTAGTGACTCTTGGGGAGTAGGCAATTGAGGCCCCGAATCTAGACTCTGAAACTTTTTCACTTTTGTTGATAATGGCTCCAAAGCAGCAAACTAAATAAATTCATTCTCATAGCTTAGTTCATATATATATATATATATATATATATATATATATATATATATATATATACAACCTATCCTTTAAGAAGTATAAATTGTCTCTCAGCATGTTCTCCATTTATCTCTGGCGTTATTGATGATCTCATAAATGTATTTTGTTTTAAAGTTTTTGATCTTACAAGTTCTAGTAATGAATTAAATGTCGGTTCATCTATTCCTAAAAATTTTCAGATTTGTTCAACAATTTTAAAATCTCTTTTTACCAACGGTAAATTTCTTTCAGACTAGGGCCAGGACTTTAGCCAGGGGGCCTCTTAATTTTTTAAGCCGTTATTTTTCACTACATACGTCAATTACAACGGATAAAATTGTATTTTTTTAAAATTTAGTTTTTCTTCGCCTAGCTGATGACATTCGAGCCATTTCAAAAAACAAAACAAATCACCAATGTTATCTTGTATTATATGTAGGTCTGAGAGCATGTACTTCTTGAGTTCAATGTAGTGGCAATTCTAGAGCTTGTACCTTTTGGAGAAGGCTTGCAGTGCACAGATATCGTGGTACAACTAAATAGAGAGAGGACAGGAGTCTATTTCACTCGGTTGGGAGCTGCTTCCAATGAAATAAGTTCAGCAAGTTGTTCATTGGCTGCTTCCACCCACCAAGTGGAATAGCTTGTTACTGTCTCTATTGCCCTGTCTTTCTAATTTTGCCACGATTTTGTGCATGGCATCTCCAGACGGTACTTGCTCTAAGAGTCTAGAAAGAGAGAACAATTGAGGCAGTAACAGGCTATTTCACTTTGTGGTTTCTTGCCCCCTCTATTTTCCTCTCTGTTTTTAGTCGTATATATTTGTGCATTGCAGGCTACTTCCATATGTACAAGTCGTAAGCTTATTATTAATAGCGGACTTTAGAGCATATGCATATTATCCTTTAAGAGCATAAACAGAAAATTATCGTTTTGGGTGATTATGTACTACCTGTATGATCTGTGGTATTATCGAAATATAACTTGAATTTGAGATTGAAACCATACGTAAAGTTTTTTGCAGATTTGTCTCTGTTCGTTTTTTTGAACTTATTATTTTATACTGGAAAAACTAATTGAAATATTCTGTTCTAGTGAAGACTTTAATTATAGACACCTCAAATTCAGAAAGTGACAAAAAAGTGAAATAAACACTATAACAGTGATTGCTAATGTGCACGACATTCCAAGATATTTTTACTTATTTAGTTATTAAGTGAAAGCTTCTTAACAGTGGCCTTCACTTACAGATATGAAAATAGATGACTAGGGCAATGACATGCTAACTTGAAATGGCATTTATTTCTACACGTTCAGACCGAGACTACACACTAGCTTGATCATGAAATATCCATACAACTCAGTTCTCTGGGTAAGAAACAGGGACGAGTTTATATATTAGAATTCTATTCGTTTGTAGAAAATTAATAAACTATTTCTATTCTATCTTTGCCGGTGCTTTTATACTGTCCAAATTATTCAATCAGAAACTGGTGGTCAAAGGTATAAAGCGCATTATGTCATTGTTAATTAATTTTATGTACTATTTTCAGTTCACCTAAATTGAATAAAACCACTTACATAGAACAAAACCTTTAAGTTTTGTATAAATGTTTTGTGTCTGTAATGATGTTGGCTAAAAGAAAGCGAACTTTTTCCTTGACATCTTGGCTTTTCTAATAATTATGCAGATGAACAACACTATTTACAAACACTTACTCAATATCTAAACTGATATTTCTTTGCAGATATATGTAAATTAATTTTTAAAATAATTTTAAATTATGGTTAAAACAATCGTAACAGTTATTTTATCTGAAATGTATATCCATTACTAAGAATGTCACAAAGAAAAACAGAGGCAGTGAGATAACGAGAGGAGGGAAGTATTATTGGTAAGAAGCTTTCGCTTGTTGCAACAATGTTTCAGACGAGGAAAGGTTAATCGATCAGATTGACCTGCTCTCGTGCTGCTTGGTTTTATACCATGGCACATAGATCATATGTGGGCTATTCTTGGATTATTCTTATTGTGGAACTCGAATCCCACTTCTGATGTTAGTAATTATGAATGGAATCTCTCCAACCGTCTTTTCAAACACAACTAAATTTTATTTAGAATTCCAGTTACAAAAATGGCGGATGTAAGATCAAATTATTCTATTGGTCAGCTTCGCGTCTTGATCCGTATTAATCCCGGAAGAGATTCTCCATAGCTCTATTGGTCGATACTTGTATTGCTAACACTAGTTATTAATCAAAACTTATGAAAGCGGAAACCGTAGTCTGAGGAAAAGTCAAGTATAGAATTCAAATTTCAACAAAAATGTTGTGCTATGATACTTAAACTCGCTGTAAAAGTACAAACTAACCTAAACTAAGTTCAACAACATATTTTCCGATTATTGAAAATTAATACTGTAAAGTTCAAACGATTGTCTTTAAAGCGTTTCATGAAAATCTTTTGCATAGTAGAGTATAAGCGTATTCGAAGAAGACAATATTACTTTAAAAAATCCTTGAAAAACCACAACGAAATATTTAATTTTTATTTTTTTTTAATCCCAAAATATTTTATTTATCTAATACTTCGCCGACACTGAATTGCACGATATCCCTACTTGTACTATGCACTGGGAAAACAAGACTCTTATTGTGCGTTAAATGTCCTCAACCGGCCAAAATTAAGCATCCCACGTCCCAGAATTAACAACAGGAACCCCAAGTTGCAAACTACCCAGCTCGCCAATTTAACGTCCTGTGGTCCTTGTATATATGTCGTGTTTTATATCATAGATTTTCATCACTGTCGTCGAATGGTTAAGAGGGAAGGCTGGTGTTATTGGATCGTTAAATTTTATAACCATGGAATGTTGTTTGGGAACATCATGGAAAAATTGAATTGAGGAAATGAGGGGTAACTGCTGTTGGCTTTCACCCCAATATACTGCTACAATGCATGTAATTTGAAGTCATTATTTCGATTGCGTATTTCAGAACAGAATGAATGTAATATGTCAATTCAACCAATGAATTTGTTCAGACTGAATTTTTCGAAAAAAAAAATTTGGTAGTTTTATTATTAAATAAAAGATATCAGTGCCAAAAGAAAAATTAAGATAATTTATCCTCAAAATTCTGAAAATTGTTCTGTAAATATTATTTCGCTGTTTGCAAGCTCGTAAACCATCAAAATTAGTGCTGAAAAAATTTGCCATTTTTTAGTAAAGGAATTATAGTACAGCTTCCAAAGGTAAAAATAGCTTATTACCTGGCAATTTTTTCGGACAACATGGATTTGCCTGAAAATTTGGAATTAAGCTTGTCTTACCCTCTTCATCAAAAGTTATATATGTACGTTGTGTGCTCCCTGCTGTTTAGCTGTGCAAACTACCCCTTCTCATAAAAATGAAGAAATAGACTTTCATGAGCTAATTATAGCTTGAATAAATGAAATAATTATTACGCACTAAAAATTCCTATATCTGTATCTGAAATGCTAATTATATTTTTTTCCAATAAATCAACCCTTACAAATCTACTCTTAAAAGTAATTTCATAGAAAAAATCATTTTTAATAACTTAAAATATCTTTACAGTGTATTTTAAGTGAATATTATTTTTTTATGGGTTACTAAGTGGTACTACAAAGTTTCATCCCTCAAAAACCACCCCTGATTGCATTAAAATTCGGAAAATTGTACAAAAATAAGTTTTATATACGGAAAAATTCCTCCAAACTATAAAAAAAACATATGAATGTGTTTTTAAGTGTATGTCAGTATGGTGTCTTAATTTATTAAGTTTCAGCCCTCCAAACCACCCCTCATTCCATGAAAATTATAATCAAGTTTTATATACAACAAAATTATTTCAAACTAAAAAAAAATCATGAACATGTTCTTAAGTGTTTTTTTTAATTATCCCTTAAATGCCACCCCCATTGCATAAAATCTGTAAAAATTGGACCAATGAGTTTTTTGTACGTTATAATTGCTTCAAATAACTAAAAATATGAGAACATGTTTTCAAATGTTTTGTATATTTATTTTTTTTTTACTTTAATCATTAATATTCTCTCCATATATTTAAATAAATGGTCACGAGTGATTTACAAAATTGTAAAACGTTTTGTATATTTTAATTTAAATTTTTATTTTTTAAAAAGTAATTTATAGCAATAAAATTTAAATTGTAATGTACGAAATTACATTATTTCGTCAGTATTATAACATATCTTTATACATTTATTAAATCGCACATATTTAAATATCTTTCTCAGATTCACTGACACTATTTTGAATTGTGCCCGTTATCTCCGTTACACGTCCCACAAGAAGCGTTGAAGTACAAACCGATATAATTGTAAACAATTAATAATTGGAACTTAAACATTATAAAAAAATAGATACTATATCGTTAAAGTGAAATTACAGAATATAAAAATATCATTAAATGGTTTTTACTGAAAAAATTAATAAATCAAAATATAAATTGATTATTTTATTTCATTATCTTTCTTGACAACTCGATTTATAATTGAAGTAATTTCGATTCCATAAATAATTGTCTACGATTATATCAAATATCCACTTCAACAGTTATTGGCAGGGACCATAAAATAAAAATAAATCAGGTAATAGGTTCCTCAATTCATACTGAAAATGAAAATTATTGTAGTAATTTTTCTTGTGATTATATTTAATAATTATTAAGAGTATTTACAAACTTTTTTACATGTGTCAGTTCGATAATTAATGCACATTTTACTTATTTTTGACGAAAAATTAGCTAAAAATATCACTACGTGTTCACTCATTTGATTTTCAACAGGTGACAGGTGTGAACAATATACGTTTAACATTGCAATATAAATAGCTTTAGGTAGGTACAGGGGCAGATCCAGGCACATGCATCCGGGGGAATCATAACAAGAATCAAAATTAACTTCGTCATATGGACGTAATAATCTTATTTCTTCGTCTTTGTAAGACATACTAATTAGGCTACATGAGAAAACAAAAGAAAAGAAGTAAACGGAAAAAATTATTATACTAATTTGTAACACTGAGCGTAAGGTGTAGTTTTACATATCGCAACTTTGACAATTTGTTTTCTGAATGATAGTTGTGTCCTTTGAATAAAAAGATGGCAGAAAGGAACAAATTACCACTTTTGAGTAGTCCGGGATGGTTGGTGCAAATGCCGGACTCAGCGTTTCCGGTTTCAGTGGCGAAACGCATTTCAAAGTTGTAGCACAGAATACAGAATAAATAATTCTGTATTTCTTGTTTATGTACAATAATAATATAAATTAGGTGAATAGCCAGATAGAAATATGTGTTCTCTCCGCGGAAATAGTTACACTTTATTTGAAAAAAAAAACTACAAATGTATATTAACATTCACAATTAATTGCAGACTTTACAAAATTCAAGATTGAGTAAATTTTTATAAACTAACTAGCCGGTACCGGCGGTTTCACCCGCGTATGGAATGTACAATTCTGTACCAAAAGAAGTAGCTTATGAAACATAAAGTATCCCATATAACAACATTTTCTAATTAGTGAACAACCCTACGTAACAATTAATTAACCAATCCCAAATATATTTCACCCAAAACTGCAAGTGCCACCCTAAAAAACAGTTTTATTCGACATTTTTTTAACCTCCTTGTATAACTGTAACTCTACTTTACGCTTTAGTGCAACCATCCTGTATATGCTAGTGTTTATTTGACACAACAAATAACATTTTTTAAACACCTAACTATACCTTTAGTCCACCCTATATATCAGTTATGCAACTGCTTATAGTCTATGCTATATAACAATTGTTTCTCAACATTTTTGAGCCACCTTGTTAAGTAAAAATTTTCCCCAGCCTATATTTTAACCACCCTTTATATGAAACTTTTCTCACATTATGGTAAACACACTGTATAACTATAATTTTGCTTCGCCCCATATTTGTCCATAAGTTTTTGAACCATAATTTTACTATACAAAATATCCCGATCACCTTGTATATGCTTTGCTTAAGGACCTCCAAATATAACATTTTTGTAAACACTTAACTATCACTCTGCACCACTATATATTTCAACTATCTTATCCAGCCATTTTTCTGATATTTTTTGGGCCACCCTGGAAAGTATAATTTGTCTCAACCTTATTTTTTAACCCCTTCTTATATGCGACTTTTTCTAATATTCTTTTCATCACACTTTATAACTATAATTTTACTCCTCCTTCTATTTCAACCATTGTATAAGCTATTTCTAATCGGCCACCCAGTATAACATTTTTGTACCACCCTGTATAAATATAAATCCACCATCCTCAATTAATTTCACCCAAACTACAACTGCCACCATATATAACAATTTTTCTTTTTGAACCGCTTTGTATAACTACAACTGTACTTCCATCTATATTTAACCATCCTATTTATACTGCTGACAGTTAGTCAACCATTACCCTAACTTATTTGTCTATCAGTTTTTGAACCATCCCGTATAACAATAATTTTACTCTACTAAATATTTCAACCACCCTGTATGTGTATGAATCTGCTTAAGGACCACCAAATATAACATTTTTTAAAACACTTAACTATAATTGTGCTTCACTCTATATTCCAACTATCTTATACATGCAACTGCTTATTGACTACGCAATATAATAATTTTTCTGAAATCTTTTAAAACACCCTGGAAAGTATAATATGCCTCCACCTTTTATTTCAAACACCCCTTACAAGCAAGTTTTTCTAACACTGTTTTAATCAAACTGTATAAAAATAATTTTACTTCACGCCATATATATTTAATTATGCAACAGCTCATGTTCTATCCTACAAAATTTTTCGAATTTTTTTTATCTACTCCATTTAACTATAACTCTATTCCTCCCTCTATTTCAAATAACTTGTATTTGTAATTACTTATCGGCCACCCCGTATACCGCTCTTAGACCCACAATATTCACCTGTTAATATTAATCCGTTAATTCTCAATATATTTCACCAAAATTGCAACTGCTTATGGGGCACCCCATATAAAAATATCGTTCCAAAAGTTTTTGTATCTCCTTGCATGTATATCTCTAGTTCTACCTGGATTACAACCACCCTGTATATGCTCCTGCTTATCCTTAACCCAATATACCGGTTTTTAAATACTTAACTATACTTCTAGTCCATTTATATTTCAACTATCCTATCTGTGCAACTGATTATGAGCTACGCTATTTCACAATGTTTCCTCATATTTTTTGAACTACCCTTCATTTGAAACGTTTTCTAACCTCGTTTGAATCCCACATATAAACAACTGCTCATGTTCTACCCTATTAAACGAAATTTTTCTACCAATTTATACCCTATAGTATAACCCTGTGTATATAACTACTTATGGGCTACCCAATATAACATTTTTATACCACCTTTTATTCTTAGAATTCTACTCCATCCTATATTTTAACCATCCTGTATATACTACAGCTTGAAGATCATAACATTTGTAATATTTTTTAAACCCACCTGTATAACTGTAATTATACTCCGCGATATATTTCAACCATCCTATATAAGCAACTACTTGTAGATTTTAAACACATTTTTTAACCACCCTATAATTCCACTCCATCTTACATTTCAACAACACTTTATAAACAACTGCTTCCAACACTTTTTCAACCCGTTTCATAACTATAACTCAGAAGATAATTCAAATATCTTAACTGCTTACATTACATATTTTTTTATCAGCCACAGATTATAACATTTTGTAATCATCCCTATTTAAATATCCACCCGTTTTTCAACTGCCTGGTATATGCAATTATTTATGGCCCACTCAGTACAATTCTTTTCAAGCGCAACGTTTAAGTAATTTTACTCCCCTCTTATTTCAATCACATTGTATATATGGAGCTGCTTAATGTCCACCCAATATCACTTTTTTTTAATCCATGTAATTCTACTCCGCTCTAAGTTTCCTATATATAGAACACCCTGTAAAATTTGACTTCATATATCAGTTGATTTTTTTAAAATCGAAACATGTTACATTGGCATATTCCGAATTTTGAATACAACCTAAGCTGATGCAAGTATCTGATATTTGATGCGTGCGCTGGAACCAATAGAGTAATTGTCTACAACCCAACATGATAGAAGTTTTTGCGCTATATCTACCGTTTCTGTCAATGTAGGGAGATAAAAGGTATACCAGATTTTAAGTCAAACTATAGGCTTTGCAACAAAAAAAGATTCAGCAAAATCAGTTGAGTAGTTCTTAAGTGATGCCCGAACAAACAAACAAACAAACAGACAAACTTACAATTTTATAATAGTATAGATTAGAAGCTGTTTTATATTTTTAATATTTGAGATGATACTTCAAAACCCTTTGGTAATTTTGTTTCTTGAACAGGCCATAAAATTTGAAACACCTTTGTGGAGTGTAAACCTTCAAACATCTTTTCGAATTGATATACCCATTTTTATTTGTAGCTGTTATTTGCGTTCAATATAAAACTGTGGGTGTATAAAACTATTAAATTTGGTATAAAATGGTCCAACTTATTGTATTTACATTGTTTTAATAAAAATAAATATTCTATAAAATACACACTTTTGTCATATAAAAAATATTTTTTTATCCTATATATCTAGTATATTTTTGAAGTCGGTGCCAACAAATCGAAAATCCTCCTTACTTATCTACTACTTTATCAAACTTGATTGTTGCTTGGCACCGACTTCAAAAATATACTTGGTAGGTAATTAATTTGAACAGAATTTTTATACATTTTTTACTTCCTGGGTACATGTAGCTAGAGTTGTATTTTCTTATATATTTTTATATATAGCCGGTGTATATATATATATATATATATATTTAAATGTTTTATTTTCAACTTTTTAGTTTATTTGAACTCAGGTAGTTTTCATTCTTTATTTTTTATTTTGTATGTATAACCTTAATAGACAGGACCAGGTAACATCGAAAGCTTCAACATTACACAATGATACATTTTCATTTAAATTGACAGGTAAATCTTTACGAACAAAATGTAGGACGCATTGACTTAACAAGCCCAAAATATACCTATGCCTTATGGACCACGCCATGTAACCATTCTTCAACTTTTTTTGACAACTCTGTATACCTATAGATAATTCCATTCCACCCTATGTACTAACCAACCTGTTCATACGACTGACCACGGACAAGCATAAATTTCTTAGCTGCCTTCTGTAAACTATAGGACGGAGGAGAATCCATCCCATATTTATGGAGTCAAATCCGTCCTATATTTCAATCATAGTATATAACTCCTTGTGGGCTACCCCAAAAATTATTTCAATTTTAACATTTTATATTATCGCCGTGTGTAACATTAATTCCTCTCCTCACTTTATGAAACTTCTTATGGGCTATAAAATAAATAATTTTTTAATAACACTGTATAAATATAACTCAGCTCCAGCATATATTTAAACCATCCTGCATAAGATTTGTTTACGTCTACATCATATAACAGTTTTTTAATAACCCTATATAATTTTAATTTCACATTTTTTCCAACATTTTTATACCACCAAACGTCCACTCCACCCTATATTCCAACCATCCTCTATATACGGCTAGGTATTTGCCTGGTATACAAACAAAACGAACTTGGTACTCACTGATTTAAGGAGCCGAAAATACTATGCTTTACGGTAGTATGCATATAGGTAATGCTTGAGATTTACATAGAAAATTTTCAATTTCGCAATTAAAACTTCCAGTGCCTAAAATCCCCGCACTATTACGTTGGAATTAAAATATTTATGAGGAAATATCCCTTATGTCATTTACATGAAATTTTTGATAAGAATTTTGGAATTTTTGGCGATTTTCTGCAGAACTACAAGTTGCACGTCGCAGAAAAGTATATGAGATCACCTAAGGATCTTCCTTAATAGATTAAACGCTTAAGAACTAAACATATCCATAAGGAGTTAGGCATAATGGTCGATTTCCATGCACATGCATTTTTCATTCACAAATTTTATCACTTTACCAATAGAATTCTTTCTTTTCCAAAATTTGAAGTTTCACCAATCCTAATATATAATCTATTAAACAAGACCATATTCATACAAAACGGTTCACCACAGAAGAAGAAATCAGGTAACATACATACAAAAAAAATACGCGACGAATTGATAACCTCTTCCTTTTTGGAAGTCTGTTAAAAACTGCTCTCAAAAGCAAATACATAAGGTTGTAATATTTTGCAATATGAGGAAACATTTCCAAGTTTTATTCTGAGATATTTAATAACAATATTTAAAAAACAAGTCCCAGCTTATTTGTTAGTTTCACTGCTTTGATCAAATTCTGTAAAAAAGTCATAAGAGCCTATTACAATTGCAGCCATCTAGAGTAGGCTGCAATATTTTTTGATGTCTGAATCTTTGGCTGTTAAGGCAATACTCAAATTACTTTGATATTTGATAATAAGCAATTGTTTATGAAATGAATTGTCCTTTTTCTAGCCAACTTTTAAGGGCCAACAATACAGCTCAAGCTTCTCTAATCATTGGTATATAAAAAATGCAAACACTGTTAAAATTTAGTTTTAAGTTTCCATAAATTCCAGCTTTTGGCAGAACCGTAAGAATTTAAAGTATTTTTCTAGGCCACAATTTTTACTACGGAGTCTTCTTTAAAATTAAGAACCTTTCAAAGATATAAGGAAGTTATTTTGTACTAAAAGCACATTTATTTAAACAATATACATATAGTGCACTAAAATTATATTTTCAGAAAATAGTTGGTAAGTGTGAGCCGGAACGTTTTGTAGTGTTGCTTATCCTATAAAATGGCTGTATCTGAAACAATAAAAAAACTCAATACAAAAGCATTGTGGGATTGCCTTAATTACTTACTTATTTTATTCTAATCATTCAAAACAATCTTCACAAATATGTTGTGTACACAGCACACTGGTCTTTTTCAAAAACCAATTTCTTTTATACACAATCTTCGACCACATTTTCTGTTGCTTACCATGATGGAAACTGCAAATATTTAATTGTTTTATAATTTTTTAAACAAGCATAGAGAATTAAATGTAAAATTATTGAAATTTAATAATTATATGAAGCATTGTATAGTTTTCAAAATTGTACTCCAAAGGCGTATATTAGACCAATATGGTACTCCTATGGATTAATTTCATTAATTATTACGCCATAAACTATAAAATAGATAATTTGCTTTTTGAATATTTTGAAGACATAAATTACTTACCTATGGCGTGTAATATCCAAAGATTTAGTATTTGGTGTATGAGAACATCCAAATGCCACACAATTAACCATTTCGACATGTATAGTTTTTCCCTTAACACTGCTAAATTATGAGTTGAATTTTTCATCTCTCAGCGAATAATCTTAATGTAGTAAGTTGCACAATGTAATATTTAATAGAATTTGTGCCACCTCAAAACGATGCAAAATTAGGCATAATTTAACACAAATAACTAACAACAACAACGAATACACCAAGAATGGGTCATACTTGGTTGATTGAGATAGAATATAAAAAAGGGAGTTTACAAATGTTTTTTATATTCTATTTAGTTTATAAGTATTGAATTTCTTAAGGTACTACCCTTGTATGATTAAGCTCCATCGGACGCGAAACAATTGTCACAATTTTTTAAATAAAGTGTAAGTTTGTAATAAGTGTATTACTCAAATCATCATGAATTTCAACTTCCACCAAGTATTAGCCAACTCAATCCAATGTAGATTTTCAGATGCGTTGATGAGTAGATGTGTGTATACTTGGGGATGTATGGATGTGTGAATATGGGGATATGTAGATGTACGGATGTCAAGGTGTGTGGACGTATCTAATCGTTGTTTTCTTCAACTGTTGCCTCGACGAGCCTTGTGACGGTGACAACTGCCCCGTAAGGGGATGCTCATACGATTGCCAGTGGAAGTGCACTGCCTTACAGGGGGTCGATTGGGTATGAGGATGAAGCCGTAGTGTGTTCGTCGAAGAGTTGACTTTGTCCCCGTTAAAGACTAAAAGCCCTTATACTTAGCCCTGGAAAGGTACAAGGGTTACCTATCACCTCCAGGACGGCGGCCTCACCTGCAATCGGACCAGGATCCCTATCGAGCGGGATTATATATAAAAATATGGAAAATTTAAACAAACCTTCAACCTCATCCTCTAACACATATGCTCAAAAGATAGAAACGCATTTTGCTTCGTTTGTGGAGCATTTATTCCGAAAGAAAAAACATCAACGATCGTTCAACGAAAATTTTCGGAATATACGCAAAGAATGCTTTAATTTCGATGCAGTTTTGGGAGTATTTGCAATAGCTGCGGCAAAATGCTTTCTCTATGAATTTTTTGAGCCTTTTTTTAGAATTTGACCTTCAAATGACCTTGACCTTGCACTGATAAAGTTCAACCGACACGGGATCCGTATTCAGCATTCTGAAAAACCTATGTATGAATTTTTCCAGATTTTTTTGAGCCTTTTTTCAGACTTTGTCAATCAAATGATCTTGAAAACGGCCTGATGCGAAAAGACCGATCACAGATTCGGAATCAGCGACCCAAAATACGTATTACCTGACTATTCACCTTCGTAGAGTTTGACTTTTTTTATTTTGTGTGCCAAATTATAATTTGGCACCTTTCGCAAACCTCAGCGACTCAGATGTGAAAAATAGATTCAAACTATCGACTAATTTATTACAGTCTGGGTGTAATACACCTTTCACTCAGTAAAAAACGTTCCTACAATTTTAAACAGGAGTTTTATTAAAATCTGTATGTATAACGAAAACTAAAAAAGTCACCAACCACATACGTTGTTGATAAAAAAAAACAAAAGATCCGTATGCTTAAAAGTTTGAAATGCAATGCAATATATTGAATATATCAGCTAATTTTTAACAAATTTCAATATAAGCTTTATTCGCGGAACACATTTCTGAACCATTTCGTTATCAACTTAGTTATACTCAAGAGCGCATGCCTGACTCATTACTAGAAAAGAATATGTGTTTACCGCAAATGCCACTGGAACTAATTTAGTACCAGAGAAATCTCATATGGTTGGTTTATGAATTATTGCTGTGCATTAGTTGTTCATTGATATTTATATTAATTATTGAATGAATAAGTATTTATTTAATATAATATTGAAATAATAACAATGTAAGATTGGATTATGGTTGTATTACTTTAAACGTGCTTAATTAATGCGCGGCATTTCAAACAACTATTTAACGAGCATAAGTAATAGCTGATTCTGCTTTTTCCGGATTTGGACCACGTCATTTTTCGAATTAAGTTATTTCTATACTTTAACGGGCATATAAACAAAGTTTTCCGACGTTTCGTCCACACTTATAAGGGTCTTTTCAAGGATAAGAAAAAAAGAAAATAAATGTTACTTACCTTGCGGCGATTCCATTCATTTAGTCTTTTTCACATAAACACACTTTGAAACGTCACTTTATTAAACTTGTCACACTGAAGCACAAATTGTAAATGAACAATAGGTTCAATAGAAATAATAATAATTGGCTCCACGAAATTTTTAGGTAAAAGAAGGGTAGGAGGCATTTACTGGGATTATCTTGGATTGTTTTATGATTGTGATGATATTTTTGTACACGTTCCTGGAATTTTATTAGTAGGTAATGTAAGTGATTTCGTCAAATCAGAGGAGCTGTCAAAGAGGATTTGGTGGACCGTTTCGTGATGGTGTTCAGCTACAGAAGAGTTTGAAAGCAGACCCGTTCTCACACAACGTTTGTGCACAAATAGACGAGTGTTTGTAGATCGACCTGTTTCACTGATGTATACTGCCCCATACGAGCATGAAATGGAATAAACACCCTAAGATGAAAGACGATTTAGTTTTTCCTTTTGGAGAGGGTAGCATTGTAATCCTATCCTTGACCTTGCTGACATATGCTACTGATTTACTAGGTAACATTTCTTTCTTAGGAAGGGGATTTTGGTGACGAGAAATGGAATTTCGAATCTCTTGTTTACTGTAGCCGTTTATGTAGAATCACGGGTGCACCAAACCGGTCCTCAAAAACATGCCATGAGCTATTAAAGTTTCCCCTAAAATTGCTGACTTGCCTCCCCTGGACCAGAAAATTTTGGTGGTGTCCCTCTTTCGATAACAATTTTTTGCTCAATTTGCCCCTCCCTTTGGGTCGAATTGTATGATATATGATTCGTAACTCTGCTCCTGCTATTTATGGTTGAAGTAGATTAAAAACACATCGTTTTTTTTTCTGACCAGGCGAAACGCTTTGCAAGATGTTTCACGACTAATCCGCAAATAAAATTCAAACTGATGATCATCAAATTGTGGCACAATATATTTAAGGTAACCTCTTATTTTGGGAACACGTCCAATTTCCAGAAGTTCTTCCAGTTCCTCATCACTTAAACTAAACTGGTCCATGTCGACAAATCTCATAAAACATATCTAATGAAGATTATAAATGATCACCTTACTCGTATGGATATAAATAGACTTCTCCCGCAATTTTAAAGTCCAACCTAAACACTGCTAAAACTAAATAAATTTCTGTATGTAGGCAACATAAAACAACAATTTACTAAACTCTAGTAAAAACTATTTAAAAGGGCATGTCAGAACAAGGAATCGTAGCTATAATTCAAGAACTGATAATCTGGTTAAGAACCAATACCGAACAGAATTTTCCTTCACCGCGAACATAGAATTGTTACTGACAGTTTAGTAATTTCTGTACCGTGAATGCGTTATTGCAACTACGCATGCCATCAGTAATGAACCGATAATAAACTGTTACCGCGAAAAAAGCTATAACAGTTCAGTCACCAAACAGTTTGGCGTAGCAATTCTTTCGGACTATATGGATTTACGCGAAATTTGGCAAGGAGGAAGTAAATACCTCCAGGTTCAACAGTTATATTCTGCCCAGGCGTGCTTTTTATTCGGGGGTGAATTCCACCCCTTCTCGGGGAGGAAATTTAATAAAGCAATCTAATCCCATAAATCGATAAATGAGTCAATTTTAAGCAAGAAATATTCTATGCATATTTTTTCTAAAGTCAATAGTTTTTAGTTTTTCAACAATAACTGGAAAATTATGCATTTTACGAAAAAAATCACTACTAACAAAATTAATGAGTATAAATTGCAGAAGATTCTGCTCTTTTTAAAATTTTGTTAGCTTCAATAATTACCAAGATATGCCTCCTTAAAAAAAATTAAACAGCAGTTAAAAACTTTTCAATGGTAAATAGCGGGAAAACAACAAATTGTTTAAAGAAAATGTATACAACCTTTTTTAAAGAGCTTGAAAAAACCTTAAAAATGAGCAAGCCAAAAGTTTTTAGCACAGAGTTTTAGTGAAAATAAAAAGTGATTACCTGTATTTTTTTAAGGAACTTGGAGAACAAATAACTGTACTGATGTTCCAACAATGTGCTCAAGAAGTTTGATCGGTTTTGATAACGTAATTTAAAAAAAAAAGATTAAAAATTCTTTTTTATTAATAACTGCAAAACTATTTTATGCAAAAAACACAATAATAGTAAATTAAATTTCTTTTTCTTCAGAAAATATTCATTTTTATTTTAGTTTTTTTACGGTGAATATTAACCGAGATATAGCCATTATAAGTTCTAATGTACGTGTTTAAACCATCTATCTTTATCCTTCTCAACTCAAAAAAATATGTCAAAAATAAAGGGCTGAAAAAATGCGAAAGTTACAAGACTTGTATCTTTCAAAATTACCTTTAAAATGCGGGTCCGGATATCTTAGGAATTAACAAAGTTGTAGTCGATAAAACATTTTTTTTATTGTATTGATTTTCGGGTATCATTTCTCTAAAAGAGCACCAATTATTAAGGATAGATATATTAAAAGATTAAATATATGAAATTGTATAAGTGAATAATGATATGACTTATACAATCTCATATATTTAATCTTTTAATATATCCATTCTTAATAATCGTTTAGGAATCAGTACGTTTCTATTACTTAAAAAACTGATGAAGAAATAAAGAATTTCGAAAGTTTTAAAAAGTACTTACTTATTGAACTACCACAAAGGCTGCTTTCCCGTAATATTTTCTCAATTGTGTGCAAATAATCAGCCGTTATCTAAATAATTCGTATGTATATATATATATATATATATATATATATATATATATATAGTTTACAGGGTGTTCCATATTGTTACGAAATTTACCAAAGCCGACCCTGTTTCATTTCAGTGCGCTTTGAGAAAAAATGGTTCTCCAAATGACTCGGAAGCTGTAGGATTGATTTTACTAGAGTTTTCTATGCTGGTTTTAAAAAGGAAGCATAGAATACAACAATGTATAGGATTGGTAAAACTTAGAGCTGAGTATAAGTACATGGATTTAAAAAAAGGTATATTTGGTGACCCCTAAGTAGCTGCATATATACAATGTAGCTCAAATGAGGGGAAAGTTACACCAGGTGGTTGATAAACGGGTGGAGTTGTGTTATATTTATACAGGGTGGAAAACAAAATGTTATATTGTTCGGGTCATAAATATTTGGATATACAATGTGAGTGAAATAAGGGTAAAATAGATTTATATTTAAACGGGGTAAATAAAAAATATGGTATGTAATGTTATGGAAGCAGTTAGGATATTACAATTTTCTTCAACTATAACAATAGTATAAAATGGGTTGCAAAAACTGTTAGAAGCAGTTATTTATAAAGGGTGGTTGAATAATTGTTTTATATCCACAAGTAGTTCACATGATCACAAGTAGCATATTATAGGATTGTTGAAATATGTAGCAGAGTATAATTACAGCTATACAGGTAGGTTTAAAACTTAATAAATTATTTATTAAGGAGTTTTATGATGTACAAGCTATTTCATATACCGGATAGATCAAAAATAGGGTGGACTAGAATTTTAAGTATACAGGGTGGTGAAAAAATGTAGTAGTTGCATATACAATGTTGAGGGTGGAGTAGAATAATAGTTATACAGTATAGGTAAAAAAAGTTAAGAAAACAGTTGTTATATGTGATAGAGGATGAGGAGTTGCATATATGGAGATCCGGAAATATTGAGCGAAGTCAAGTTATCGTTACACACTGTGATTCAAACAAGGTTAGAAAAAGTTGCAAATTAAGGATGGTTTAAATGAAGTGTGGAGAGAAATTATATTTTATATTGTGCTTAAAAAAATATGAGGATAAATTGTGAAATGGCGTAGCTCAAAATCAGGTGCACAGATAGAATATTAGAAATATAGAGAGGAGTAGAGTTAAGGAGTTTAATATTTAAAAATTGTAACATAGAGTGCCCCATATGCAGATGCAGTTTTAGTGAAACTTATTGAGAATTGATGGGTTTATATTTAAACAGGGTGGTACAAAAAATGTCAAACTGGGTGACCGATAAGTAGTTGCACATACGAGGTGTTTGAAATAGAAAGTGGAGTAGTATTATAGTTAAACAGTGTGGATATATGGAGTATCTGAAACATGGCCGAAGTAAAATTATAAATATACAGTGTGATCAAAACATATTTGCAAAAGTTGCATATAAGGGGTGGTTGACATATAAGTTGGAGACAAATTATATTTTCCAGGATGGTTAAAAAATATATCAAAAATGGTTATTTATAGTAAGTAGTCCATAAGCCGTTGTATAAATAAGATAGTTGACATATAAGGGCGGATCAGAGTCATAGATAAATGTCCAAAAATGTTATATATGGTGGCCTCTAAGTAGATGCACATACAAAATAGTTGAAATATTTTGTAGAATAAATTTACGGATATACAGGATGATTCAAACACTGATAGACAAATAAGTTATAATGGATGACAAATTGACAGCAGTATATACAGGATAGTTTAAATATAGGTTGGAGTAGAGTTATAGTAGTAGAAGGCAATTCTTAAAAATATTGAATAAAATTGTTAAATAGGTTGGCCTTCAACAGTTGCGGTTTGGATGAAATATGTTGGGGATTGGAGAATTTAGTTATACCGAGTGGTAAAAAAATGTTATATTGGGTGGACCATAAGCAGTTGTATATATGAGGTGGTTGATATCGGGGGCTTAGTAGAATTATATTCTTACACGGTGGATTAAAAAATGGTTAAAAAAATTTGTTATATAAGGTAGACCATGAACAGTTGCATCCTGCTACATGGCATACCTGAAATATGAGACGAAGCGAATGTTAGAAAAAGTTGCATATTATAGGCCGGTTCAAATTCTAGTTTACGAAGTGGCTCAAAAATTATATTATATTATATAGTGTAGGTAATTAAAAAATGTTATATTGGGTGACAAATAAACAGCAGCATATACAGGATGGTTGCACTATAGGGTGAAGCAGTGTTACAGTTATACAAGTTGGTTTCAATATATGTTTAATAAAATTGTTATTTAATGTGGCCCATAAGCACTTGCAGTTTCGGTGAAATGTATTCGGGTTGTTAGATTTATTGTTATGTTAGGTTGTTAGGTGGTTCAACAAAGTTTGTAAAAATGGTTATATATGATAGCCCATATGATATATAAGCTATTTCTTTTTGTAAAGAATTCTACATTCTATATGCGGGTGAAACCACAGGTAACGGCTAGTTATCACTATAAATGGTTGAATGTAGGCCTCTTCTAGAAACAAATCGTAATAGTGCTGCTATGAGTGCCTCAGCAGACAAACTGGTACTAATTCTAAGTGCAGAGCTTTAGTCGAAAAACAAACAAAAAAAGCTAAACAACATTTACTGATTGGAGTTTTTTAACCCAGAAGATTTATTCAGGAAGGGACCCCCCAATTCCCAAAACTTGGAATGGTTTAGAGGGAGTGAGTCTTGTCTTTGGCAATGAAGCCATTATCTGTGCATTGCCTTCAACCTATTACAAACTTGAACAATTATGTATAATCCTTTTAACTTCCCTAGGACCATTCACTGGCCAAACCTAACATTTTGAGGGCCACTATGTCCCATACGACGATATTCATGTTTTAAGATCAATGCAGTAAAATGACTTCGGGAATGAAGTAATATGGGATGTTTCTGCTGATAATGCAGCTTTGAATGAGCTAGACGACCGCCTGACAGACCATTCTGATCAATGAATAAATACAACGATGACAATCTTTTGTCAGTAAATACTTTTTTCTGTTTAAAGTACCCAATATATGAGCAAAGTGACTGTTCTGCACATGCTTTACCAAAAATGTTATAGTTGCTAGAAGTCAACGCAACCCAAGGTGGTGTTTTTCAAGTTTTGTTCTCGCATAACCTTCACAAGATGAAGATCGAGCTATCAAAGATGTGAACACATCAGGAGGTGGAAAGACTATCACCATAGCCTTTTTTTCTCATCCGAGAATTTCATGAGAGAAAGTGTCATATTTTGTACTATTTGAATTCACTCACTGCCCACGAGATATCATCTGGGATTCATAGCGCTTTTAATGTGTCTCCACATCACATTAGAAGTTAACTGCTGTATCTCAGTAACTCTGTTGCAAACAAATACAGACCAACGTACGCATATTTCTTACTCAAGACAGAGCAATTTGCGGATCTGTCCATAATATAACTGTTTTAACTGAATTTTGAAAACGTTGACTACACGGGAATATAATCTGGCCAACAATGCCACAGCACACAACTCAAGTCTGGAAATGGTTAAGGGTTTATTCACAGGGGCCACCGTTGACTTTGAAACAATCAACTGTGAAGAAGATGTAGTTCCATCATCATAAGTGCCTCTTAAGTAAATGCATCCACCATAGGCATGTGAACTAGCCTCAAAAACACATGCAGTTGTATATGTACAATCGTTTTTTTTTAATAACAACATATCTGGGAATTCTCAGAAATGAAAGTGCACATAGACTTTCAGAAAAATATTTCCAAGATTTAAAAATTCAGGGATCTGTAATAAGATCATCCCATATAACTTTGAATGTCTATAATTTTTGCATCAGTAACTTTCTTTGGACTATTACTGGGTTGACTAATCCCAAGGGGTCCAAGATTGAGATATTGTTTCTTTTTGTGAGAAGTGTATCTAAGCAGAATGGAGGGGTAGAGATCTTCAAAATATCGGTCTTAGCATTCCAACAAATTTCTAATATCTTGTTAGGATTTTCATCCAGATTCAAATCTTATTCTCTTACCTCCTGAGTACTAATAACTGCTAAACTGAGCCTCACTAGAAAGAGATTTATGTAGATTAAACCCATAACAAGCTAACACATTTTTTTAGTGATGTTTGTAAGAGTTCTAGATCCTGTATATTGTCAGCTTCACGCAAAACATCATCAACATATTGTAATGTTTTTATTTTCACACTCGGGTTCAGTTCAGTTCTTGGATTTATTTAAAAACACAGTCCAACTCACTCTAATCTATTTACCACTACTTTAACACAAATTTATATTCACAGAAACTACTATTTACATTTTATCTTAACTGTACAATACGAAAGACGAAAACTGAATGCCTCCTATCGCCAGCTGTGTCTTATTTATACATTTTTCTTGGAATTGTCTGGTACGTCCACGAACCATGGGGAAATTCCATCAAGAATTCCAGAAGGAAGCTTTAAGGGAATTCCCAGTAACGGCAGCGGTCCGCCGGTTAAGAGACAAACATTTCGGGTTCCCAGAATTTATCGGAATAATGTCCCTTCCATGAACTGGTTGATGGCCGATTGCACCAGCTGTCAGATGAATTCTCGTAACAATATAAATGTTTAATTTAACAATGTGTTTTGAACATTGGGTTTATGAGAAGATTGTAGCTATTTCTTTCAATACCCTGCAAGCCAAGTAAGGAGCGCTAGTCTCACCAACAGACACTGTGTTCAAATCATTTAGTGAAATGCCAATTGATGATTTGCCTCGATAGTCAAACACTATTCAAACTTTGGTGACTGTGCTATGCTCTCTTACAACACACAACTGGGGGACAAAAAAATTTATGATTTAACTGGAGTGTGAAAAATTCCAGAGGTACAAATTTCCATTGGACTAAGTGTACATATTCAAGCAACAAATTCCTATACTCTTCCTTAAGTTTAGTATCTTTCAACAGACTTTTTTCAAAAGATTCCAATCTGTGTTTGGCCATAAAGAAGGAATCACCTACACCTTTTCATTTTCAGTTTCCTTGACAAGATTTGATGTAGAAAGTTTCTCTTCATTCCAAAACTTTTCTAACACTGAAACAATGTGATTTTCATTTATTGGCTCTGCAGATGTTACAAAGAACGAGTTAGGTGTTTGAGTCAACTGAGGGTCAACCTGTAAACATTGTTTGGGTATATTTCCAGATATGACCCAACCTAATAATGTTTCTACAAAGTTGGAAGATTTTTTTGTGTTATTTAATCTACCACAGCACAAGTTATTTCATAACGAAATGATTTCTCTACACGAGAATACAAAATGACATTGTTATGACTTAGTACTTTGATTAAATATTCCTGAAGCTTCCAATTTTTGGGGTTAGATACAACAACCTAATTGCTTACTTAATGCCAAGCTAATGAATTAGTTCTGACTGACTACTTGGGCTGCTGGAAGTAAAACATGTAAAGAATTCAAATGGTTACCTGAGGTTTTAAGTTGTTTGCAGGAACTGGTTGTTTAGCATTGTCCTGAGATGCTCAAACCTGGTTTGTACCATTTTTCTTTTTTCGTCCGTCTCGAGAGATGTAGCAAAATATGACGTCTTTGCCGCACACTTGACATTGCTTAGCGGATGAGCATCAACATATTTATTATCCAAACATGAAAAACAAAATTTATTAATTTTAATAAATTCAAATCGATCTAAATTGGATATAGCACCAAATAATATTTTTTATGCATTTTATCATTATAAAACCCACAAGATTTGAACTGGGATTTTGAATTTTGCTTGACTGGTAAATGAGACTGAGTTCTATGACCATTGTCCCATCATGCACTACTACTAGGCAAAAATGACTCGTTTTTGGGATTGTTTGGGTGTAGAAATGTTTTGAGTTCTCGAAGATGCAGCTTTCTGGTGAGTGTCATCCTGTGTTGACAACGTTTCAAGAACATCTTTTAATGAATAAATTCAAAAAATGCTTTACAGAAACTACCATTAAAACATTTTCTTGATTTACAAATGCCTTATCAAAAGATGTTTTGATTGTATTCTAATTTAGTATTCGATAAATTTACTACTAATGCATCAAATAAAAGATCTTAGTCTACCATTAATGTAAGCAATGAATTGATTACTGAAAGTGTTTCTTTTGCAAACTTTTGTAATTGACTAAAATTACATTTCTTAATCATATCAATATTCATCAATTTTGAAAAATGTACATTTACAACATTTTTTACACTTTTGTATCGAGCATCTAACAAATCTAAAGCCATCTGGAAATTATGTTACATCTAAATTAAAAAATTGTTGATATTTTTATTTTGTGTTTCACTCTAAACTTTCGTTATTAGCAATCAGTGCAACAGAAATTCTCAAAATGATCTGTAATTTAAACAATTTCCGTCAAAAAGTGGAATTTTAATGTTAGGGTTTTACATTCCAAAAATTGCCTTAGCACTAAAAGTTTTTATGTACAAGTTTTTTCTTTCTTCTGGGCTGTATTTCATTTACTCTCTCCATTAAATATTACTATAGTTGAGGGTGCTTCTACTAGAGCCTGTAATGAAAGGGTTTTCTTCAACTCTCAGTTCATCTGGATTCTGTGTGATTTAAATCTTGCTGATTCAAGTCCGTCTTGAGAATGACCATGTATACAACAGGATCTTTTGCTTTTAATGGTTCAACAAAAGGGGTTTTGGGGGTTCTATCCGGCTCGAAAACGGATCATGAATACAAAGTGGTCGTTTGATTTTAGTTCGGTTAGATCCAGGACCATGTTTACATACGAGTTTGCAGTTAAATCAGGACCATGCTTACGTCAGGATTAGGCCGGCTCGGTTATGGACATTTATAAGAGTGCGGTTAGAATCTGATCTCGTCAACATGGAGAAACTTTTGATTTACTCTGAATCGAACGGACTCTGCATACAAGCGCAGTAACACAATCTGTTATTTTCCTTCGTATTTGCGGGTCTATTCAATACCAAATTCAACAATATCAACAATCACAATTTTCTTCATACAACATTGTGTTTGAGTTTTATTAAGTTTTGCAACAGTAGTGGTTTCACTAATTTTCAAAAATTACAAATGACTACTGACGCCATTTGTAATTTTAAATTCCATGAAAATTCTACTTACACAAACTTTACGAATTTTCATCATATTTCATCCAGCAATTTTTATACATTCACAATGCTTTATGAACAATATTGTGTGTACTGAACAAACTTTTATGAAACTAAACAAGCAACGTTTTAAAAAGGTTGCTGCCAAAATCTCTTACAACGCACTTAAACTAATACAACGATTTACGACTTCGAAGTACTAACTAAGCAATCTACAAACTAAGCTTCACGACGCCATAATACGCACTTTTTTCTTTTTACTACAGGTTCGAGACTATTTTATTTGGGTTCAATATTAAAATTTTACGTTGCTGCCAACTGAGCATTGCTACCAACTAAGCATTGCTAACAACCGAACATTACTCCCAACTGAAAGTTGTGGGTTATTTGACTAATAGTTTTGATGTTAATGTTAGGTTACGCTGTTGACTAAACCAACCCTTAAAGTGCGACACTACGCAGCCATCTAAGGTACTCGAGGTTGTTTAACCCCTTCAAAAGAAAACTTTGTTTTCGATTAACCAGCTTCTTCAGAAAAGAATGGTAAACTTGGTTTAATAAAAAGAATAATCACTAATTGAACTATTTTTTAAGAACACCTAGAGTTGCTTGATTTTATACATTTATAGTTTCATATGTATATGACGGCTTTTGTACGTGATAAATGAAATGATATGGTGGTCATCTACTTATTTTGTATATGAATTTAGATGGAAAATCAGATGTAACGTGGCGAAAATGGAAATCACAACTAATCATCAATAAAATGCAAGTACTTTCATTAAATCATTGTGAGATTTGTTTCATAATTGTATACTGAGCCAGTAAATAAATTCGTTCTAAATAGTGTAAACATGATCAAGATAAACATATATTGCATTCAATACTAAGCCTTGTTATATTCTTGGCAAATATACTTCATAGCTTTATATTCCGGAAGCTAACTGGTAAAATAACAACTGCATTAATCAACTTTTCAATTTCACATCCTTTTCAAATACGTCTGGTATTTAAGTAAATGTTGATTCTTTTCTTGTCCTTTTTACTGTTATGTTCGAAGACAATTAAATACTCGGAACTTCTATGAATATTCATGATCACGGGACAGTTAGTTGATTGCGTTACGAGATAGTGAAGAAAATAAACGGCCAGACCGTTCACATTTCATCAGTAAAATAAATAATAATTGCTGAGACTTTTTCATCTAGAAAAAAAATATTGTTTGTTCATTGAGCATATATGTATATATATATATATATATATATATATATATATATATATATATATATATATATATATGAACAAGGCTAAGTTCCGGATGAGAACCGCGTCTGAACTTATTATATACTCGACGTTTCCACTCCTGCTTTGAAGCCATTATTAAGAGACAAAAGTGAGAAAGGGTTTCAGAGTCTAGATCGAACTCGGGGCCTCAATCTGCCTACTCCCCAAGAGTCACTAGGTAACTGAACTGAATTTGAGTCTGCTCTGCTTCTTTTATTTATTGAGCGCTGCGTTAGAAGGGAATGTCACATGATGAAGATGGTGGGCGTGTCTGGTTTGTTTAATCTGGCAATTACGGAGGTCCATGCGGTGGGAAGGCGAGAGCTGTCATTGCGCCGGTTTAGACAACGGGGTCTTTTCTTTATTTCTATAACGTCGCGAATAGTAGATGCCCCAAGGGACTTGAGAGATACGATAGTCCTACTGTCCTCGAAGTTGATACAGTGTCCTGTTTAGAAATTATGATGCGCGAGAGCTGAAGTCGGATCTTTTTTGCGAACTGCCAAAGATTGTTCATATACCCGATGGTTGACTCGCCTATTTGTACGAGCGATGTAGCTTTGTGGGCAATCGCGACATGGAATTTCGTAAACTCCTTGATCCTCTTCAGGAACTTTATCTTTATGGTTCCCGGTTAAGTTGGTTATAGTTTGACTGGTGTTGAAGACTGTCTTTATTTGATGTCGGTGAAGGATTCGTGCTATTCTGTCAGTGACTCCCCTAATGTACGGAAGGAAGGCTTTTCGAAGGATTTGTTGAAGATTATTAGTTTGTTTTGTCTAGTGTCAATGTCTGTTAAGCGAATAGATCTAAATGCCAAAGATTTCATTGCAGAACTTAATTGGGTAGGGTGATGACGTGATTAGGCATTGAGTTGTGTGGGTTTGTTGGTTGGCACATTCTAACATACAGTCATAGGAAACCAACCCACACCAATCGATACTTAAATGCCCAATCCCATCATCACCCTGCCCAATTAAGTTCTGTAATGAAATCTATGGCCCTTCGACAAAAGATTATCATTCAGAGTTATTACTAAACAAAAACCTGCTGACTTCACTCCCTCAGACGACCGTCCACAATTTTTGTGACTTCCCCTTAGACTGTACCAGTTTACACGTCCTATCCAAAGTTTTCAATTTCACAGTGACGCCAAAAAATATCCCTACTGAAAGAATCATTTCTAAAGTTGAGGTAGCTATGGTTGAACTAACAGATATTGAAGCTAAAGATACTCGTCAAGACATTGCTATAGTACTGCGCACATCAAAGCCACCAAAAATAAACCTAACGTCCAACGAAAGAAATGCATTAAAACAACTACGTGATAACGATGACATAACTATTCTTCGTGCCGACAAAGGTAACGTGACTGTTCTTCTCAACACTAAAGACTATGTTCACAAGATCAATTCTCTACTCCACACTCAATACTATCAAATAACAATAATCCGACTACTTACTTATAGAAAAATACAAAGGAATTACCAACATAACAGATCTTCCTCTTGACGTCAAAAATATCATCTAACCAATATTCATAAGAAGGACATCCCTTTTAAGCCCATTGTCAGGTCGGTACAATCCCGAACCATGAATTAGCCCGGTACTTAGCCAGAACCCTTTAACCTGTAGCTGATCAAGCATTCTCGTACGTGAAGAACTCTTCTTCCTTCCTTGCTATGTTAAGCGCTTGTAAAAATTCAGAAAATGATATCCTAGTTAACCGCGATGTTGTATCTCATTTTTACCAATGTCCCTATTTCAGAAACGTTAGATATTCTAAAAACAAAACACAATATCGCTTCTGACATCGTCAAACTTGTATAGCACTGTTTTTCTACGACGTATTTTTCATTTCAAGACACTCTGTTCAAACAAGTACATGGGGCCCTGAAGGGTTCCTCTTTCTCCAGTGCTTGCTAACATTTTCATGGAACAAATCGAAACACAGGCCCTAAACTCGTCTAATTTAAAACTTTAATGCTGGTTTAGATATGTTGATACTTTTGTCATTTGGCCTCATGGCGCAGATTCATTAAAGTTGTCTCTACAACACCTCGTTGGTTTTCTAATATTCTATTTACAATGGCAATCGATTCCGATTCTTCTCTCCCGTTTCTTGATGTCATCATAACAAAAACCAGCAGTCAGATTCTCACATACCGCCTATAGGAAACCAATCCATACCAATCGATACTTAAATGCTCAATCACACCATCACCCTGCCCAATTGAGTTGAGTAATGAAATCTTTGGCCCTTAAATTTATTCGGTTAACAGATATTGACAATAGACAAAACGAACTTAATAATCTTCAACAAATCCTTCGAGAAAACGGTTATCATCCGGACCACATTGCGCGTATAATTCATCAATCGCAACAACTTCGAATGCACCAACCCCTTCGGAAAGAGATCCACAACACCGGAAAGCCTTTCTTCCGTACATTCGAGGAGTCACTGACAAAATAGCACGGATTCTAAACCGACATCAAATAAAGACAGTTTTCAACACCAAACTATAGCCAACTTAGCCGGGAACCCTAAGGATAAAGTACCGAACGAGAATCGAGGAGTTTACGAAATTCCATGTTGCCATTGCTCACAATCTTTTGCGGTAAACATCCAATAAAGCTGGATGATTTGTGTCGGTAAATTTCAAGTGTAGACATGCCTAAGACATAGCGCTATCGATGTTATTGCTGTGGGGACCCCTAGCGGTTGGAAAAAAATTGCAGATATCCTTCCCCTTTGCAAATCTGCACAAACGTTTAAGCACAATTTGTCATAAACATAATTACAAAAGCAGGAAAACAATTTATTTGAACTGCCAAAATGCAGAAAATTGTATTTATTAACAACATTATTTACAAGTATGAATTTTTTTATGTCGTAGAATTCACTAAGTAACCAATGACAGAGCTTAGAAAGCCCTAGCAATATATAATTTTTTTACCACAAATAATATATTTTTTAAGTAAACAATAATGTAGTGTTTCCTGAATGATATTTGTGGCATATTTTTCAATGTCCGAAACGTTTGGAATATACAGCAATTTTTTTAACTGGGGTGTTATTTTCCAAGAAGTGCTTAGACAATAATGTAGTGGTTAGTGCCTTCAATCCGACAAAATAAACCAAACTAATTTGTCACTATATAATTATTTCATCATAACTAAAAGTTTAAACCTGTCTAACATGTTATTACTAACTTGACCCCAAATTCGAATAACGCTTGAAATTTTCAGTATTTCAGTATTTATTTATGTGAATATCTATCAAATATCGTTTACAAATAAAATGAAATTGTTTAATAAACAATGAAAATTAATATCATAAATGTATAAATTAATTAGCTTATGGAATAATTAATTATTTTAAAATTACATTCATTGTTTGGAAGTTCTATTAGCCAACTGGCTCACATATGATATTAATATAAATTTTGCAGCTCATTGCTTTGAGTACTTTTTTGAGCAGCGCATAGAGATTGTATATTTTTTAAGCAGAAATTTTTCCTCCTTTATGTTAATCATGATAGAACCAAATAGATACCTTGGGAATTTTTATTGAGACTATAGTTTTATTATGTTTTGTATAAATTAAGAAATTTGTCTGTAATAAAAAAAAACTGTCTGCCATAGGTATATGCTTAGAAATAATTTATAAAAGCAAATACATTCCTAGCGAATAGCTAAATTGAAATTAAATATTTGAATTACTCAATTAAAATATACATTTTGGAGTTATCGCTTAGGTATATTTCTATGTAAGGCCTCGTTTCGACATGGTTTATTTGCAAACAAACAGCGCCATCCGATTCTGGGTTAAACAATATACAGTAACAATAAAAAGTGGGCTATCTGCAAAAGTCATATAAGATGCTACTGTGTACATCTAGTTGACCATTTAGAGTAAACTTTTAAATAGGTGATTGATTTTTTAAAATATCTCTAAGCTTTCATGAAAACACTACTCATGTATAGTAAATAGAACTGAATATAAGCCTCCTTCACTCGTCCCAACGACTTTTGTGTTACCCAAGTCACATATTCTATTTATGTGTCCCAAGTGACATATTCTATTTATCTACTTTTTAAATGATACGTTTAGTTCCTAACATTGTTCTTTCCATTTATCTCGGTTATACTATTAGTATGTTTTCTGAAGTATACTTGTGGCATAATTTTCAATGTCTAAGTGTTTATTGGGAAATAACACCACACTTTAAAGGAAATATTTAAATTTACATCTTGGAATTGTACCTTTTTTAATCCGTAGTTTCTTAGCCATTGACAACGGGGTCTGATCTAGACCCCGAAACGTTTGGAATATACAGCAATTTCCTTTAAAGTGTGGTGTTATTTCCCAATAAACATTTAGACATACTATTAATATATTTATACCCTTTTTAGTGAGCATTAGTATTTCAGGCCCATAAAATACAACTGGAAGATGACATTGATTGTGTACTTTCCTCTTGACGCTCATAGGGATTTCTCTATTTAATACATCCTTCAATATGCCGCCTTCAGTCCAATTTAAAATAACTCTTCTTGGTACCTCGTGGTTGTCACAGATAATGCATATGTCGTGACCAAATTGTCGGTATTATGTCATCGGGTTGCTAAGAATCGTTATGTCGATGTTTACTCCAGTCTTATTCCAGATGAGTTTTGTAAAGGCTAAATTAAGAACTGCCGTCAAGAGATTGGATGGCATAGTTTCCTGTTTTCTAGCACCACTCTGCAAGTATATCTTCAACGAAAAAAATTCTTCATAAGGTATAGATTGTTCTTCACATGAAGTGTGTTAGAGCTCCTTCTCGTTGGTTCCTATTCCTTCGACTTCATATTTGTATTCACACTAAAGTCCCCGTATAGTACAGTGAAATGTGTTTTATATTCGTGTAGGGCAGTTTTGACTTCACCATAGAAAAACTTAACTTCTTTGTCTGGGAGTTCTATCGTGGCTATTTGGCTAGATATTCACTTCAATATTCTCTCTATGTTTCATGGTGATCATGAGTGCTTCGACTTCGACACTTATATCTTGTTCTAAGTGGTATAATACGTTTCAAAATTTCAATGTTATACAGTTTTCACCGTTTTGCCTTATCTAGCGTAATCCCATTATGTCACAAACTGGTTTATTCCCCTTTAATTTCAAGTTAATTATCTTCCAATGGCAATCTTTTCGTGTTGTAGGTTGCAGTTTTTTGTTTGTTGTTTTTGCTCTGTTTCCATATTTCTGAAATATGTTGTTTCACCGTTAATGAATTTTTGTTTACTTATGGTTGTAAAATTATCTCAAATTACAATTAAAAACTAAACTTTCATATAAACATTTTATTTACCAAATATTTATTACTGATTTTTAAAAGATACTAGTGAACATCTAAAATTCATCATTATCTTAACGCCTATCTAAAATGTCTTGAATGAAAATATATTTATTTGACTAACTAAACTCTTACTATGGGTAAGGCTTACCACAGATATTAAATATTAAATTATAATCGAACCATCATTTTTTCGAATACGTCAACCATACAAGATACGGGAAATCACAGCATCATATTGTGTTAGCTAGATTTCTTGTATAAATGGAAAGTATTATGAATGATACTTATAAGTGTGAAATTTGACATTTCGATTCTTATCAGGTATCGTTTTTTGTAGCAATTTTTATAATAATCGTCAGATTGGCTCTTCTCGCCATTGCCAAATATATATAAGTGTCGGAGGATTATTGACCGACGGTTATATTGAACCGGCACAGATTCGAAAACACGTAGCCTTTAGTTTAGAAACACCAATTGCATGACAAAGTATACTCACTAGAAAATGAAGCGACAAAGTTCACAATTAGAATTCCGGTACCAACGAAATCGGAAGAACCTTGGTGTTCCTAGCTTTTATATAGAGTACCATATTTTCGATCAGCGGCATCAGGGAAGACTCGGTGGTGCAGCCATGCGCGTTAATGATTCCTGAGTTTATTGTTTATAATGACGCCAAACACTAACCTCAAAGTTATCAGGGGGTGGAAACTAATATAGGGAATTCGTTTTACGTTTTGAGCGCCCTCAGTTAATTCCCAGAAGCTTAAGTTTAAGAAAAATCCATTGTAAGGGCGCCATCACAAGCTTCATTATCGAAGATTTGTGGAGCAAGCGTGTTTCCGTTTTTGATGCCATTACATTTTATAGGTTCCTGTTTTGGTGTGTTGTAAACGTAATAACCATTAATCGATCATCGGTTTATATTTCTATTGTAGCGCACATCATAATATTGCTTGAATATACAAAATAAGGAATATCATACCAGTAAAGTCATTTGAATATACAGAATTGCTAATGGCTATTTAGGCAATTCATGTTCCTAGTAATTTTAATAAATCCTCTAAAAGGTAATGAGTTATGGTTTTTATTGCTTAATTTAATTATTGCTTTTTTAGGGACCATTTTACAACCAAGGAAACAACAAGAAATGCTAGAAACTGTGGCTTCAGAGCATAAATTATAAAGAGCTCTGTATTGCAAACCTGAAGGTGATTTGTGAAATATATTTTGAAATGGAATGCACTGGACATGTCGAATTACTAATTATCTACTCACAGTAAATGTACCTGGTATGCTTGTATTTTTCGGATATGCCTTCACAAAAGTTTCATGTATGTTGTTTCAGGTAGCGGAAGAAGTGCAGGAGTCAGTTTTGTATTGTCTGTAGAAAAACATGCTAGTATCTAATTAAGTTCACCAATAATAAGAGATAAAACACCAACATTGCCAAATGTTTGTGACATACATGTTATGTTTTCATAGAAACTGTTGACAATCAGAAAACCAATAGGAATATCCAATCAAGGGATGCACTTGATTGGATATTCCTATTGTTTTTATGACTCCCAAATTCAGTAAAAACCTAAGAAAGTAGATAGGAGAAAACTTCTTAATTGTTGAACTTGTTTCTCTGCATCTGCAATGTAATAGAAGCTGCTGTTACTTCATTTGAATCAAGAAATAAAAATATATGTAAGGATAACCATTTTTGTATAGGTTGTTAAATAATTCATATATTGATCTTTTTGTCAACAAATAAATTACCTACTTTTATAATTTTATCAGTGAAAGATTTTTTTGTACCCATTTTTGCCTTTAAATTTCAAACATATCTTAACAGGGTTGCATAACGTAAAATATTTACTTATTCTGATATTTTTATATTCGTTAAGTATTTTAGATATTTGTGATCTGTCTATAGCATATTATCATACTTTATATGTTTTTAAGTTATATATATATATATATATATATATATATATATATATATATATATATATATATATATATATATATATATGTTTTAGGCGGTTTCCGGGAATTCATCCGCGTAGTTGATAACTGATCCCTGTCGGGATCGATGGTAAAATGACGACGTTTCGGCAGAGTCACATCTGCCCTCTTCAGGTCGGTTCGCATAATTCTCGTAGCCTTCTGCTTTCGCTTCTAGTTACTTGAATTCTAAGAAACTAGAAGCGAAAGCAGAAGGCTAATTATGCGAACCGACCTGAAGAAAGAAACCCCCTAAAACATTTAGTGCCCGCGAAAACTTAAAAACATATATATATATATATATATATATATATATATATATATATATATTGCATTGCATTGCATTTATTTGTTTTTTATAAATAAAAATTTATTTCCAGATGGTATTTTTATTTCGGTAGTACAGCCATCTAAGGGTATTTTTTGAAACAATAATTCTAGGTAAGGTCGATCCCTTTTTTATTTTTGGTAAAAAGCATACTATAGGTTTCTGTACTGTAAAAGCAGCTTCTAGCGATGTCGTATAAGGCGCTATTCGTAATTTTTGAATACAATTATAACATTGAGTTTCCCATATATTCTCTCTGTATTTTAGAAGTCGTAAAATGTTTAAATTGTTTTGGTCTACTTATTTGTTATTTATTATTGCAAGAATGGATGATATTCTCGACGAGATTGGTTTTAGTGATTTTAGTAATAATGGTACATATTCCAGTGATGAGGATATGAACTGATTTGTAAATAAAGGAAGGTTGAAAAATAAAAATTATCTGGCAAATGTTGCACAATTATATTTAAGTATGATACAAAAAACTCTGTAAAATTAGAAACCTTTTGCTGTTGCCTCACAAAATGTCTTGGCTTGTTATTCATAACGTATACCTGCATTATTAAAAATTTTAGTTGAAATAGTACAGCTTTATGACGAAGTGTGTTGTGAACATTTTAGAGTGACCAGATATACTACATTTATTTTGCGTCAAACATATAAAGACAGTAACTATTTTAGTCTGAATAAAAGCCAATTTGGGAAAGTCTTAGCTTCGGATCAGGTAAGTTCATTTCAAAAAGTATAATATACCATAATGTCTAATACTTTTTTACACTGTAGATATTAATATGTTTGTGGAACATTGGTCACGAAACTTCACGTTTTCGGTATGTTGGGGATAGGTTTGAAGTAATAATAAGTTCTGTTAATAAAATAATAAATATGATAACAATGTTTCTAAGTAATCTATCCCGAGAAACCATACAATGGCCAGGTCGCAATAGACTCATTAGAGAACAGCAACATTTTGGACAGAAATGATTTTCAAATGTTTTTGAGCAGTTGATTATTGTCTTTTCAAATAAATAGATCTGAGGACGATTCTGAATCGTACGTCAATAGAAAAAGTTACTATTTTATTGAAGTAAGTACAATTACAAAATTCATTTCAAAACTAGCCGACCAAAATAGCTTTTAAAATACCTTTAATAATAAAAAAGGCAAAAAACACGTTATTTTACATTTACCGTGGGGGGGGGGGACACATTCTACAAGTATATGACCGACCTGCAGTTTCAACCCTAAGCGGGGGTGAAATTACTTCTAAAAGTGTAAATAGAAAGGAGTATCATCCCATATCTCTTTTTTGCCGATCTTTTAACACATTAATTTTTTAAATCAGATTAAATGTTACAGAGTAATGACCTAGAAACCGCAAAAAAATAAAAAATTGTATTTCAACAAAAGCGTGAATATAAATAGCGAGATAAGAAAATGGGAAAAATCCTTAAAAGTTTTTGCAAAAAATATTTGAGACTGTAAATGAAAACAATTTATTAATAGTAGCAGTTTCATTGTATACTGACCATCAAGTTTTGAAAATGGTTTATTCTTACACAAGAAAGACTTGAAATAATCTTGGTTTAATTTTGTTTAATTATGCTCGAGTTTTTTATCAGAGACATCCTTTTAAAAATAGTGGGCATTAGTATGTGCTGGATTTAGTTCATAAATTTTAGCTGGGAGAGTGTGCAATTAAATTGTTAAGAATCACAGAATTTCAACTGAAGCTGCACATATTGAGATTTTGGGTCTTTTTGCCATGGATCTTCAAACATCAATACCAAAAGTCTCCAGGATAACAAATATTGCCATCGGCTCTGTGCATAAAATGTTAGCCCTAAAATATATATATATATATATATATATATATATATATATATATATATATATATATACAGTTTCTTTGACCATATGTCGTATATATAAATTGATTAAAAATTTTCTTGGTTTTTGGTCATTTGTTTATTTAATTTTAAATATTACCTTTAGGACACATTTTGTCTTTTTTCAAACATGTCAAGCTCAATCTAAAAGTTACAATTATTTTAAAACTATGACTATTCTATGAAAATTAAAATTACTTCCAAAGGACATTTATTAACAGGACACTAATTTGTTTCTGGGCACATTTACACATTTAAAATTATTTAAAATCACGTTCACACATAAATTGATTTCTTACTCCCATCACCCTAATATTTCAATGCTTTATTTGTATCACGTGATGACAAATAAGTGTCCTGTACATAAATGTCTATTGTAAGTAATTTTAATTTTCATATAATAATCATAGTTTTAAAATAATTGTAATTTTTAGATTGAGTTTGACATGTTTGAAAAAGGACAAAATGTGCCCGAAACGTAACATTTAAAATTAAATAAACAAATGACCAAAAACCAAGAAATTTTTTATCAATTTATATATATATATATATATATATAGTCGTAGGCGTTGACGGATGGAATAATATGAAGAAATATTTATCCGGGAATATATCCGTTTCGTTAAATTGATTCAAGTCTGAATCCTGCAAACGTTTCCTCAAGGTCTCACTTGGCATTCTCAATGCATTATTAGAGTGAACTGAGAGGTGATCTACCTGAGCCTTTTATTTTATATGTCTCCGTCTGAGGTCGTATCGCGCCTGATTGATCGGTGTTGACTCCGTCCCTTCAATGCCGTGTCAGGTGTCTCGCTTGTTGACGGGTTTGCACTTTGCGTAGCTAATTCTGTTTTATTTTGATGTTGATAAATTGTCCATGTATTAGAGAGATGCAGGGCGTCGTCTCTTTTGTTTAGGTGTCCACTTTTCTCGATTTCAATAGATTCTCATTTTAGACTGGTTTTGCAATGAGTTATTTGTACTACCTGTTTTCAACTATCGAAATTGATTTTATGGCCTGATTGTTATTGGTGTTGGCACATGGCCCATGTCATTTGTTTATTTTTGACAGCTAATTTGTCCTCATCTAAACGGGCTGAAATTGTACTGTCGCTAGTTATACTATATACTCCTTGGTTTTCAAGTTTAACATTTGGTTTGGGATTTCTTAAACTTGTTCCTATAGTCTATTGCGATTTGTATGGTGGCGCTATGTCATATCTTCGAAGTATTCAGCCAATTCTCTCCGTTGTCACTTTGATATATGGTAAGAGTGCTTTTGATCTTTCTGTGAGATCTTCGTTTTGGTTTTGGAGTTGCTAACATACTGGCGCACTGAGACCGACAAAACACAAACATATTCCAAACTTCAGAAGAAATTGGAGAATCTACAAATGAAGTCTCGGAAATACGAACAACCCACAGCCCAAGACAAGACAGAAATTATTGTTCTTAGTAAAGGTTTCAACTTTGCTATAGCTCCGAAGAAAGTTCCGATCGAGGAAATCATCTGGAATGTCTAAACAATCATCGCGAATTTAGATAAACAAACGGCAAAGCAGATAGGGCAAGACGTCATCAGATCCGCGAAACCACCTCAACCAAACTTCAGCCGACAGGAAATGAAAGCCATCAAGACACTCATAAATCCGAAGTCAATACCATACTACCAGCCGAATAAGGAAACTACACCGTTTTAATGAACACTATAGACGACCTATAAACGACCAGGACAAAATGAAGCAACTTCTCAACAATGACCCAAGTTACAAACTATCATTCAGAGACCCGACCACCTGCCTAGAAAAAAACACCAAAATCCAAAATTAAAGATTCACACATAGAAGAAGAAGTCAAGTTTGCCCAAAATCCATGAAGACGGAGACCCACTTAGTGCTTTCAACTAGCCAGTATACCACCGGGAAAAGTGTCTAGCCAGTATCATACAAACTATTGTGGAAAAAGCAGATTTTTACATTAAAAACTCGGAACATTTCACTCGCATTTTCAACAGCTATTCCATAGAACCAGAAGTTATCATAGATAGCTTCGATATTTAGTGCTTATATCCAAGCATACCGGTAGACGAAGCACTTCAAGAAATATCTGAGAATGAAGATCTCCCACCATTCATAGTAGATTTGCTACGACACTGCATTAAAAGTGCCTATTTTATGTATGACAAACCCATATATAGACAAACCGACGGGGCAATGGGATCCCCATTATCACCAGCGGTGGCTAATCGCTTTATGACCTATTTCGAGAAATAGGTTATGGATAAGGTACGTCGATAACGTATTTGTCATATGGTTTTTCGGCAAACAAGAACTGCTTATGTTCCTAACCTAAACTCGATACACCCCAGGATTTATTATTTACCTTATAACTTGAAGAAACAAAAAGCCGCATTTCCTTGAAATCCTCGTAAGAAGAAACCCCGAGAATGGGCACTTCGACCACACCGTATATAGAAAGCCGACACCCTTAAACTACAAATCCCATCACCACCCTTCTCAAATACAAGAAGATGCCAACACGCCAGTTTCGAGATCTATACGGCTCACAGACGACAATAACCAAACACACGAATTAAAACAGATAACTGCCGCTCTACGACAAAACAGAAACCACACAATCAAAAATGCTATAGCACAACAACACCATTACCATATATTAAAGGGACAACGGACAGAATTGGCCGAATTCTTCGAAAGCATGACGTAGCGACAACATACAAACCGCACCAGACTATAGGATCAAGATCCCAAACCAAAAGGTGAACGATCTTTTCTTTTCTGTACGGTATGCGGTGGTATGTATTTTTGTGTGTGTGTATGCATGCATCGAATTTGAAGGAACAAGCAATGTTCAGGTCTGTTAGCATAATTATCGTGGCCTTCTGCTTACACTTCTGGTTACTCGAATACTGAACCATAAGCAAAATGCCACGAGAATTATGCGAACCGACCTGAAAAGGGCAAACGTGATTCTGCCGAAACGTTGTCATTTTACCACCGATCACGGTAGGAATCAGTTATCTCCTTGCCGGTATCGATGGTAAAATGACGACGTTCTCGTAGCTTTCTGCTTTCGCTTCTAGTTACTCGAATAATAAGATTTTCAGGGAGGACGCGCTGTTATTTAGTCGCGGCTAACACAAGATAAGTTATAAACGGTTTTATTCGTTTCCAATCGCCGTGAGGTTAGATTCTGACCGTTATTTTCCGAGAAAAATTCGTTTTTGGGCTTCTGTTGGAGCTTCAATTTGTTAAATTTGGTCTACTGTTGCATTGTTGTCAACTCTGCATTCGTTTCGGCCTTAAACACACTAATCTCATCGAATTTATACCATATTATCGGGTGGAGTGTATTGTTTACCTGTAGGTGGATATCTAAGAGTTTAGTATTAAGAAAATCCAATTCCCTTCTGACATCACGTTTGGCTTCCCTAAGTAGGCCACAACTAGCTTCCCATAAGATATTCTGTGTTTTTTTGTTGTTCTTCCAGAACTTTACCGACATGCTTTTCGGCACAACTTTATTCCCGGCATCGTTGTAAAAAATGTAGGTCGTACAAATGTATGCTTCTTTTCGCGAGTAATTTCTCAAATTTTTTTCACAAAAAGAAAAGTTTTCTCCCCGTAGAGATTCACTATATTTGTTTTTAAGTTTGTGCGAGCACTAAATGTGTTAGGTGGTTTCCGTGAATTCATCCGCGTAGTTGATACCTGATCCCTGCTGGGATCGATGATAAAATGACGACGTTTCGGCAGGGTCACATCTGCACTCTTCAGGTCAGTTGGCATAATTCTCGTAGCCTTCTGCTTTCCCTTCTAGTTACTCGAATAATAACATTTTCAGGAGCGCGCGCGCTGTTATATAGTCGCGGCTCGGCGCCTATCGGTTGGCACCGTGAACAGCTGCATGTGATTGGCCCTTGGCGCTCAGTGGCTTCGCCTCCCGCTTGCTGATTTGTTATTTCCGGTTGAGTTGTTATAGGACGGGTCCGGGCCGGTACGGTGTTTAATAGAATTTTCCAACAATTCGATAAGTTCTGTATTTCAATGCGTGCGTTCAGACTATGAGGCCTCTTCGCTATTTCAATTTCATCAACTGATGAAGGTTCCCGACCAAAAATAATATATATCATATATATTGTCGTGCGGACAACCGAATGAGACCTCGAAGAGGGTAAACGACTAGTACATACACTAGAAAAAAAAACTTTATATAAGAAACTGGAACACCAAACGAACCATATTATTATGTAACAAATTTCAATGTCAACATTATATTCATATTTTGCATTGGCAATTTTCATTACGTTCCTTTAAAATTACGATATTATCGAGCAGTTCTGTTCTTTTTTCAAGATCACCAGTTTCCGCTTCCTCTAATTTCAGTTTTCAGCCGTGATAGTCCCATCTATCTTCTTTTTTCCTTCGATTTGTTTTGTATACTCTAACATTTTTTGTGTGTGCTCAATGTTGTGCTGCATTTGGTTATACTACAGTACTGTCATTAATAATACTTCTGTTATCTGCCGGAGTTTCTAACGTTTCTGTACAACTGGTTGTTTCTGTTGTGGTATTTGACAACACCTAAACAGAGGTTACCGATTTTTTTTCTACCCAAAATAGCCTCCATTTCTTGCGCATGTTCAAAAAAATACCTGTTTGGCTCTGGGTTCTATTGAATATCAATATATTTTAATTATATTAAAACACTAACCACTGTGGTAATTTTCACAAATTTATTTTATTTTATTTGACAATTTTTTCGCTCTGGTGACAGGCTTCGTCAGAATTAAATATTAAAATACAGGCTAAACTTCTGAATAAATTATATAGTGTTGTAAGATAATAATGAGTATATAGGTAAAAGCACAATATGTTTACTGTATAGTATTAGTGAAGATACGCATAGCGTGCCTTTAGCTCTGTGGGAGCCCTTGCCAGGTTTTCAGGCACGTGGTTAGAGTCGTGGCAGCAGTTTCCCATAATCTTTCTGACTGTCCGGGCTGTTCTAACAGGACGGCTTTTTGCATTTGTTGGTTGTGCGTCCATGTATTTTAAACTGTTTAGTAGATGTTTTGGGACTAGTCCTGTCGTTGACATAACAATTGGTACAGTTCGTGTGTTGTTCATGTCCCACTGAGTCTTTATTTGAAATTCCAAATCTCTATATTTGGTTATTTTCTCAGCCTGCTTGACATTTATATTATTGTTATTAGGAATTACTATGTCAATTAAAGTTGTTTTCCGAGCGACTTTATCTACCAGAACTATATCGGGTCTATTGTGAGCAACAGTCCGATCAGTCAGTATCGTGCGGTCCCAGTACAGCTTGTAGTTGTTATTTTCTAAAATAGATTCTGGTTTGTATTTATAGTATGGTAATCATACAGACTATGATACTTCAAGTTTCAGTGCTAGTTCCTGGTGCAGTATTTTAGCCACAGCATCGTGTAGTTCTTTGTATTCAATTGCAGCGAACGCTTGATAACCTCCTGTGATATGCTGGATAGACTCAGATGTTTGGCAACCGTACCAGCATCTGTCGTTTTTAATAGAAGGGTCTTTAACGATGTACTTTAGATAGTTCTTAGTTGGGATTACTTGATCTTGGATTGCCAATATAAAGCCTTCCGTTTCAGGAAACCTATGACCAGAGATCAACCAGTTGTTCGACGCTGCACTGTCAACATAATCTTGTTTGACGTCATTTATATGTCTTCCATGAAGGGGCTTCTTTTTTCATTTCAGCAGTTTCTGATAAGTGGTCTGGTGGTGTAATTGGACGTGTTGTTGTGTCAGTCGCAGTGGTGTTGAGTCATCAACCTGGCACATGACTCTGTGTAGATCAGAAAATTCTGCGAGTTTCTGGAAATGACTACGCAAAATAGAAATTTGTTGATCTAATAGTTTGCTTAGATCTGCCAATCCTCTTCCTCTTTCATACCTTGGCAAATTTGTACGTCAACAGAGTTCTTTGGATGGTAATCTTGAGCTTTTGTTAGTAAAACTCGAACTTTTCTTTGTAATTTTTCAATGTCAGTCTCGCACCAATTAACTATACCGAAAGAGTAACTGAGCACTGAACATGCGTAGGCGTTAATAGCCTGAAATAGATTTTTACTGTTTAGTCGTACCCTTCTATAAAACTCTGCTGTTAGGTCCTTTTTCATAATCAAGTGATCAATACGTTGAGCCTGCTTTATTCCAAGGTATTTGTAAGTATGACCTTCCCCCATAGATTCAATTGAGGTGCTATCTCCCATTTCGAAGTGCCCCTGCTGTATTTTGCCTTTAACTATATTAATAATTCGGCATTTGTCTAAGCCAAATTTCATATGGAGGTCACTAGAGAACCCTTCTACTGTTGTTCCGTGGCTGTCATCAACTTTAAGTCGTCCATGTATAACAAATGGTTTAACTTTAATACTTGTACGTTGTTGTGTTTGAGACTGAACCCAAAATTTGTCAAGTTCAGTTTGTTTGAAAGAGGGTTCATAGCCAGGCAGAACCACAGCGGGCTAAGAGAGTCTCCCTGGAATATAGCCCTTCTGATTGGAATCTCATTAAGTGAGATTTTGGTTTGCCAGGTGGACGTGGCATATTCTAAAAAGTTAATAATACAAATAATCTCTTTATAGAGTTTCAGTGCCTTCATGAGCCAATCATGTGGAACTGAATCAAATGCCTTTTTGTAGTCCACATATGCCATGTAGAGATTTCGTCGTTGGGCGTGGGCTTGATTGCAGACAACGGAATCAATTATCAGTTGTTCTTTGCAGCCCGAATTTTTCGCTCATTCCTTTTGTTGTTGAGTAATTATGTTGTTCAGTTCATAATGTTTGAAAATGCGATGATTAATGCACGATGTTATGAGTTTGTATAAGGTTGGAGGGCAAGTGATTGGTCGTTACTTTGCGGGGACCTGTATACATAGGTTGTCCTTTAGTGAGAGGTATGTAGCATCGCGCGTAAGGAAAATAGGCATCTTGTGTGGGTGGGTAATTACGTCATTTATAAGGGATGTTAGTGTTTCGTGGGTTGCATAGAGTTTCTTTATCCAGTGATTCTGCACACCATCTGGTCCTGGTGTTTTCCAGTTATGGAGGTGCTTCATTATGTTGGATGTGTCTTCCGTTGTAAATTGTATGTGTTGCATGCTATCACAGTTCTGAAATGCCAGTCGGCATTCTTCAACCAACCTTCGCCAAACCAGTCATTACAACTTTAAAAATATATGTCAAATAATATTCTTATTTTTGTCTAATCTTTTCCATTTGAAAATTGGTTGAATCTATAGTCTATACCTACAAGACATATAAAACAGGGGTTTGGTATCTGAGAGGGCAATGCAAAATATATTGTTTCAACTATTATTTTTGTACCCACAATAACCAAATTATTCATAGCAAACCAAAAATTCAAATAGTAAGACATTAAAGATCAAAGGTACTTGAATGAATTAAACAAATGTGTTGTCTCGCCATCTAGCCGCCAATATACCTGTAACTAATAACTCAGTAAACTTCCTATAGATGGACAATCTCATATATGAAATTACTGAAAAATATAAAACAATTTTTGGTTCAAAGATTTAGACAAATGTAATATCTAGCCATGTATGTTACCATGATATCTGGTTCTTACATCAACTGAGAGCTCCCTCCAGTTCAGAAATGCAATTCGCACTTCTAAATGTCACTAATAACTTATCAATAAACATTGTCCGCAGCACAACTGTATTAATAATCCACTTTAAAATATTATTAAGGATTTCCTTTACTTAGATAGTTTTATCGTCTGGTAAAAGTTAAGTTCATGACATTTCTGAAAATGAGGAGGAGAGGGCGTCCAACGCTTCACGACAATATTGCCTACGACATCCTAGAGAACTATGCCAATGCAATATATAATAACCAAACTAAACAGCTCATTTCAAAAAATGGTCCTATCTGGCAAGAAATATCCCTGGAATGTCAACATATGAATACGACGATATGTAATAATCAGGGGAAAATACGAGATAAAATAACCGGAAATAAAGCACGTCTTGGTAATCTGATATAAAAAATGCGGGATTTTCGTTATTTAATACTCTGTATCTCGAAAACTAGTAATAGTATCTGTGTCACCCCATCGACTCTTTTTGTCAGAACACCAACTTCTACAACATACCAAAATTTCAAACAATTTGAGGGAAGTCCATTTTTCCATAAGAAAGGTGCCTGGTCCTTTAGGTTGTTTGCACCCCTTCCAGTAATTTGAATGTGGTCGTGTAACATACTCTTGGAAAGCTGGTAAATCGTAGATCATGCTGGTTTTTTTCAAAATTTATTAATCATTAAATTTGAAAAAACTGCATAATTGGGGGGTGGTTTGCATCCCTTCCAAAAATTTGAATACAAACGTGTAATATCCCGTTGAAAAGCTCGTAAATCGTAGATGAGGCCGGCAGTTTTGAAACTGAATAAAGCATTTAAGAAAATATATATAACCGACTTCTACCTATAACTAAAAAGCTAAAAATAATTATAACAAAATACAACTCTAGCAAATAAATAACACATTCAATGTTGTAAGGTACCTACACAGGAAGTAAAAAATGTAAACATTAAAAGGTGCTCATTCTGTACAAATTAATTACCTACCAATCTAGAATATTTTTGAAGTCGGTGACAAGCATATCTAAAATCCTTCATTGCGTACTTATCTACTAATTCATCAAACTTGATTGTTGCTTGGCACCGACTTCAAAAATATACTAGATTGGTAGGTAATTAATTTGTACCGAATGAGCACCTTTTAATGTTTACATTTTTTACTTCCTGAGTAGGTACCTTACGACATTGAATGTGTTATTTATTTGCTAGAGTTGTATTTTGTTATAATTATTTTTTTCTTTGAACTCAGGTAGTTTTCATTCTTTATTTTTTATTTTGTATGTATAACCTTAATAGAAAGAACCATGTAACATCGAAAGCCTCAACATTACACAATGATACTTTATCATTTAAATTGACAGGTAAATCTTTACGAACAAAATCTACTAGTACGCGTTGACTTAATAAGCCCAAAATATATTTATGCCTTATGGACTACGCCATGTAACCTTTTTTTGAACTTTTTTTGACAACCCTGTATAACTAGATAATTCTACTCAAACCTATGTACCAACCAGCCTGTATATACGACTGCCCATGGACAAGCATAAATTTGTTAGCTGCCTTCTGTAAACTATAGGACGGAGTAGAATCCATCCTATACTTACAGAGTCAAATCCGTCCTATATTTCAACCATAGTATATAACTCTTTGTGGGCTACCCCATAAATTATTTCCTTTTTAACATTTTATGTTATCGCCCTGTGTAACATTAATTCCTCTCCACACTTTATGCAACTTCTTATGGGTAATAAAAGAAATAATTTTTTAATCACACTGTATAAATATAATTCAACTCCAGCATATATTTCAACCATTCTGTATATGATTTGCTTATGTCCACATCATATAACAGTTTTTTAATCACCCTATATAATTTTAATTTCACATTTTTTTCAACATTTTTATACCACCAAACGTCCAGTCCACCCTATATTCCAACCATCCTGTATATACGGCTGCCTACGGACCACTATCATTCTAGTCCGTCCTATATTTCAATCTTCATATAAATGCAACTCCTTCTACCACTTTACTTTGTGCTTTTGTTTGCTATAACTAAACACCTTGTCTATAAGCCACCAAGTACCAGTTTAAAGTTTGACATGTGCTGTCACTGAATTTTCTATTAGGCCGGGAAAATGTGACAACCAAAAGTACCGTCTTCGCAAAATGGAAAAATTTGCATTTAAATAGGTATTTGCCTGGTACACAAACAAAGCGAGCTTGGTACTCATTGATTTAAGGAGCCAAAAATACTATGCTTTACTACCTATATGGTTAAAATGTACATAGAAAATTTTCAAATTCGCAATTAATACTTCTAGTGCCTAAAATTACCGCACTATTACGTTGGAATTAAAATATTTATGAGGAAAATGTCCGTTATGTCATTTCGATGAAATTTTTGATAACAAATTTGGAATTTTCGGCGAATTTCTGCAAAACTGCAAGTTGCACGTCGCAGAAAAGTATATGAGATCACCTAAGGATCTTCCTTAATAGATTAAACGTTAAAAAACTATACACATCCATAAGGAGTTATCGAAAAATCGACTAAAATATTAGGGATATTGGTGGATTTCCATGCACGCATGTGTTCGTTCACAAATTTTATCACTTTATCAATAGAATTCTTTTCCAAAATGTGAAGTTCCACCAATCCAGATATATACTCTATTAAACAAGACAATATTCGTTCAAAACGGTGCACCACAGGAGAAGAAATCAGGTAACATACATAAAAAAAAGCGAAAAAATCACATAATTTAGAAAAACTGGTAAATTTAGGGGGTTGTTTGCACCTCTTCCAGTAATTTGAATGTTGTCGTGTAATATACCGTTGGAAAGCTCGTAAACCGTATATCATGTTGGTATTTTTCGAAATTTATTAATCATAAAATTCGAAAAAACTGCATAATTGGGGGGTTGTTTTTACCCCTTGGACATTTTTAGATGTTTATGTGCATTACACCAGGAAAGAGCTTGTAAATCGTAGATACTTTTATTAGATTTTAAATTCAAAATTAAACTTTAATATTTTTTCGGGGGTGGTTTTCACCCCTTAGGCAAATTTAGGGGTTGACGTTCAATACGTAAATTAAAAGCTCGTATATAGCTCCTAATTTGAGACCCTTAACAGATTTTCTTTAGATTGTTTTTCTGAGATGGCGGTGCTAACTTTACGTAAAGTTAGCACCGCCAATAGTTTTTTGCACTTTTTCCATAATAAATATTGAGCTCAAAAATCAGTTTAGGTAAACTACACTATGTATAATCTCAATAAATTCAATTTAATCACATAGTTAGCGATGACTATTCCTGTATTATATCAAAAATATAAGATCTACAATGCAGCTGCTGTTAAATAATGCTTTTAGGTTCTCAATTTAAGTATGTGTATTGAAATTGAAATTTTTCAAATAATACATTGATAATTTTCACTTTTTCACATTTAATTGAAACCTAACGGTTTACAATGTTATGATATGTCAAAGTCAAATCAAAATAATCAAACTCGTTAAAACGAAGATGGCCGAGAACAGTAGAATTACCTGTTGCCATGATGTCAGAACTAACAATTTATCTTGAATCCCACTAATTGTTTTCATATCATGGGCTTTATAGTCTTAATTAAACCGTATGAAACTATTAGACTTTAAAATAGAAACAATATAAAATAATTAAAAGCATAATGTTAAAATAATATATTATCGGAAACACATTGATCAGTTGCCACACAATACTAATTTTAGTTGACAAACAATATTTAGAAAGAAATGAAAGTTTAAAACTTGCGAGTGCCACATAAATAGTTTTTATTATATAATATAAATTTTTATGCGTTAGATCTGAATAGCGTGATAGTTTGGATTAACTTTTGAAACTGATCAAAATTTATTAATTTTAATTTAGTTTGTTTTTCCAGTCTATCGATTACGATTTTCTCTCCAAGCAATCTGGCGGCACTGTTTGGCATTTTTTTATTATATTTTATTTAATGGAGGAACCAATATTATAAATTAATATAAGCATTCTGCACTGAAGGTCGTCAGTAGCTACTAAACAAACAAAATGAAGAAAATCGGTTGAGAGACAGAGGAGAAAATGGTACCTAATCGTTTTGTCTTTGCCTATTTATATATAGATATAGCATGTTATCTTTAAGAGATAGTAAAAATAATATAGTTTTCAATCTTCATTTACTTACATCTCTGAAACATAATAAACAACTTAGTGCATACCATCCATAACTTCCGTGAATTATATACCCATCTTCCATACAAACTACATAATCAATAGGTCAGGCAGATGGAGCTGACCCAGCACTCCCAAGATCATATAAATTAAAAACGACAGCGGGAGCGGCCAGTCAGCTTCGCGATGTCGTGTCCTAAATATCTTTTTATATTTTAATTTTCATGTTTTACTAATTTAAATTGTACTTATTCAATAAATTGATTTTTTAAAAAGGCGATATTGAGTACGTGCTATGTTATTCCTGTTACTATAAGGCATGTGGTGAGAGATTATGACTAGCAAAAATTTTTGTGAAGGAATAGTTAATCATTACGAACAGATAATTAACAGAAACGTTTATAACTTATGAATCAACCTGCATCCACAGTTCATCCATTATAAAGTAATAAAATATATTTCTATAGAATTGTCTGTGATCAGTAAATATTTCCATGAAAGACTCATGTTTTAGTACTCACATCGTTCCTTCAGGCGCTTTGGTTGCCGTCCGGTATACGGAACGAGTTCAGTAATAAAAGTTCATGTACCAAAACATTAACAGTTGCTAATCGGTTGGCAATCGTCTAAAGGAACGAACCTTTTATTTGCTGAACGGAGCCAGTTCGCGCATATTAAAGGAAGCTGTAGGATAAGCTTAAGCGTTTGGAAAATACAAAATAATAATATTTTTTTATATGTAACCAGATGAAATGACAATAAATTCATAGGATCATTCAGTTTTATGTTTTTGGAAACGAATGTAATACATCTATGTGAATTTATGGGTTAATTTCGTTCTTTAAGGTGGTACTAATATAGTTTATTGGAATTATGGGTAGATCATCAAAGTTTTACCCATTGCAAAGTGTTAACTGGGCCTGTAATGTTAGTGGAAATGGATAAGTTAATTCTAACAGGTACGAGGTGGGAAGTGGGATATATACCTTTTTCTGCAGAAATTCTGATGTATCTCACCTTTAAAAGGTTGTATTTTGAATCTCGGATTAAAAATAACAACCCTTAATAAATTATAAATTCAAAAATTAATTCTGCCAAATTATCACGGTAAACATAAATGAATTACTCTCATCTAACCAAAAAAAGTATTCTTTTTGTAATCCGTCTCCAGGAATTGTGTATTTGCAAATAAACTATCAAAGAAAAGAAATCCGTATAATAAAGTAAACAGACTGAAACTCAAAACCACGAATTTCTGAGTGTTACACTTCGTTGTACAAATTCTATATAAGTTTTTTTGATAGATGGATGGACAGGTGGAAGATTTTCACGATGAAAATTAAAGTAGTAGCAAAAAATCGTGAACGGGATTGTGAAACTGAACAAAAGGATGAATACTGAAGAAATAAATTTACCCGACAATGAAAGTTTTTTCTAGGGTAAAGACAAAAGTACCAAGTGGGACCACAAATCAAGATTTAATTTAGTTCGTACAAAACGCCCAACCTAGAAAGTTATTTACCAAACCTAATAGGGAATGTAAGAAATGGTAGAATGCCCTTAGAATGTTAAACGTTTTTGTTTACGAATGTAGTGTTGGATAACATAGTGACTTACACAAATCGATGGGAACATTGTATTGTTGAAGAAAACTACGATTATGAAACCCATATTGTTGAAATGAATGTTTTGTGGGAATTTTGGTATTATCTGTGGTATATAAAAATAACAGGGAGACTCTAGGAAACAAATGGAGATAGCAATAAAAATTTTGACTTGGCCATGAGCATACAGAGGATTACATTAATTTCTCACCGACTTAGACTAAGATGATCGCAATTTTAAAACAAGCATTTCTTCTGTTGCTACCTTTCTTTTGTATCCTATATATTTGTTTTTTAAGTAATTCCATTCTCAAAGCAGCATGTTCTAAGGTTGGTAAAATTTTAAACCAATAACAACAAAATTTCATTTTTCGAATTTTATTATTGATGCCAGAAACCTGATAATACAAAGGAATAAACTCTTTTGTGATGACTAAACCTTGCATTTTGTATATATTCACCAATGCTTTGAGCAGTTTACGTATAAAGTGAATGGGGGGAAAAAATCATTCACACTCGCTTTCAAGGTAACTCCATAGCCAGTTTTAACTTATATCTGGGTTCATCATTTTACACTAAAGTGGTAAGCTGGACGGATATTGACTTGTTTGATCCCATATCTAAATAATTTGGAACAGATCATATACCGCATTAGTATACAATTGTATAACAATTTCGTAAAAATGCTAAGTAGTGGTTGCTTAACCTGAAAATAAGGTATAGGCAAGCTTCCAGACATCATTAGATATAAAATGAAAGCCAAAGTGAAACAAAAGTAGATAATCATTTTCACTATAGTGCACACCAAAACGGGAACAACAAAAAAAAAACAGAAATTTTCTGACATAGCAATGACTACATTTTGAAAGAATATTCACTTAATTCACTGTTAATAAAGAAGCAACTAAACAGGAAAAACAATTTACTTCAATAATGTTATGTGCATGAGGGAAATAAACATAATAGCTGTTCATTACAATCGTCACAGTAATTCTAAGCTACTGGAGCCATGAAAGCTTATGTCGTATTCCTCTGCATGTCCCTCACTGAAATTAACAATTTAACTGGCCTATCTAAGTTACTTTGAACAACATCATTTAGCGAATGCACCTGTTAGTTCCTAGCTTCCGTATTATGCGTCGTTATTCTCCAGTCATGCTGAAAGTTGTTATGCCTTTGTTACTAAAGAACTTGTTGTTAGCTACTAATTAATTAAGTGCATAGATGCAACCCATCGGTAATCCCCTATAGTAATTGGTGTTTAACTCCTATTAGAGTTCGAAATAGAGAACGAAAGTCTGGATATTTGAGGTCTTTGCTTAATCTCTATTTACCAAATGAATAATTATTTTTATAATATTTTAAAGTTTCCTAGTAGGGCGGGAGTTAAGTCGAAACACATTAGACTATGGTATGATAGTATGACTTGATATGTCAGTTAATTAGTAGCATGCCTGTCGAAATTATAGTAATGTACAATGAAACCGTAAGGCAAATCTATACTTATAACCAAATCGTGAATTTTATGTTTTTGTATATTGACGGTTTTTGCATCTCGCATCACGCATAAACTACTACTGTTTCAGACTGAAACTGAAAAATATGAACTTTATTATGAATAACATTTAATGTTAATTTTATTAAAATCAACTCACTGAATCAAAAGATATTCAATTTATAAATTTAATAAGAAACAATTTAAGGATCCTATTCATGAATCATTAGAACGTCCATTGGTGCTTGGTTCCTCTGACTATCGAGGCAGTCAGTTTATTTGAACCAATGTATGTATATTCTCCTAGAGGTGTTATTCTTTTGTAAGCAAAATAATATATATGATATATATTGTTTCTGGTCGGGAACCTTCATCAGTTGCACTTCGCAGAATAGAATGTCCTCTCGAGCACTTATTTATTTATTTGATACATAACAGTTAATTTGTAGACGCGAGATGTAAGACCGCCATCTAGGATTTTCGGGGAAACTAGAACAAAGAGGTTCCGAATCTAGAGCCGTTCCCTGTAATTGCTGTTCTCCCATAACTCCTTGGTTAGAATGTCACGTTAAAATTTTCAAGACAATATATATGAACCTCAGTGTGCTAGGTCCCCCGAAAATCCTAGATATCGGTCTTACATCTCGCGTCTACAATCTATGCATGTTTATTTTTACTTTTCAATGTTCATTTTGTGTAATTCTGTTAGTGTAGATATGGTTCTATTGAAATTTTGGAATGGCATTCTGTTTCATTTTTGTTATAATATTAAAAAAAAACAAATCTAAATTGATAGTTTCCTATGCACATATGTTATAATTAATTCGGCAGGATTTCCTGATACAATTAATTTTTGTTTTATAATACACATGTAATATTACCACTAACTTAATAATAATAATAATTAACTAATCTTTATTTATTATTTGCTTCAGACATTCATGTTTTTTCAATAACCCCAAAAATCATAGTCATAACTCACCTGTATATATGCTTAATAAATACAATAATAAATAATAGCCACTCTGTTTGTATAAAATACAACGATAAATTCCAATTATTTCCCAATTTTTGTCAGTTTTCGTGACTTTTCAGCAACAGACTGAAAATTTTTATACTAAGTAATAGAATCCTGGCCGATTAAATAATTAATTAGTGAGTTTTATCCGAGACGCTACTACTTATTATTTATAGAACCTTTGAATTCTGAAACTTCCCAAAAAGTTTTATTTTATGACTAAATAATTGATCACAATCTCAGTTTCATTAGTTTGAAGGTTCCCAATGCTCAAATATTAATTTAATTAAGTTTTCAGCCATCTAAATTGCATTTCGATGTTTAATATCGAATGAACTTTATTGTGTGACCCAGTATCGTACTTACCATCTTGCTTTACAAAAAAATTTCGAAAAGGAAAATATGCTAGTGGATTTTGTAGATTAGATAATAATAATTAATTAATCCTGTGAACTGATGACTCATTTTTCATTTTTGTATTTTGACTGAATGAATGTATAATACACATAATTTATAAATTCATTATTCCTGTTAAAGATATTACATAGGTTTTGCTCTGCAGGTAACAATCATTTAGAATTTCACGGATGTATTTATATACATCCAGTATTTCTATACTATAATACCAGGCATTTAATTTTCATTTTATACTTTTGTCTGATACATTTTTGTATGATCAAGGAAAATATGACTGGACTATGTGTCCTGAAAAACGATACCCTTATCTTACTTAAAAGTAGTGCTCACAAGCCTTATATTTTGGGGCATCTATGGAAATTAATCTTACAGTTCGAACGAAGTTATGACCAAAGTTAAATTAAGGATTTATTCTTATGCTGATCTAAATCAGGTCCTTTAGAAAAGAGCATAGTTAAATATTAAACAAGTTCCGGGGCATACCCAGCTTTTAGTTTATAGAGGGGAAAAGCAGAAACAAAATTGTTCTAGAGCGGGGAAAATGGGGAAAATTTTGTACTAGAGGAAGGAGCAACTCTGAAAAATTCTTCGTCAAGAGGGAGGGAAGAAGCATGTCAGCACATTTATGGGAAGCTTTCAAGGCTCATGGTAGGTTTTTCAGGTCTATGGGTGGGAAGCTGCCTTATGTAGAGGGGCAGCTAATCGAAACATTCTTTAAATTGGGTTCTCAAACAGTTATGTTTCGAGAATGAAAATCCACTTGAAAAAATAAGGTCCGGGTATTTGGTAATTACATATTTTGCCATACATTTAAGTAAAAACCAATTTGCGGTTAACATCCCTAAAGTGTTCAACTTCAAATATATTCATTATTTTTCTCGACGCAAAGAAAAAAGTACTTTCCTTAGTCCGAAAAATTTTAAGTGTGATCCTTATTTGAGAGCCAATTGCAAAACTTCTATCAGGATCACCTGGATATGGTTTCTGGAAAATGTGTATCTTGGTAACATGTGGCACATCCATATCTGTAGAATCTGAAGAAGGGTTCGCATATATCTAAAAACCATTGCAAACAAATGTCAGATGTTACAAATTTCATATTTTTAAAATTTATTTTACCTCTGCTTATAAGTTTTTCAAATGCCTTCTTCCATTCTGGTTCTGTGATTTTTTTTGGGATTTCGAAAAGCACCACACTCAGTCAAATTTTAAACAATGTTCAAAGCCGGTATTTTCGTACTGTTTCTATAAAATTTCTAATAAAATATCTTGTTTTTCTTCATTTGTTAAAATATGTATACTTATTCTAATTTCACTTCGGTGGAGTCAAGGCCACCCTAGAAGAATTTTTTTTAGTTCTAATTTATGGTTTGAGATAGCACATTATAAAAATTGTATATTTATGAAGTCTGAATAAAATGCACTATACTTCTGTGAAAAAGTTTAATGCAACTTCCATGTAAAGTTGATTATGGCAGCCGAAAAAAGAAACGTCGGGTGTCAAGTCTGAGAAAATAATCGTACAGAGGAAAAAAAGGATACGATAAAAATAATTTAAGACGCGAGATGTAAAGACCGACATCTAGGATTTTCGGGGAAACTAGTACATAGAGACTGAAGTTGGCAGACAATGTAACTCGTTCCTCGAAGTTTAAGGAAACTTCGAGGAAATAGTACATAGAGGTTCCTAATCTGGAGCCGTTCCATGTAATTGCTGTTACCCGTAACCCCTAGGTTAGAATGTCAGGATGAAATTTTCAGGTTAACTTCACCTGTCAGAGATATTGAATACCCTCTTCGAGGTGCCATTCTTTTGTACGCAATACATTATATATAATATATGTTGTTTCTGGTTAGGGAACCTTTTGTATGTATAAAAGAATGACACCTCGAAGAGAGTATTCAATATCTCTGACAGGTGAAGTTAACCTGAAAATTTCATAATGACATTCTAACCTAGAAGTTACGGGTAACAACAATTACATGGAACGGTTCTAGATTCGGAACCTCTATGTGCTAGTTTCCCCGAAAATCCTAGATGACGGCCTTTACATCTCGCATCTTCAAATTTAACGAGATGTATCAAATATATTAAGGAGTGTTCGAGAGGACATTCAATTATGGAGCGCCACTGATGAAGGTTTCCTAACCAGAAAGAATATATATATATATATATATATATATATATATATATATATATTGCAATATAGTCCGTGGATTCAATTTAAAATTATAAAACTAATATTCACTTTCACTTTTCTAGAACTTTATTTACATTAAAACAGCTGTTTCAAATAATATTCCCATATACACTAGTCGTCGCGGTATAACTGAACTCTCGATCGTAGCTACTTCCTTTATAAGCCAGCGTAGAAAATTCTCGTAAAATCATCATCACTCCTTCCGCTGCTGAGTCTTTTCGAGAACTGTTTTTTTTATCTTTTGACGTACTGAAATGAAACAGGGTCGGCTTTGGGTAGATTTCGTAACATTGCCCTCCCTTTAATTCTGATCGTCCCGATCAAAAACATCCTCTCAATGGTAGGGAGTGAGTCGATCTAAATGAACCACCTTCAATTTATTCTTGGGGTTTTGACGGATCCGGTAGACGACGTCATTCTACCTCTTGACCATCTCGTATGGACCATCCCAGGAGGGTGTAAGGTTTGGGGATTTTCCCTTTGCTCCATTGGGGGTTGTACAGCCAGACTTTGTCCCTCTCCCGGAACCCGACTGAATTGGCCTTGAGGTCGTATCCGGTCACTGGTGGCCAACATCTGCGTTCGGGCTAATTCGTGTATTGCCAGCATGTTATGTCGGAGCTGGTCGGCATAATCGTCGATGTCTTGGGGAGGTTTTTCGGGGGAGCCAAATGCCAAATCGCAGGGTAATCGCAGCTCCTTTCCGAATAGGACCCTGGCTAGGGTCAGGCCTGTACTATTATGTACAGCAGAGCGATATGCCAACAGGAATAGGGGAATATGCTCATCACAATCACGCTGGTTATTGCTGACGACCTTGGATAGGTGTTGTTCCAAAGTCCTCTTGAATCTTTCAACCATTCCGTCTGACTGTGGGTGTAATGGCGTTGTTCTCGTTTTCCTGATCCCCAACATCGTGCAGACCTTCTGGAATACATTCGATTCGAAGTTACGCCCCTGGTCTGAATGTAAATCCATCGGGACGCCAAACCTGCTGAATAGTTGTTCTACTAGCACCGTCGCTACCGTGGTTGCCTCTTGATTGGATATCGCATACGCCTCAGGTCATTTGCTGAAGTAATCCATTGCGACCAGAATGTATTTGTTCCCCCTCTCAGACTCGGGAAACGGACCGCCGACATCGATAGCAATTCTTTCAAATGGGACGCCCACATTGTACTGCTGCATTCTGCCCTTGGTCCGGGTCTTCGGGCCCTTACTGGATGCACAGATGGCACATTTGCGGCACCAAGCTCTGAAGTCCTCGAAGTAATTCACCCTGTAGTACCGCTGGCGAACTTTGTCAAGGGTTTTATTCATGCCCAGGTGGCCTCCGGTACATGTACTTCGGTCAGGATGGCTGGTACCTTTTTTTTCGGAACTACCTGTTGGGACTTGATTTCTCGTCCATCAGCGCTTTCCCAATCTCGCTTGAGCATTCCATTGTCTACTCTTAGAGAGTCCCATTGAGCCCATGACGATTTCAGCACGCCGGAGTATCTAGCTACCTCGTCCCATCGTGGCCTGGGCGCCCCTCTCGTTTTGAGTGACAAGATTGGTTCGATGTCTGGATCAGCCATTTGGTCCTGGATGCACTGTTCCGTTGTCCAATCTTCATTGGCCTGCACTCGAATCTGCCTGATGGAGATACCCTCTCGCTGTTCCGTCTTCAGACAATGTCCGCATTCCACTCTACAGGGTCTTCTGTATAGGGCATCGGCATTATTGTGCAAACGGCCGGCACGGTGTTCCACCTTGAAGTCGTATTGCTGTAATTTCTCCATCCATCTGACCAGTTATCCTTCCGGTGTCTTCATGTCCAGCAGCCATTTGAGTGCGGCATGATCTGTTCGGATTAAGAAATGACGAACCATAGAGGTATTTGGGGAAATGGTCTACAGCCCTTATTATTGCAAGAAGTTCTTTTCTGGTGACGCAATAATTTCTTTCCGGTTTCGAGAATCCACGGCTGTAATACTCGATCAATATCTCTTCACCATCTTGCACCTGGGATAGGACGGCCCCCAAACCTGTGTTGCTGGCGTCGGTGTCTAAGATAAACTTGCCGGACTGTATAGGAAAGGCTAGGATTGGGCTGGAACACAGTGCTGCCTTCAGTCGCCTGAATGATGTTTCGCAATTCTGATTCCAATGGAAGGTCTCTTTCTCAGTGGTCTGCCGATGTAGAAGGGCAGCGATGGTGGAAAATCCCTCAACAAAACGCCGGTAGTATAAACAGGGGCCCAAGAACCTTCGGAGTTCATGTTTGTCTCTTGGAACTGGCCAATGACGGATGGCTTCTATCTTGTCTTCGTTGGTGCGAATTCCTGACTCGGACACAACGTGACCCAAAAACTCTACTTCTTTTTGGAACAAGGAACACTTCTTCGGATTGAGTCTCAGGTTGGCATTATTAATTCTGGAGAATACTTCGTCCAGGTTCTTCAGATGGTCGTCGAATGTCTGACCCATGACTAGAATGTCGTCGAGGTATACTAAGCACGTCCTCGATGTTATCCCGCTCAGTACATACTCCATTAGCCTCTCAAATGTAGCGGATGCGTTACATAACTCAAAGGGCATGACCGTGAACTGAAACAGCCCTTTACTGGTGGAGAAAGCTGTCTTCTCTCTGTCGTTTGCGTGTAGACCAACCTGCCAATATCCACTTTTTAGGTCTAGTGTGGAGAACCAACGGGAGCCTGCTAGTGTGGTCAAAGTGTCATCGATTCGGGGTAGTGGATAGCTGTCTTTCTTCGTGACATCATTCAACTTTCTGTAATCCACGCAAAATCGGGTGGTTCCATCCTTCTTTATAACTAGCACGACGGGAGCAGACCATGGACTGATGGATGGCTCAATAACTATATTGTGTAACATGGACTCGATGTTTTCCTCGACTGCCTGTTGTTGCCCCAATGGTAGTCGTCTAGGTGGTATTCTGATGGGTTGAGCTTTTCCGGTATCTATTCGATGCTGTATGATGTTGGTGCGGCCGGTGGTTCCATCTTGACTGTTAAAAATTTGCCAGTGCTTTGTGATAAATTGCTTGGCTTTCTTCTGGTTCTCTGGTGTCAGGTATGTCAAATGGTCAGCAAACTGTTGTAGGAACTCTTTACTGGGCCCTGTCTCCTTCACCGACGTCTGGTACACTTCTTCGCAATTGATGATGGTCTCTACTGGATCGAAACAAGCTATCTCTTGACCATTGGCAATTCTGATGTCGTTGTTGGACAAATTCAGGACTCTGATTGGTATATCTCGTCCGGTTTTAACTATAGCCCGTCCAACTAAGTAGTCATGAGCTGACTGTACGGGCTCCACCATTCCAACGCAGCTCCCAGGATTGCTGTCTAGCTGCCCATGAATAATCTGTTCCGTTCGACCGGGAATTCTAGCTGAAGACTGCCACAATTTTTATGGGGGTGGCTGATATGTTGACGGGCCGTGTCAATACAAATTCCTCATTTCGGAACCGAAGAACATCATATCTCGGGTCGAACATAAATCCATGCTGGCTAATTAGGTCCATTCCCAGTATAAAATCGTCCTCAATATTCGCTACCAGAACCCTAAGCCGGATCATGTTATCCCCTATCTGTAGCACGACATCTGCCTCACCCTGTATTGACATGGACTCGCCGGTGACTGTTCTGAGCTGGATGTTATTGGTAACTGGCCGAATTTCTGATGCTCTCAAAACCCTGGATGTCGATGGTGATGGTAACTACTCGCCCATTGATGGTGCCTATGATGACTAGGCTGCCGCTATTTCGGCAAAATCCCCGGATTGATACTATCCTGGGGGCTGGTGGAGGGTGAGTCAGCATTCGCCCCCTTATGCTGACTGGTTGGAGTTTCCCTGGTTCGTTAGGTCGGTTTGTTGGCTACCCCTTGTTGGTGATCGTTCCGGTAGCCTTACTCGGCAGTCACGTTGGAAGTGTCCTGTCCGTCCGCAGCGGTAACATGCTTCTCTAGTGCCAGTTCTTTGTGACCGTTCTAATATTTTGTTCAGACCAGCCAGCAGCGCTTCAAATGGTGACTCTGACTCTTCCTGGTTAAAGGAAACTGCTCTGACCCTCGGCTTAGACATGTTCATGACGGCCTCTACTTCCAAAGCCCGAAGTAGAGCTTCATTACTTCATTACTTCTTGACGCCACTTAGTCTTAGATTTCGTTGTACTTCCACATCTCTGATGCTGTTTATGAAACTTTGTGTCGCCAACTGGTCTGGGTAGGACAAGTGAACTAACCGTCTAATCTCTGATTCAAATTCTTGGAGGTTTTCACCGGATTTTTGCGTTTTTCCATTCAGTTGGACTTGGTATACCTGGCTCAAGGATTGATTGTCGTATCGTTTGTCTAGGATGGCGATGATCTTGTCGAAATTGCCTTGTTCATCGACTGGAATGCTTTGGAGGAGTTCTAGGGCCGGACCTCTTAACGAAATTACCAGAGAAGTAGATTTTTCTCGATTATCCCATCCATTAGCTGTAGCCACAGCCTCAAATTGCCGTTTATACATGGGCCAAGATGAACTGCTATCAAATGTGGGTGGTTTACTAATGGAACCTCTGTACTCACGGTGTTCTGGTATTTTCCTCGCTGTAAGTCCTGTTGCATTTTTTAAATTTCTGTTTCTACCTTGTCCTGGATGACACTGATTTGGTCTTGAACTGTGTTTTGAATTGAAATGATTTCAACTTTTACCTGGCTTTGGATGGAATCGAGGTCATCTACTTTTGTTTCAAGAGTGTCCACGGAATTTTTTATGGTCTTAATGTTATCATTTATCTCTTTTATATCAGACTCAACTATTTTCATTCTTTAATTAACTGTTTCATTAACTTGTCTTACAATTTGCATTAGTTTTTCAAATTGCATTTGTCTTTTTTCTTCAGTTATTTTAAATTCATTTTGTCGTTTTTCTGCTAATAATTTAAATTCAATTTGTCGTTTTAGTTCAGTTTGATCTTGTTCTTATACAAATTTCGAGAATAATCCTTCCATTAAATTATGGTGTTTTGATTCCATGGCAGTGACAAGATTTTTTTATTCGCTTTTCATTGAAGAAACCATATTTTCTAATTCTATTTTACGTTTTTCATCGATATTAGTGACAAGATTTCCTAACTCAACTTTAAGTTTATCATCAAAAGATTTCACTAACCTTTGTTGAATTTCTTCTTGATGTTGTTTCTCCTTCTTGTCTCGTTTTTCTAGAATCTGTGCAATTTTTTCGTCTATCTTTTCCATACTACGAGTTTCCATAAATCAAATTACGATTTTAACTGCACTTAATCCTCTACTTCTGATCACCCAATTGCAATATAGTCCGTGGGTTCAATTTAAAATTATAAAACTAATATTCACTTTCACTTTTCTAGAACTTTATTTACATTAAAACCGCTGATTCAAATAATATTCCCATATACACTAGTCGTCGCGGTATAACTGAGCTCTCGATCGTAGCTGCTTCCTTTATAAGCCAAAATCAATCATCACTCCTTTCGCTGCCGAGTCTTTTCGAGAACCGTTTTTTTTATCTCAAAGCGTTTGTTGTCGTACTGAAATGAAACAGGGTCGGCTTTGGGTAGATTTCGTAACAATATATATATATATATATATATATATATATATATATATATATATATATATCTTGTAAATCACTTTTGAGTTTTTTAAAAAAATTATTTATTGAAATACAAAAAATTAAAACTTTAAATAAAACAGTAAATTGAAAATTAAATGAAATGACTAAATGGTACAAGTATACTAAAGATAAATGACGACCGTGGGAGCGCGTAGCTCTGATTTATAACATTAAGAAAGCTGATTAATCAAAAGAACGGTCAAGTCGATGCGTTCCCACGTTTACATTATGAAGCAGGAAACTGGTCAGCGAAATATGATACTTCGTATCATACACGTGCATGATATTTACGCCTAACAGCTCCCCTTTACCAAGAAAAGTTGATGCTGTAACATCAACTTTTGGAATTTACTAGACGCTAGCTAAATAAGCAAAAACAATAAAAATATGGAAATAAAATAAAGTTAAAGTGAACATAATGATTAAGTTTAAATAGGTTACATAAAATATGAAAAATATACAAAACATAAAAGTCAAATAAGAATAGAAATGTATCAAAAAGGTTCTCAATTCTATAAGTCTGGATGTTCAGGTTCCTCTTCGATTTGGGGCCTCAGTTTTGGTATCAGCCTGGAGAACGGTTTTGTCAGGGTACTCAGACTCTCTGGATTGGAGTTGTCGTTTTTCGGAGGTCTCTTAACGTGCCTTATTATTTTCAATGAGCTATATACAACAACAATTGTTACAATGATAATTATTGTAGCATACGTGAACCAGGAAATGTTTTTATTAACAAAGGGTTGGTTGATGAGATCATCGAGATCCCTTGAATACTGGTCCAGCTTGTGGTTGGCTATGGATAGTTCTTCCATGTTTAAGTCGTCCAGCTTCAGGGGCTTAAGGTCCGGAATTGCAAGTTTCTCAGGATGAGAATTGCAGCAATTGAATGGAATTAAAACTGGATGAGAATTGTCCGAAATGTTCATGAATTTTTGTGGTTCGGCCTGGATTTTCGTAATACCAACAAAAGCACTACATTCCGTTTGTAACCGAATGACAGAATTGTTCGTTAGCACTAAAGTTTTAGCGTCAATTCCTGGACAATTAATGGTCACATGTATGGGTTCCGATATGATTACAATCCACGCATTTGTTTCAAGTTTTTGAACATTGTACCCTCCACTGAAAACGATGGCACTTTTACAAGTTTCGGGGACACTACGAATGTTTTTCAGGAGCTGGTTTTGAGAAATCTCCTGTAATGCGGCAATCAAATGATCCGGTGTAATAATAGATGAGTGAATAATTTTCAAACGTGCAAAAGTTATTGAATTTAAAATATCGTTAAGGTTATCTTCAAGAAACAAATAACTAGCCATTAGTTTTTCACAAATTTCAAGAAATGATTGTTTGGCTTGAATAGTGGCTATCCGGTCATTTAGTTCATGTATCGTGAGGTTGATATTGTTAATGTCTTCATTAAAGATTTTCTCGTCTATTTGAAGTTTCTGAATAGTTTCATTAAAGTTTTTAATAATAGTGATTGTAACGCTCATTTGATTCTTTAAAAGATTTTCGACTTGTAGTTGTCCTTGGTTAAGTCTGTTTATGCTGCTAGTATAAAATTCGCCATCGGATGCGTCTAGGTTACCGGTTATTGCTTTAAAGATGGTTCCAGCACCGTCTATTAATCCGCGTTTTGGTCTTTTAGTGACTACAAATACTTCTGAAAATTTTGTTTTGATGGAGTCGGAGATTTGTGTTAAAAGGCTAATGTGTGTTTGGACGTCCACACGAATGGCACCTGTATCGTGAAATTTGAAGCCAGGCATAGGATCGACAGTTCGTTCTAAAGTATTGAGGATTCTGTTATTATTTTCAAATAGTTGATTAAGGGTTGTCAAGTTCCGGTGAACTAATAGAGTCCATTTATAGTTTGATACAATTATTCGACTTTCGTCATGGTAGTAGATACCGAGAGTGTTGTTAATCGGTTTGACGTCGTACTGTGAAACTGCTGATCCGAGCAGCAGAAGAAACCTGAAAAGAAAGTTAGTTTTCAGAATATGGTTTCATTCTGTCAAAGTTCACTTTCGTTCGTTGGTTAGTTCTTAGGTTTAGAAGTGTAGCAGAGTTATTGTGGATCTCAATAATTTGGAATGGGCCATTAAATTTGTTCTGGAGTTTGTTTTTTATTTGTGACTCTTTAACGTATACCTTGTCACCGATTTTGTATTCAGGAGGTTTTTTCGAAACGTGTTGGTCAAATCTTTCCTTCGCTTTTTGTTTTTGTAAGTTGGTCTTTTCGCGTGCAATTTTGTAATAGTAAGAAATTCGGTTATTTAGGTCTCGTACGTATTTGCTAATTAGTTCTTTTTGATTATAAAGAGTCTCTGGGGGTCTGCTGGAGGTATGTCCGAAAACGAGTTCGAAGGGGGTGAAGCCATGGGTCTTATTGGTTGAATTGTTATAGGCAATAATAGCATACGGAAGTACGTTTAAGGGGTGTTTGTCGGGATTTTCAGCTTTGTGAATGCGAATCATTTCTAGTAGAGTAGAATGAAATCGTTCCACGGAGCCGTTTGTTTGCGGGTGTCCCACGCTAGAGTAGGTAAGTTTGATGTCATAAAGTTTGCATAGATCTTTTAGTATGGCATTGTCAAATTCTCTGCCATAGTCGCAGTGGATACGTAATGGTGTACCGAAATGTTGAAAGTACAACATAATAGTACTAACGACAGATTTGGCGGATTTATCTGCCAAAGCATAGGCTTTGGAATTTAGTCAGTTCGTCTCTTATCGTCAAAATGTGATTTCTATTAGGAATTTCTAAGATGTCGATGTTAATTCTTTCAAAGGGTGTTTTAGGTGTCTCAGTTATGACGAGGGGATTATCTAAGTTTTTTCGACAATCTTTGGTTTGTTGACAGATTACGCAGTTCTTTATGAAGTTCTCAATGTCTTTAGTAAATCCCGGCCAGTTGAACCTCTCTTTGACACGGCGTATGGTTTCGTTTATGCCGCGATGCAAGTTGTTTTTTCCGTTATGAAATTGCTCGAGTATTAGTGGAATTTCGTCTTTGTTAGGAGTTTTTGTGATGTTTTGGCAAATCTTCCACTTAATGTCTTTTTCAGAGAAAATAAAGGATAGCATTTCCAGAATTGGAAGATCAAGGTTGTTTTCTACACAATATGTTTTCGATGGGGAGATAACGTCTTGATTTTTGAAAATAGATGCGAAAAGGACTTCATTTACGATTTCGAGATCGTTTGGAAGTGGGACTATGAAGTATTATCTCCTGCTAACAGTTTTGCTAGCGAATACGTTGATTTTAAATGTTTCAAAATCAGCGACTTCTTCGAAAATATCTTCGAATATGTCGTGATGGAATTCCTGAAGGTTGGATGATTGGGGAAAGATTAGGATATTTTTATTTGCCTTGTCTAGAAGTTGGCAATTAGAAAATTCGATTTTACTATAGTCAATTAAGGAAACAGTTTTGTAACGTTCAACAAAATTTTTGAATTCTTGGGATATCGTATCGGTAGTTATTTCGTTTATTTCAGGTTCGGAGGTATTGTCATCGTCTTCGTCATTTAGGGGTAAGATTTTGTGGGGTGTTAGTTTAGTTTTAGCCTGGAATAGTACGCACTCATCAAGGTGGTTGATTTTAATGCGTGATAAGGCGTCGGCGTTTTTGTTAATTTTACCCGGTTTGTAAATGATCTCGTAGTCATATTCTTCGAGTTTAAGTCTCCATCGGGCTAATCGACTTCCGGGGTCTTTTATCGAGAACAGCCACGTCAACGGGCGGTGATCGGTACAAAGTTGGAACTTTCGGCCATAGATTATCGGTCTCCAGTGCTTCACTGCCCAAACAATAGCCAACAGTTCTCTCTCAATAGTCGAATACCTTGTCTCGGCTTGACAAAGTGTCCTGGAAGCATATCCAATGGGTAAATCTTTACCTATTGGCCCTTGAGATAGTACAGCGCCGATTGCAAAGGCACTGGCGTCAGTGGTTAGTATGAAAGGTTCCTCGAAGTTCGGATAGATCAGTATTGGTGTCGAAGTTAAAGCACGTTTGAGTTCGTTAAAGGACGTGACGCATTCAGCGTTGAAATTAAACGGTTCATCCTTTTGTAAAAGTTTAGTTAGGGGTTTCGATATTCTCGCGAAGTTTGGAATAAACATCCGATAATAACCAGCAAGTCCCAAAAATGACTTAATATCTTTGGGGTTCTGCGGTTGAGGAAAGTTTAAGATACAGTCGACTTTCGACGGGTTGGGTTTTACACAGTCTTTAGTTATTAAGTGTCCCAAATAAGCGACCTCCTTGCGGAGAAACTCGCATTTGTCAGGCTGTATTTTGAGGTTTGCCTTCCTAAGTCTTTTAAAAACGTCAGTTAGTCTTGCTAAGTGTTCGTGAACGGTGGGCGAATAAACGATTATATCGTCCATGTACACCAAACATCTTTCGTTCTGGATTCCTATCAGAATATTGTCCATCACCCTTTGGAATGTTGAAGGGGCATTTTTCAACCCGAAAGGCATGCGAACAAATTCAAAATGACCGTTCTCTACAGTGAAAGCGGTTTTTTGAATGTCCTTGGACTCAATTTCAATCTGGTGGAAACCAGAAGCTAGATCTAGGGTGGTAAAATACTGGCACTTGCCAAGTTGGTCTAACAGATCGGATATGTTGGGTAACGGATATTTGTCATTTATTGTCAGTTCGTTTAGTTTTCTATAGTCCACGACTACGCGCCATTTCTGTTTCCCGAAGGCGTCGAGTTTTTTCGGGACAACCCATACAGGGGAAGACCAGGGAGAATTTGAGGGACGAATGATGCCCTGTTCTAACATTTTCGAATCTTGGTTACGGACTTCCTCTTTGTGAAATTGGGGATAGCGGTACGATTTAGTGTATATGGGTTTGGCGTTGTTTGTGTCGATGGAATGTTTAATTTCATTCGTGAAACTAAGATGGTCACCTTCTAAGTAGAAAATGTCGGAAAAGTCAAGACAAAGTTGTTGTATTAGTTCGGCCTCTTCCTCGTTAAGGTGTTCGAGTCGGAGTTGATTGTTAATCTCCGTTTGTCTGTCGAAGTTAGGATTAGTTGCAAACGATTTACAGAGTAATTTTGAATGGGTTCTAATTTGATAGTGTCGAAATTTACAGTTTTTGGGCAGGCGTTAGCGTTTAAGATGGATGTCAAAAATTCGCCTTTGTCGTTAACTTGGACTAAAGCATTCGGAAGTCTCACATTTTCTAGGACGGTAGTGGTTAGTATAGCTTCTGTGTTACGTAAGTCACATTTGAGTTTGCAAATCCTTTCTGTTCGCGGCTCAATAGTAATCGTGTTTGAAATTGTTGGGTTAATTGTTGGAGATTGCCTGTTTGAAGATATTGTTTCGTCTGTTACTTTCATAAGCGGAATAGTTTTGAAGTTGGTTATAAGAAGTTTTTTGTTAAAGTCAATCACACAATTATAATGTTCTAAAAAGACAGAACCTAGTAGACCATCGAATTCGATGTCTAAGTTACAGATGTAAACTTTGTGTGGATCGTTAAGATTAAATGGGACTAAGGTCGATTCGTTAATCAGGATTTTTTGATTAGTGATACCTTGTATCACAACGTTTTCTGGGTATCGGTGTCGAAATTGTTTACAAGTGTTTGGTTTAAAAATTGATAAACCGGCACCTGTGTCTATTAACAGTTTATACGTATTAGTAGTCGTTGATGTAGAAAAGGTTCTTAGAATTTACCGAAAGTGAGGGGCTTATAGGAAAGCTTGTTCCGGAAAATTCAGGTTGGGGTTGAAGTCGTCGAGTAAACTCATTGTTTCGAACTGGGTTTGAAGATTGCAGATCTGTGTATCGGGTGGTTTGTCCACTGTAAGTACATCTTGAAAATTTTGTCGTCGGTCTTCGGGTATTTCAGAAGGGAATTCTGGGTAATTGCTTTCAAAAGTTTCAGTATAGTCATTTTGAGAGTATTCGAAATCTGTATTTTGGGGGTCTGAATAAGAACAATCGTCTTGGTAGTATGAATTTGTATAAGGGTCATCGTTTGTTAAATTGTTTAAAGGGTTGTAGAACTCATCTTGGTTGAAGTGGTGGGTTCTTTGTTGTTGGTTTCTGTAAAAATTGGGATTTGGTCGAGATTGATTAGGACTTTGATATTGTCCACTGGCAGAAGGTCGGTTTTGTTGTGCGGGATACCTATTGGGATCAGTATTGGGCCTAGTTTGATTAGCCGATTGATAAGGAGGATTCGGTCTAAATTGTTGCGGGTTGTTATTGTTGAAGTTTTGGTGTGGTTGTTGGTTTTGTTGTTGTTGTCGTTGTCGTGTTAGACATTCGTTATACAAATGCCCGGTGCTTTTGCAAAACGAACACTGTTTTACAAAAGTTTGAGGAGGTGGTCGTCTTTGTGGTTGATGTTGTTGAGGGTTCCGTACATTTGAGAATTTTTGATTTTCCAAGTGACAAAGTTGGAGTTCTCTTTTTATTCGGGAAACCGCGGTAATTATATCGGGAGGGTTACTAGCGCGAATAATTTGGCCTATTTTTGGTTCAAGTCCGGTCAAAAGACTATTTAGAGCCATGGAATCTATAAGACAAATTTGCGCGTTTTTTCTTTGGTTGTTAGATTCTGTTTGTTAACAGCCGCGTGCATTTTTGCCTCGTGGCTTTGTAGTCTCGCTGAGAAAGTTAGTGGGGATTCAGTTGGTAGTTGTCGCATTCTTTGTAAATCCTGAATTAAAGCGGACAAGTCGCGTGAGTCACCGAAATGGTTTTCTAACAGTGTTTTTAATTCATCCCAAGTCGACGCATTTCTTGAATTAACAAGCTCGGCTGCACGGCCTCTTAGCTTGTTTTTAATGTGCAAAACTAAAAGAGTTATTTGATTTGCTACAGCCATATTTTGTGCTGTCGAACAGGAGCTGATGAAAGTATTTAAGAAAATTGGATTGCCGTCGTATTCAGGGATGATAGCGAAAATTTCCGCAAGTTTGTAAGGTTCTACCGTACCTTGGCGTGTTTCAACCATATTTAGAAATATTATAAAATAGTTTATAAAAACAAATATATCAAATTAAATATTAAAAGGAAAAAATCAGTGTAGGGGTATTTTTGTAGGTAAATTTGTTACAGCAATTAATAAACAGGTCAATATAAATGTAAAAACATGAAGGTAAAGGTAAATGCAATAAAGTAAATAATTGCAGTATTAGAAACAATTAAAATAATATCGAACACAAAAGCACAGAAGGCCTCTATGTGTTTAAGTATATGTTTCAAGAATTGTTTTTAAAATAATAGATATGAATGTAGGTGAATATTAAATGATAGAACTGTATGTTCAAGATACATAAAACTCGTATCGAATAAATCAATAAAATAATAAAAATCAATAACGTGATGATTGTAATAGTACATACGTTAATACTCCTGGCATGAGACTGTTCTGGAGAAGCTGAGGACTGGTTAGCTGTAAGGTTGCGTGTTCCGGGTTCTCGCTGCCATAGTTGTTGTCTCGGTCTGGAAGTTCTTGTCCACAAGGATTTGGAAATCGACACAACTAATGAGTGTACACGTGTTCTAGCTGTGTTGGACAATCCTACTGACTGTGCCAATTTTATATCTTGTAAATCACTTTTGAGTTTTTAAAAAAAATTATTTATTGAAATACAAAAAATTAAAATTGAAATAAAACAGTAAATTGAAAATTAAATGAAATGACTAAATGGTACAAGTATACTAAAGATAAATGACGACCGTGGGACCGCGTAGCTCTGATTTATAACATTAAGAAAGCTGATTAATCAAAAGAACGGTCAAGTCGATGCGTTCCCACGTTTACATTATGGAGCAGGAAACTGGTCAGCGAAATATGATACTTCGTATCATACACGTGCATGATATTTACGCCTAACATATATATATATATATATATATATATATATATATATATATATATGAGAACCGCGTCTGAATTTATTATATACTCGACGTTTCGACTCCTGCTTTGGAGCCATTATCAAGAGACAAAAGTGAAAAAAGTTTCAGAGTCTAGATCGAACACGGGGCCTCAATCTGCCTACTCCTCAAGAGTCACTAGGTAACTGAACTGAATTTAAATCTTCTCTGCTTCTTTATTTATAGTTAGCGCTGGGTTAGAAAGGGATGTCACGTGATGAGACTGTGTTGTGATTGGTCGGGTGTTGGTGGGCGTGTCTGCTTTGTTTAATATGGCAATTACGGAGCTCCATGCTGTGGGAAGGCGAGAGCTGTCATCGCGTGGGTTTAGACAGAGGGGCCTTTTCTCTATTTCAATTGCTTCGCGAATAGTAGATGCCCTAAGGGAGTTAAGAGATACGATAGTCCTACTGCCATCGAAGATGATAGAGTGTCCTGTTTGGATATTATGATGCGCGAGACCCGAAGTCGGATCTTTTTTGCGAACTGACAAAGAATGTTCATATACTCGATGGTTGACGCCCCTATTTGTAAGACCGATGTAGCTTGGTGTGCAATCGCGACATGGAATTTCGTAAACTCCGCGATCCTCGTTAGGTACTTTATCCTTAGGGTTCCCGGTTAAGTTAGCTATAGTTTGACTAGTGTTGAAGACCGTCTTTATTTGATGTTGGTGTAGGATTCGTGCTATTTTGTCAGTGACTCTTCGAATGTACGGAAGGAAGGCTTTCGGGTGTTGTTGGTCTGTTTCTGATGGGGTTGGTGTACTCGAGGGTTGTTGCGATTGACGAAATATGCATGCAATGTGGTCTGGATGATAACCGTTTTGTCGACGGATTTGTTGAAGTTTGTTAAGTTCGTTTTGTCTATTGTCAATGTCCGTTAGGCGAATAGATCTAAGGACCAAAGATTACATTACAGAACTTAATTGGACAGGGTGATGATGTGATTGGGCATTTAAATATCGATTGGTGTGGGTTGGTTTTCTATAGACTGTATGTGAGAATGTGAGTGTTGTAGAAAGAAGTCTAACGACTCTCTGCCATGAGGCCAAATGGCAAAAGTATCATCAACATATCTAAGTCAGCAGGAATGTTTTAAATTAGACGTGTTTGTTTAGGGCCTGGTTTTCTATTTGTTCCATGAAAATGTTAGCAAGCCCTGGAGAAAGAGGTCAACCCATCGGGACCCCACGTACTTGTTTGAACAGAGTGTCTTGAAATGAAAAATAAGAACAGTGCTGTACCAGTTTGATGATCCTTCGACAAAACGGTTATCATCCAGACCACATTGCACGCATATTTCGTCAATCGCAACAACCCTCGAGTACACCAACCCCATCAGAAACAGACCAACAACACTCGAAAGCCTTCCTTCCGTACATTCTAGGAGTCACTGACAAAATAGCACGAATCCTACAGCTACATCAAATAAAGACGGTCTTCAACACTAGTCAAACTATTGCTAACTTAACCGGGAACCCTACGGATAAAGTACCTGACGAGGATCGCGGAGTTTACGAAATTCCATGTCGCGATTGCCCACCAAGCTACATCGGTCGTACAAATAGGCGCGTCAACCATCGAGTATATGAACATTGTTTGTCAGTTCGCAAAAAAGATCCGACTTCGGCTCTCGCGCATTATAATATCCAAACAGGACACTCTATCAACTTCGAGGGCAGTAGGACTATCGTATCTCTTAACTCCCTTAGGGCATCTACTATTCGCGAATCAATTGTAATAGAGAAAAGACCCCTCTGTCTAAACCGACGCGATGACAGCTCTTGCCTTCCCACAGTATGGACCTCCGTAATTGCCAGATTAAACAAAGCAGACACGCCCACCAACACCCGACCAATCACAACACAGTCTCATCACGTGACATCCTTTTCTAACCCAGGGCTAAGTGTAAATAAAAGAACCAGAGCAGTCTCAAATTCAGTTCAGTTACCTAATGACTCTTGGGGAGTAGGCAGATTGATGCCCCGAGTTCGATCTAGACTCTGAAACTTTTGTCTCTTGATAATGGCTCCAAAGCAGGAGTCGAAACGTCGACTATATAATAAATTCAGACGCGGTTCTCACCCGGAACATAGCCTTGTTCATTGTTCATTGCGTACAAAACAATGAGACCTCGGATATCTCTGACAGGTGAAGTTAACCTGAAAATTTTATCGTGACATTCTAACCTAGGAGTTACGGGTAACAGCAATTAGATGGAACGGCTCCAGATTCGGAACCTCTATGTGCTAGTTTCTCCGCAAATCCTAGATGTAGGTTTTTACATCTCGCATCTTCAAATTTAACGATATGTATCAAATACATAAAGAAGTGTTGGAGAGAACATTCAATTGTGGGAAGCGCAACTGATGAAGGTTCCCTAACCAGAAACAATATATATTATATATAGTTTCTTGCGTACAAAAGAATAACATCTCGAAGAGAGTTATAAGAGTTAGAAGTTTTGGTTTTGCGTTACCTCGAAAAATAACGCTACAAAATACAAAAAACAAAAAATATCAATATTTCTATTTTTTCTTGGCTATGTTCCGAAATAGTATGAAGATCTAAATTTTAATATTGTTTGGTGATCAAATATTGTGATTATCATATTCTAATTCTTGTTCTAAAAATTTAATTTATTATAATTCCACATAAATAACTTTGAGTAATCGTTAAATTGTATGAAAATTCTAAGGGTTCATAAACATGAAATCACTTTGTGTAAAAGGCTAGATCTAGTTATGTTACAGTGATATGTTTATGTTAGTGTCACATTTCAAATTTGACTTTATATGCAATGTAGGCCATACAAATACATAACTTTGTTCGTTAACTATTCTAAAAACCCTTTTTGTTGTATAGATTGGTCTTACCGGTATACCCAATGAAAAGAAAATCTATATATTAGTTTGATTAGTTTCCTTCTCTCTCTGAGAAGAAATGTATTCTGTTGTATTTCCATACTTATATTTTTGAAATTGATTTATTAACCAAACAGAGGCAGCTTTTAGTAAAACCTGAGAGCATATATATTCAGATGGTTTTCACTCGCTTGAAAACGTCGCACAAATCTAGTCTTCCGTCAGCGAAATAGATAATTACGGATGCATTAGATACCCGTTTTGCCGCTTTCAGGCCTAATAATACATGTAATGAACACGAATGAACATGTTATCTGATCTGAAAAGAAGATTAATAGTTATTACGTCAGCGAAATCCTATTTGGAACAACTAAATGTTCAGTTGGATTAACAATTTAATAATTGACTACTTGATTTTCGATAGAAACTCTCCGCTAGTGGAGAAATATTTCGGATAAAGTTAAGAGCATAGGAGTACTGCTGTTTGTATGGTGTTCATATTACAGCATAAAGCTCATAAGTCTCCTGTGATACTATATTTGCAAACGTGAAAACTTTTGAAGTACATTTTGGGCCTTAGCAACTGGTTCTTTGGGCTAACTTTGTTTTGTAAACGGCACTCAAAGCCTTGTAGTTCTTTTGATGTGTTGTAGTGGCGGGCTACTGGCGTACTCAATAACATTATTTAAAACAACTTTATTTTAGAAATGGCGTCTTGAAATAAACTTTGTATCACTAAAGTAAAAGTACAGATATTATTGCAGATAATTTCAATATTATTAACTGTTAAAAATGGATCGAGGATTTATTTTTCGTATTTGTTAAAAAAATTTTAGAGATGCAATTTTAAATGCAATCAAATGAACTAAACAGTTAGTTCAATTAATATATATATATATATATATATATATATATATATATATATATATATATATGGTTGATGATTTATTCCGGTGTACATCCGTTCGTCTGTATTCGTTTGAAAAATCACTTGACGTTTCGCCAAAATCATATTTGGCTTTCTCAAAAGTTACTTAGTATCTTTTGAGAAAGCCAAATATGATTTTGGCGAAACGTCAAGTGATTTTTCAAACGAATACAGACGAACGGATGTACACCGGAATAAATCATCAACCACATATTTCCATCCGTGAAACAGTATACACAAACATATATATATATATATATATATATATATATATATATATATATTTAATTGAAAATTGTATTTTACATTTTTAAACTATGCGCACTTGATCTACTTTAACTTTTGGAAAGAGCTCCGCAGAATTCTTATGCAGAGAAGCTCTCAGACATATTTTGTCAAATTGTGGGATTTGATAGTTCTGAACACCTGACCTGACAAAAGTCTTAATTTTTACAAAGTCAGAAAATACTTTGACTTCGGTCTACATGCTCTGCAATGAAAATGATACAAAACTAAGAATTGTCAAATATTAAGAAAATTATTGCAAGCTACATTCCTGCTATTCAGCGTTAAAGGAAAATACAGTCAATTTTAAGGGATTGCAGATATAAAATATACCAATTTCAACATACATTCAAAACTGTGACACACTAGAGTTTCTGTAAAATTACCTAAAGGTCCTTTTACTGCTACACAAGGTAGAAGGTTCAAAAATTAGCTTTGAGAACGAATTTTCAAACGCCAGAGTTCCAGAAAAATAACCAATCTCTATAAGAATTGAAGGGTCCTTTCTGTTTACATTATCATTCGTTATCAATTCGGTTTAACTTTTAGGAAATTTTAGCCAGTGTTATTTATATACAGTGACGACTAAGAGTCTTGCATAATTTTTTTTTCAGCAAAACACTCTAACACGTCGATTTCTATTTCAAATTGACGATATTTTGACGTAATGGTTAAGTATACAACATATTTCTTTAGTAGGTAATTATAATTGTCAAAGTTTTTCGTAAATTATCTTAAGATTCTAAAAATATTTTATATAACACAAAATATAACTAAAGTCAAAGGTTACAGAGAAATTTACGAGTGAATAGTATAAAGTGAACTCAGAAATATTAATCTACTGTTGAGGTTTCCAGAGTTTTAAGTATCTTGTCAATAATTGCAATGTCATTATGACGTCATTTGTAAGATAAATTCAAATTAACCCACAATTGGTTGCCTTTGCCTTAAATATAAACACTGTCAATGGGTGAAAGTTAAATTTTGAGAGAATGTGGTGATCAATTGAGGATTCAATGTGAGTTTTGCGAAACCTTTAATAATTCATAATAGTGATATTGTATATCTCAGTCTCCGGTTGTTTTGTTTACTGTAGAATGTTACGATATTGAGTAGGATTTTGAAAAAAAGAGAAATATCATCTGTCCAGATAATTCACGAATTTAACGGAGACCATCCATACCAAACTGTCGACTAGAAATTAATTGAATATGGTCCATAAGACTTGCGGCACATATTTTTTTAAAGAGTCGATGCTTTGTCAGAATGTTATGATCTACAACAAATCCTAATTGGGCGTTTTATGTTACCAAAGGCAAATACAGTGTTCCAGAAGGTACGCTGACCTTTAAACGAAGTACTTCTTCATCAATAGCCTGGGCTAAGAAGGGAGCTGTAGGGGCCGACTACGCCACAAGACCTCACCTCTGCTGACATTTTTGGGGGATTCTCCAAAGCATAGAGAGTATATGGATAAGAATGGTTTAGTAGATAAGAATAATAAAATCTCATATTAATTACAACAGATGTTTCCTGAAGTGATACGAAAAGTGCTTAGAGAATTCGAATTACGCCATATATACTATCACGAAGTTAATTGGGAACAGTTCGAACATTTCTCACAATTTAATATTAATAATAATAAATTGATTCCGTTGTCTGCATACAAGCCCACGCCAAACGACGATGGCATATGTGGACTACAAAAAGGCTCTTGATTCAGATCCACATGATTGACTCATTCAGGTGCTGAAACTCTATAAAGTAAATAATGGTAATTGTTAACATTTTAGAATATGTCATGACTACCTGGCAAACCAAAATCTTTCTGAATGAAGCCGACTGTACGATACAAACCGACTCTATCCCAATCAGAAGGGGTATATTACAGGGAGACTCTCTTAGCCCGCTGTGATTCTGCCTTGCCATGAACCCACTCACACACAAACTGACCGTGACTACCTTTGTGTTCGGTCTCAAAGACAACAATATTAAGCAGGCTGAAAAAATAGCCAAATACAGGGATTTAGAATTTCAAATACAGAGAAAATGGGACATGAACAACACTCGAACGGTACCAATTGATATATAGTATATCTGGGGTTTAGTGAATTTTCCCCTAAAGGTACGCTATGCGTGTCTTAGAGGGAGTGTGCTGCCATTCATTGTATGGTCAAGCCGGGAAGTAAATAGTTTTTTATGTTTGTTTTTAAATGTAATGTACTTTATGCTATTCTTTAACAAATATCATGGTAACCTGACACAATATATATATTTTGTGACTTACGAAAATTCTTCAGAATATTATTGATACTCAACATATATTTTGGAATGCTATAGGAAAACATTGGCAATTTGCAACCAAATTCGACGTTTTCAAGGGTTTTTTCCGAAAAAAAATTCAAGTCTTGTGGCAACGTTTAAAATTCTAAAACTAATAAAATAACGTAAAAAGATCAATATTCATATTTAATACTAGGCAGTAATATTTATACCGAACTTATTACACTCCAGTTCCTCTTTGTGAGAGATTCTACACAGACATCAAATAAAGACAGTCTTGAACTTTAGCCAATGTAACCGAGAACTCTAAGGATGAAGAGTCTAACGAGAATCGAGAAGTTTACGAAGTACCATGTACACATTGCCCACAAATCCACATCGGTCGTACCAACAGGACCATCAACCATCGAATATATGAACACTTTCTGTCAGTTCTTTCTCGCATTATCATTTCCAAACAGGAGACACCCTATCAACTTCGAGGACAGTAGGACTATCACATTCCTTAACTCCCTTAGGACATCCCCTACTACTCGCGAAGCTATAGAAATAAAGAAACGACCCACGCGAAAGGCCACCCCGGTCTCCCGATTTGGGAATTATAGACTTCTATTTATGGGGTGCGCTAAAAATCAATGTATACAAAAGAAAGTATGAGATAGTTGGTGACCTAAGAGAGGCGGTATTACAAACAATTGAAGAAATTGATAGGCGGTCTGTGAGGAAAGCGGTAATGTCAATTTTAAAAAGATGCAATTTTTGTCTAAATAACAATGGTGGACTTTTCGAACATAAATTATAACCATTATGTACTTTAATTTTTAGTAAGTTCCTACTTATTTAGTTTTTTCGTTATATCTGATATACCTAATAAAAAAATCGTTCAATGTTTTTTCTGAATAGTTATTAATAAATCAATCTATTTCATGGCTACCTACGTTTAAAGTGAAAATAAGAGAGAAAAGCATCCATAACTTCTTTATTTTTATGAATAACTATATCGAGTATTATATTGTTGAAAAGCTCTAAATATGTCCGATTTTTTGAGCTCATAGCCAACTATGGTTTCCATTCAAATACAGATAAGTTTGTGTCACATCTCGAAAACGAGATCTGTCATGCAAACGAGGACATGAAAATCATATTTGGGATACAATTCCCTTCAATTTTTATATTTACACTTTTTTATAAAATCAAAACGAAAGGAGCTAGAGGGATTTTACCAAATAGACAGAATATCGTTTTTTCATAATATCTAGTAACCAATGACTTTTTACAAAAATCCGAAAGTGTCATTAAATTGGGCCAGTAAAATTGCAAATCTTTCCCAATTTAACCATTGCTCTATCTCCTCTAGTTTCCGAGATCCCCATACTGATCTAAAAAAAAGTCACCGCTGTATATGAACTATGCTAGGTTCCGGGTTAGGACTGCGTCTGAATTTATTAAATACTATTTTGACCAGTGCATTTCATTCGTTATCAAGAGACCAAAAGTGAAAATGGGTGTCAGAGTCTAGATCGAATTCGGAGTCCCAATTTGCCTTGTTTTTCTAATTTGAATTATTTATTTTACTTGTTTTATTACCTTAAAATCCTTTGGCAATAAAAAAATTCCACTACAATTTCTATATGCTCCAAAACGCTTGGCTGAAATGTTAAATTTTATTTATATCATCAATTATTTTTTAGTCAATAAAAAATATGCCTGCTCTCTCTATAATCTCAGTCCAAATCTGCTTACTATTCTTTTGATCCTTAATCTACCTGCTCTCTTTATTGGCTCTGTCCTTTCTTGAGTGCTTTCCAACTTTTCACCCAATTACATTTGTATTTATAACCAATTGAAGACTATGGGTGCTTGTAATCTTATCAATTGAATACTTCGATCATATTTTCAAAAAGAAATTTGCTAAGTATGTCAAACGTCAAAACTAAATCTCAAATTACTACCCCGAGCGATATTTACTGAACGGCTAATAACATCTTAATGCTCTCGATGACATATTTTTTCGCTTATTTATAGTTTTATAGGCAACGTAAATTTATATAACTCTTTATTAACTTGCTTTCCAATATTCATTTCTCCAGATGTCGTTGCTCTTATTCAAATTTTACTTCACCTATGTTTAGATTTGCTCTTCCTTGTTCCTCTATCCAATTGTCACCAAAACCTGCTCCTAATTTCCGCATAATCTTCTCTTATTTCCACCTAATAATGCGTTAAATCTAAATTGATATCTAATCTAAACGTAGTCTATTACTTTGAGTGCGATCAGCCATATTAATTTTTGTTCCCTAATGTAAACTTCAATTTCATTTATAATTTTGATATTTGAAAATATAACTAATTGATATTCAAATACTGTTTCCCCTGAAATGTTCAAACAAGTGTTAATTCAAACCTTTACTGAACGAAAAATATGAAGTTGGAGCTTATACTTGATAACCTTCTGTTATATTGAATTATTTCAGATGCTCGGCAATCATATCTGCATCTGTTGTGGATGAGAGTACGGACTTGAACGATGTCCTTCAAATAGTCTTCCGTTTCAGGAAACATAGTTCCATGCCAAGCTGTCGACATAATCTTGTTTGATGTCATTCATGTCTTCCATGAAGGGGCTTTTCTGTTTATTTGAGCAGTTTCTGATCAGTTGACTAGTGGTGTAATTGACAGTGGTGTTGAAGCGTCAACCTGAAACGATTATATATTTTTTGCGAGTTTCTGGAAACTTGCGTGATCATTTCCTGAAACTTGTTGCTTCGTTTGCTTTCCTGTGTCTGCCAAACCTCTTCATCTTCCACATCGTGTCAATATTCGACAGAGCTCCTTGGATGGTGACTTTGAGCTCATGTTAGCTTAAGTCGAACTTTCCGATGTAATTGTTCAATTTCAATCTTATACTGAACACGCGTAATAATAGCCTGAAACAAATTTTTACTGGTCAGTTTGGCCTTCGACCTCCCCCTTTCTAAAACTCTGTCGTTAAGTACATTTTTATAGGGGAGTGGTAAGTTAATTGCATTATTCCAAGTTGTTTATAAGTGTGAAACTTCTCGATGGATTCAACGAGGTGCAATCTCTTATTTCGTTGAGCCCCTGCGGTAGTTATTTTTTTTAATAGGTACTAAATGATAGTTGATCTAGCCATTAATTATTGAACTATTTGCAGAAAAGAGTAAAATGTGTTCATTTCTCAATCGTTCACCTTGATTGTTTAAAAAACGTTAAAATTTGGAAGCTAGGCAAAATGTCTTCTCTTCTCATCAACCTCAAGCTCTTCAGGAAGATGGCCCTTCATGACGCACAGCCCCACGTACCTTACCGCTCGGTAGGCGCACGTCACCCGTAGTCAGTCAGTAGAGCTCGCTATACTTGCTCCGATACGTGCATACTTTCATCACTCTAGACCACATCGGTGGGCCATACAAGATAACGGACCTAGCAACACTGCAGAGTACCTCTCTCCTGCTCTGCCGAGGTTCCCCAATGTTCGGCATCAGCCTACTGAGGGCCGATCGGTTTCTCATCGATGACCACCCTTATGTATTTGACATGTTTGCTAGGTCTAATCTCCACCCCTTCCCAGGAGAAAGATGTGCCCCTTCTTCCGGAACTCGGCCCTCTAAGCACCACACACTTATACTTTTGGTGGGCAACTTTGAGCTGGTTGGCCTCAAATCACCCTCTTAAGATCCCCGATGCAACATTCCCTTTATCTATAAGCTCATTCACGCACTACCACCGACAAGTCAGCAAAGGCCACATTCAAACAACCCTCCGGTAGTGTCACCCTGAGGACCGAGTCATACAACATGTTCCACACCCCAACACTGGAACTCTGTTTCCCCTACTGCAATCACCCTCTTGGTCAAGCACTCTTTAATTACATTGATCAGCCCCATGGTTGTGTTACACGAGTTCTCCACGTCAACGTTAACAACAGTCGTCCACGCATACCCAGTGTCACGGGCCAGCTCCAGCAGCATGCTGACCGTCTAAGTCTAAACCGTTGATCTGCCATTCCGAGTAGTGATTGTCTGACAGACCCCCAGCCGTATCCAGTTTCTCCTCTATTCTCGCCATAATGAGATAATTATAGAGCTTGCCCATGACGTCTAACAAACTGATTGACCTATATTACTGCAGGCCATCCTCCCCGTATGTCTCTTAGGGATTAGGACCAAATGCCCTCTCTTCTATATTTTCAGGAATCGCTGTCCTTCCCACAGCTCGTTAAACACCAAGAAGAAACCGACCTGGTCACATGCAGTCAACGTTCTGGTCGTCTGATCGGCCAGCACCTTATCAGGCCCAGGCGCTTTCCTAAACCTAATCCTCCCACAGGCAACCCTCAGTTCTGCTTCGGTGAAGAGACGTAAGCTACTCCTCTCTGGATGGTCGATCTCCTCCCTCTCTCCCGTGACAATAAGAACTGACACATCAATCCTCCTGTCACACTGCCACTTATACCCTCACATTCGGCTCGATATCGTTATTCGAGCGCTAGGTCGTGAAATGCCCCGTCACGTCCCAGATTTATATGCACCCTCTTCTCATTCGCCAACAACGTTCTATACTCCTTATATCCAGCAGTGTCCCACCGATGGCCCTCCTTGTAACACAATTGGCACCTAGACTTAATCTTACACTCCCCAGCCTTGTGACCTTTCACTTCACAGTTGTAACAGCAGTCACTTCTATCAACACACTTGCATGTTTCCGCAGTGAGCCCAGAGCCCCTGCACTGATAACATTTCTGCAACCAGACCCTGGGGCTGAATACGCATTCCATCCACCCTACTTCCACCCTACTACTGTTCGAAACTATATCCGCACTCCTACCATCGCATAGTAGCCGTCTGCCTCCCCCAAAACATTTAGAGATCTTTATATCAGAATTTTACCCCGCCCCAACCCGTTCGATAGCCCGTAGCGCTCTATCCACCTCTTCGGCTGTCACCGAAGTGTCTACTACCCCAACCGACACTCCCGTCCCCACAGCGGCCCTCATTCGAAACGCGCTTTTTCCTAGGCTGCCCTTCAGTTCCTCCGCCAACTTTTCAGATTGCCCCGTCTCGGTGACGAGTTAGAGCTCACCTTTCTTAATTTCGCCAATATCCTTAACTTTGACCTCCAGCGACATGCCATCTACATTGTCTCACCGTATCCGCGAATGTTTTTTCCCTCTTTAATTAACTTTCAGCTATCCACGTAAATCAAATGAAAAAATTTTGGCATATTAATCAATTAAAGGATTCTTTTCGGTTTTCTTTGGTAACAGCACAGCCTGAATGTTGGGTAAGACACCACCCTGTGCAATTGTTACGCCAGACAACCTTCTTCGTCGTTTTTGATGGCGAGTTGTAAATGTCTCGGAATAATACGGGTCTTCTTGATATCACGTGCAGCATTATCGGCCAACTCCAAAACTTCAGCAGCCAAATACTCCATAACTGCTGCTAAATATACTGGTGCACCGGCGCCGACGCGTTCGGCATAATTTCTTTTCCTTAATAAACGATGAATACGGTCTACCGGAAACTGTAAACCGGCACGGCTGGATCGCGATTTTGCCTTTCCTTTAACTTTACCACCTTTTCCACGGCCAGACATATTGCTTGGTTAAGAATTAGACAAAAAAACTAGACAATGCGACACTGCTTCGAGTGTGCGATTCGATATCAAAGGTTGTTGTTGTGTTTGAGAGTGAACCCAAAGTTAGTCGAATTCCATTTGTGTGAGAGATGGTTCATGACGAGACAAACCAAAGCGGCCTAAGAGAGTCTAATAATAATAAATAAAATAAAACTTAATATAAAATATGATGTTGCTGACTAAATCTATGTCACAAAACGAAACATACGATCTGAATAAAATGTTGGTTCCAGCTAAAGATAACAAAAACAATAAGGCTTAATTTTTTTAAGTAGTACCGAATAATTAATATTATTATAAAGTAACTAAATATTTTAACAGTGCACATACTGTTTGTACATTAAGAAAAATAAAAAATGATAATAATATGGTACCTCAATTGAATCTATGGAGGAAGGCCATACTTACAAATACCTTGGAATAAAGCAGGCTCAACGAATTGATCACTCCACCATGAAAAAGGACCTATCAACAGAGTTCTATTCAAGGGCAAGACGATTGTTGAAAACCAAGCTTAACAGTAAAAATCTGTTTCAGGCTATTAACACCTACGCGTTCTCAGTACTCAGTTACTCATTCGGTATAGTTAAATGGTGCAAGACTGACATTGAACAACTACAACGGAGAGTTAGAGTTCTACTAACAAAAGCTCTATCGAAAGTACAACGTTCCCACGGTATGAAGGAGGAAGAGAATTGGCAGATATAGGCAAGTTACGTGATGAACAAATTTCTAATTTGCGTAATCATTTCCAGAAACTCTCAGAATTTTCTGATACACACTGAGTGATATGTCAGGTTGATGACTCAACACCTTTGCGACTGACAGAACAACAAGTTCAAGTATACCACCAGACAACTGATAAGAAACTGCTCAAATGGAAAGAGGAGCCGCTTCATGAAAGATATATAAATGAAGTCAACCAAGATTATGTCGACAGTTCAGGGTCAAACTACTGATTGATCTCTGGTCATATGTTTCCTGAAACGAAATGCGTTATATTGACAATCCAAGAACTATCTAAAGTACATCGTCAAAGACCCTTGTATCAACAACGACAGATGCAGATATGGTTGCCAAACATCTGAATCTATCCAGCATATCACAATAGGTTGCCAAGCGTTTGCTGCAACTGAATACAATGAACGACACGATGCTGTGGCAAAAATACTCTAGAAAAACAACCTTAATTGACATAGAAATCCCTAACAACAATATTAAGCAGACTGAAAAATAGCCAAATACAGGGATTTAGGATTTCAAATACAGAGACAATGGGACATGAACAGCACTCAAACGGTACCAATTGTTATGTCAACAACTGGAGTAGTCCCAAAACATCTATTAAACAATTTGAAAAACCTCGGTCTGGACGAACATCTTTACCAACTGACGGTCAGGAAATTAATGGGAAACTGCTGCCAAGACTCCAACCACGGGCCTGAAAACCTGACAAAGGCTCCCACAGAGTTAAACCCTTTTGATATATAGTATATCTGGGGTTTAGTGAATTTTCCCCTAAAGGTACGCTATGCCTGTCTTAGAGGCAGTGTGCTGACATACATTGTATGGTCAAGCCGATAATAATGGTATATTCAATTCCCTGTAATGGACAGTCTTGAAGTAAAGGTATTTCAAAAACTACCCATAAATTCGAAAGGCATTAGATATCATATAGAAAATTTTAATTTAGACTTTATGCATTATTTTGCGTCTCATTACTTCACTAAACTAGGTGAAATTCAAAGTATATGAAAAAACAGCGATATAATAGGTCAGTATAGTCCAGATTAATTTCAATTAGATTGTGAGCTGATCTTGGACAATTTTCTCCATTAACTACGATTATTTCACATTTTCTGCAAATGAGTAACAATAAAATTTCGAAAACAATCATAACATCGAAAAGCTATGCTTATTTAACAAACTTCAAGTTCAAATTATTATCCGATGAGTATACACAATAGAGTTTTTTCTACGTAGAGGATTTTTTTCATCAAATTGTGTCTACCAGTATATCAGGAAAGAACACTAACTGTTAAGGACCATATTGATTTTTTTATTGAAATTACTGTGCTACGTTTTGACTGCTCTTACAGACAAGAGTTGAGCAAAGGGTTAATGTCATTGACTCTACCATACAATTTTAAAAATATCAAAATTGTAAAACTGGACTACAATATTATTCTCTCTCGTTGATATATATGTCTCTGCTTCAAAGTTGACACTCTGCCGGGGGTTGCTTTTTCCCCTTCTTCATGAGGGTGAAAAATATTATATGAAAAAAGTTAAAATAAACTAATTAATTTTGTGCAACTTTTGATCAATGAAGTTTTTTCAGAAAGTCAATTTATTTCCAGTTATTCGCAAGTGAAATTATCAATTTTTCCTTTATTATTAACTTTAAAAATATACACTTTTAGAAAAAACTCATTCGGATCAAAATTGTAACTTATAAAAAACAACAAAATTTTGGGTTTGTGGTTTCTGTAGAACCAATACATACGGAGCTACACCATGTGGTAATTTTGTGTTTATTTTTCAAAACAAAAATTGAAAGGTTTATCGTGAAATAACTGAAAAACAATGCCCTTTTCGAGGAAAGTTTATAAACATTTCCTTAAAGTGCTTGAAAAATACTTTCACTTGATTTATTACAAAAGTATAGCATAAAAATTAAGCGAGTTATGACATAAATAATTTCTTTACAAATTACCCCCTAAATATCACCCAGTTGAAATTAATTGCTAGCACTTCAAAAATCACTTGACTTACTTATTTCAAATAGGCTCAGAACGTTTGACCGGTTTAAAGTAAGTAGTTTTAAGTCGATTCTCAAGAAAATATTGTATGAAAAAAAAGTCTTGTTTTTTTGTAGGAAAAATATTAAATATTATGTATGTGATAACTCGCTTAATTTTCATGCTAGAGACTTTCCTAAAATATATATATTAAAGTATTTTTTAAGCAATTTAAAAAAGTGTTTATAAACTCGAAAAATGCATTGTTTTTCAGTTATTTCATGATAAACCTTTCAATTTTTGTTTTGACAAATAAAAATAAAATTTCAACCAGGTATAACTCAGTGTGTCTTGATTCTACAGAAACAACAAACCCAACTTTTTTTTGCTATTTTATAAACTACATTTTTGGTTTCAATGATTTCAAAGTTATTTAGGAAAAACCGTAATAAAACTCGTTTTTTTTTTAGTTAAAAAATTGATAATTTCACTTGCGATTATCTCGAAAAGAATTGGCTTTCAGTAAAACTTTATGGAACAAAAGTTGCTTGAAATTAGTTAATTTATTCATTCTATTTTTTCATATAATATTTTTCGCCCCCGAGAGGGGATAGCATCCTTCCGCCGGATAAAAGCAAACTCAGGCACAGGTTAACTTTGAAGTAGAGGATAAGTAGAAATTAAATCCACATTTTTAGGAAAATCGATTCTGCTTGGACAAATTACCCAGTATTACCGTGTTTTGCCTTCATTGACTAGTCAAGCAAACCACTAAACCTGTGATAAGTTTTCCCCCACTGCATATTTATGCGGGCGAAGTTAGGGTTCAAAGCTATTTAATTCAAACCCTATCAAGTTCAATATGGAATCATTTTACAACCAGAATAAAAATGTTAATATTTGCTTCTATTCATATGAATTTCAACGGATTTTTTCTTCGATTATTAACGAAATATAAATTACAACTCTATACAACAAATTTCTGCGGCAAGTCGTAAATCTCATGGGGTTGAATTCAACTATCAAATTTAATTAAATTAGCTATTATAGCTGGGACTGTATTTAATGGTCTGATCAGTGAGATTCGTACAGATTATATTATAACAGTATAATGCGTTTATATTCAAATGGCAATATATTTCAACAATTATACGAATTCATGTCAAATTAACACAGTTCCTGCACAGACTACATTAACCGTGGAAATCGTTACATGGATCAAATGAGATAATCTCTATAAATCAGTCCGTGTAACCACAAATTAATTGAAACTAAATTTCCTTAAAAGACCTATTTATGCTGAAATGTTCCATACATACTTTGTTCAGGAAGTAATACTTGTTTAGTAACCAGTGGTTACTAAATGAACTGAGTTGCAAACCTTTTTTACAGAATTCTTATCTGAAATCAAGTACTGGGGAATGTACTATGCAAGAACGACGCTCAGAATACCAGATCAAAAAATATTGTATGTAGCGTTAGGTCAGCAACTAACGTACATAACAGATACGACAGTCATGTTCTTTTTACTGTGAAGGCCGTCATAGATAATACAAAACCTGGTTGAAATGATTACAAACGACTGGTTTATTTAAAAAAATGTTCTGAGAAAGTGCAAGCCGTTGCCGATTGTACATATCTATCAGTTACTTATTGTTGGAGAATAATATGGATAATTAATCTCAAATATCAACTGCAATATTCATATTGTATTTTACAATCCTTTGGTTCTATTTCATCACACCTACCTTAATTCATTTTTGTTCTGTTTGGATTTATTCTCAAATTAATGCTTAAAATCTTGCAGACTACGTCACTTTGTACTAGTTCAGCAATTATAGAATAGCAGATAACTAATGCTATTAGATACATCAGAAAACAAATTATTCGCATTATTATGTCTATATAAAATGTTTAAGATTTTTATAATGAAACCAATACTGTGATAATTTTGCCTAATGCATTAAATAATGACAATTGTATCAAGCAATTTCGTCAATATTTATTACTACAATGTTGTTCAAAGATTTTAAAATAATTTTCTTTGAGTTTTCAGCCGTTGTAATTAATCATTTATTTACTGCTAACTATATACAATATTATAAAGATGCATTATAAGAGAAATCATTGAACGACCACCGTTAGTCTAACAAACCAGAGCACTTTCTTGATTACTAAAACTAGGATGTAAGGGGTCCGGTAGCTCAGCGGTTGAAGCGCACGTTACATATACTGACTACACTTTGGCCGTGGGTTCGAATTCCACCGATGCCAATGGATGTTTGTAAATGTTGAGCGAATGCGAGCGAATGCGATTTACTCTAGTGATGATTTGATCTCTCCAGGCAAATATGAGTCCTCAGAGAAATCAACAACATAGTTAAAAACAATTGATAAGCTGGCTAAATGGATCAACCGGTGGCCATAACTAGAATGAATGAATGAACTATGATGTAACAATTTAAATCTATACTATTTTTTTTTCAATTTATTGATGAATGCAAAAAATATATTGTTTCTAGTCGAGTATCTTCATCAGTTGCGCTTCTTTAAAACCATTGAAATTTCGAATTATTATTTCTATATTTAGTACATGCAATTTAATTTATAATTTATAGCGAAATACATTTCGACATCTAGAAATTTCAGAAAAAGCTAGCCCAGAGAGATACAAAATCGTGAGTCGTATTGTGTGGTTAACTAAAACCTGTTAAGGAAATTGTTATACTATCTTTTCGAAAATTTTCAATTCTATGAATCACAGGGAAACGGCATTATACAAAGTACTACTCCCAGCTTGGAATTTATGTAAGCTCGCTTTTCCTAAAACGCCTAGATGTCGAAACTAGATTTCATAGTTTTCGTAACTCAAAGTTAGGTGCAGATGTTTTTTGTTTGTCAATTTTAATGAGTTGTTTTACACATTTTGTTATGGTAATTGCTACATCTAATGACTAGTGGGTGAAGTGTCTTTCTCTATTATCCAAAATCTTTTTTTAAGTATAAATAAACCAGTAAATTAATAAGGCCGTAATAACGCTAAAAGCCAAATATAAGAAAACAGGGGAGAGTGAAATAAATGTAAATGGAAAAGGGTTGTTAATCCAGCTAAAAGGTAATTTACGAAACCATCTATTTAAGTAAATAGCACTGGTTAATTGCCTTAATCAAATTTTAGCACTTCCACCATATGATTGTTAAAGTGAAATGAATCCTTATTATATCTCAGGAATTAAAAAATAGTGCTTTAACTGTGGCTAATTACATGTATTCAATAGTCAGCGCATATATACAATACGCTTAGTGCTTGGAAAATTTGTTGTCAACTGACAGTTCATTTAAAACTTTTTTACTAATAAGAATAATAATCCTTCATTTGTAATAAATTCAAAGATATGAATTTGATTTTTAACCGACTTCAAAAAAGGAGGAGGTTACCAATTCGTCGCGTATTTTTTTTCGCTTTTTTTGTATGTATGTTACCAGATTTCTTCTCCTGTGGTGCACCGTTTTGAATAAATATGGTCTTCTTTAATAGAATGCATATCCGGATTGGTGAAACTTCAATTTTTGGAAAAGAATTCTATTGGTAAAGTGATAAAATTTGTTAATGAACACATGCGTGCATGGAAATCGACCAATATCCCTAATATTTTAGTCGATTTTTCGATAATTCCTTATGGATGTGTATAGTTTTTTAACGTTTAATCTATTAATGAAGATCCTTAGGTGATCTCATATACTTTTCTGCGACGTGCAACTTGCAGTTTTGCAGAAAATCGCCGAAAATTCCAAAATTCTTATCAAAAATTTCATCGAAATGACATAACGGACATTAGCTCATAAATATTTTAATTACAACGTAATAGTGCGGTAATTTTAGGCACTGGAAGTTTTAATTGCGAATTTGAAAATTTTCTATGTACATCTCAAGCATATAGGAAGTAAAACATACTATTTTCGGCTCCTTAAATCAATGACTACCAAGCTCGTTTTGTTTGTATACCAGGCAAATACCTATTTAAATGCAAATTTTTCCATTTTGCGAAGACGGTACTTTTGGTTGTCACATTCTCCCGGCCTAATAGAAAATTCAATGACAACACAACACATGTCAAACTTTAAATTGCTATTTGGTGGGTTTATAGACAGGGTGTTTAGTTATAGCAAACAAAATCACAAAGTAAAATGATAGAAGGAATTGCATTTATATGAAGATTGAAATATAGGACGAACTAGAATGATAGTGGTCCGTAGGCAGCTGTATATACAGAATGGTTGGAATATAGGGTGGACATTTGGTGGTATAAAAATGTTGGAAAAAATGTGAAATTAAAATTATATAGGGTGATTAAAAAACTGTTATATGATGTGGATATAAGCAATCATATAAAGGATGGTTGAAATATATGCTGGAGTTAAATTATATTTATACAGTGTGATTAAAAAAATATTTCTTTTGTAGCCCATAAGAAGATGCATAAAGTGTGGAGAGGAATTAATGTTACACAGGGCGATAATATAAAATGTTAAAAATGAAATAATTTGTAGGGTAGCCCACAAGGAGTTATATACTATGGTTGAAATATAGGACGGATTTAACTCGTAAATATGGGATGGATTCTACTCCGTCCTATAGTTTACAGAAGGCAGCTAACAAATTTATGCTTGTCCGTTGGCAGTCGTATGTACAGGATGGTTGGTACATAGGTTGGAGAGGAATTATGTATAGTTATACAGGGTTGTCAAAAAAGTTGAAAAAAGGTTACATGGCTTAGTCCATAAGGCATAAATATATTGTGGGCTTATTAAGTCAACGCGTACCAGTACATTTTGTTCGTAAAGATTTACCTGTCAACAATTCAAAATGAGAAAGTATTATTGCGTAATGTTCAGGCTTTCGATATTACCTGGTTCTGTCTATTAAGGTTATACATACAAAATAAAAAATAAAGAATGAAAACTACCTGGGTTCAAAAAATCAAAAAGTTGAAAATAAAACATTTATAAAAGCAACAATCAAGTTTGATGAATTAGTAATAAGTACGCAATGAAGGATTTTAGGTTTGTTTGGCACCGGCTTCAAAATATACTACATTGGTAGGTAATTAATTTGTACAGAATGAACACCTTTTAATGTTTACATTTTTTACTTCCTGGGTAGGTACCTAACAACATTGAGTGTGTTATTTATTTGCTAGAGTTGTAATTTGTTATAATTATTCTTATCTTTTAATTATAGGTAGAAGTCGGTTATATATATTTTTTAATTTTTTTATGTTAAGAAACCAGTTGGGATAAGAATTTATAGGTTTTTACTTCCACTACTGCCAGAATATTAAAGTACAAAATATCAGCCATTAACACGAGGTATAAATGAATGTGTAACAAAATAGTAGTTATTTTTATTATTGCTAAGGTTTTTGGTATAAAGATGAAGTAGAACACAAAAGAATATGTTTAAATTTAATATTGTTTCGGTAGATGCTATAGTAAGGTGTAAATGATTAAAATATTAATTAAAAATACTCAGGAGTTTAAATCTTTTTATGAAGTTTGTTAATAAAGTGTTTGTCCATCGTGGTGATCTATACAGTCCCCAATACGTCTTGGCATTGATTCTATAAGTTTTTCTGTTTCTTTTTGAGGAATACTATCTTGAGATACCTCTATTTCATGTCTTAGAACCTCCAAAGTCCGTGGGGGCTGGGGCAAATTTCCAAGCCTTCTACCCATCATATTCTCAACATGTTATATGAGTGAAAGATCGGGGGGTCTGAGCGGCCATGGCAACAGATTCACATGGTTCTCTTCAAAAAAGTTTATCTTGTTAAAATAGGGAATCCATGAGCCGATAGAGGTGAGGGAGTACAAACGGCTCCACTACTTCTTGAATAGAAGGTTACGACTCGAACAAAGACTAAAATTTACCTAAGTCCAGTGCAACTTTAAATTTAGCTTCACGCCTTTCTCATCGACGTCGTGTAACCCTTCTTCGGCCATCATGTACTCCAATGTTGTCATTCTCTGCACCACTGTAGTCGTTGCCGTCGACGCTCAGCGGTCAGAGGTAGCACATGATAGGGTCGATAATGCTGCAGTCAAAAAGAGCAGGGGGTGGGAATTGAAATAGGGAATTAAGTTTACTATTTGGACGCCGTCTGTACTCATCAGGAAAGCTTGGGCTTCATCAATCACCCGTGAGAGGCGCGATTGTCGATCACGAATCGTGTACGAATCCACACGAATGTGACGAATCTTATAGTCGTCATGGCGTCATGCTTTCGGATGTCCGATATAATTTTACTGGCTTCTTTTTGAAAACCGTATACTTAATATTAATATACTGCTTGCAAAGTCTAGAAGAAGGCACAAACATCACAGTCCATATATCTCTATAAAGTGTTACTGTACTTCGGGCCTTATGCGCAAGTTCGAAAATGCCCCAATCGACTATTCTGTTGGTTATGTTTTTTCTCTGTTTGATTCTTGGCAAAGCTTGCGTAAAAAGGTTTAGGTACAGTAACACGGTATAATCTGCTGTCTCTCTTAGTCGGTGACCCTTCAGCTTACGGTCGATAGCAGTATAGTAGTATTAAATATATGGTGAAAACGGAGTGCCCATTATTCGTTGCATAATTTCTGCTATTGTTAGGACATATCAGATATCTTTAATACCTAACAAAAAATTTCCGCAGTATACAAAATAAGAAAATCATACCAGGAATTTCAGTATGCAAAATACATGATGGCGACCCAGAACTGTTGTGTTCCTAGTTGTTTGAATAAAACATCTAAAAGGTAATTAGTTATGATATGCATAGCTTAATTTAATAATTGGTTTTCTTTAGGCACTATTTTACAAAAAAACAGGAAGTGCCAAGAAATATTGCTTCAAAGAATTAACAGTAAAGAGCTACTGCAAACTTGAACAGTAAGTCGATTTGACAAGAGCATTTTGAAATCAAATGCGTTGGAGGAATTGGTCAATTACTGAGAGGTTCATTCCCTACAAAAATACGTTAGTAATTGTTACTCCCCACTTGCAATAGGTAAAACAATGAAAATTTACATAAATTTATCATATAACAAGTGTTTTTTTACAGACAGGAAAACAATAGAAATATTCTAAATCATATACCCTCCAACTCCTAAGTTTCAGATTATTTCACCCGATAAGGTTGATAATAGGAGGGGACCTTTGAGTATGGCAGTTGAAGAGGATTACATGTCTGAAGTTGAAAACGTGATGGAACCTGCTAATAAATCATCAACATCTAGTAATAAAAGGATACAAAAAGGTAAGCAGTCATATGGACGTTGTTGAACAATTAATATTTTAATATGTTTTACAGTGTGCAAAAATCAAATGGTGAGGAAAAAATTACAACTGCAAAAGACAAGCAAATCAGGGAATGAATATTGAAATGGAAGAGAATAGCAAGGAGAGTTCATTCTATTGGTTTGGAGTTGATAAGCCGCAGTATATAACCAAGGAGCAACAACACTGGTGCAATAAAATATCTTCTTAAAAAAATTAATGCTTGCTCTTTAAAAAATACTATAGTGAACAAATTTAATAGTCATTAGATTAATGGAAGAGAAATTTTTCTTTTTCTTTATTGTATTCATTTATTGAAAGGTGTTAGAAATGATTTGTTCACAAAAGATTTACATTTTTCTCAAACTGGTGAACAAAAAGTTGCTTCTTGGTCTCATTTATTTGATATGTATCAGAGCGATAAACAAAACACTGGGTTGAGTCAATTCCACAAATTAATAGATACTAACTAACTAATACAATTTAAAAAATGAATGTAAATAATTGCACTCAGTTATTCGGTAAACATGTAGGTACAGTAATTAAAGTTAGATTAGAAATCAGTAAAGAGCTTGCACCATCATGTAGGTTTACATTGTTAAAAACAATGTCATAATGTACAATATTTCTAATTCTTGGTTATATGTAGTGTTTCATTCAATTTTCAAATATAGTTCTCAATTTTCGCAAGTCTAGTTCCTCTCACAAAAGGCAATAAGCTTTTTATCTGTTGCTCTTAAGACATTAATTTTTCAAAGTAAAATTGGTTAGGTAACTAATAAATTATTATTATGGAAACCAATGCAAAAATTGGTTGTTTTAGTGATTGTGCATTAGCATATCTACGTTAATATAACTATTTTAGTATGCTGAGCCAACAGGAACAGTGTAATATGCTCATCAGAATCAAGCTGGTTGCTGCTAACAATCTTGCACAGATGTTGTTACAGGATCATGTATCTTTCGACCATTCCGTCAGACCTAGGATCCAAGGGAATGCTTCTGCCCGCCTGTATAGTTGTACCACAGTTGTTGAGTCTACATCGGGTGTGAGCCATTAACTAATATGATCCATAGAGACCAGACTGTACATGTTACCGGTTACTGACTTGGGGTATGGACTGGTGACATCTTTGGCAATTTTTTCAAACGGGACCCCAAAATATTATTTTTGCATGATGCTTTGGTACTGGTCTTCACGCGTTTACTGGCTGCGCAGATCTCACATTTCCGACGTCTCGCTCTGGTTCAGTAATATCGTTGACAAATCATATCTACAAGTATAATTTTGTTTATGCCCAGATAGCATGTAGTGCTGGAGAATTGAACACCTCCTACGGTTTTGTCTCTAGTTAGCACTATTAATTCCGCACGGGTGACAAATCCCTCGCTGGATGTTCATCTTAAAAGCTGGAACTTCACAAGCCTGAAAATTCTGGACTTGGACACAGCTTGTGATGGTGATTCGTTGGCCATTAATGATGTCCTTGATGACTATGTTGCTGCTATCTTCGATGGATCCTGCCCAGGGGCTGATGGAGGGTTAATCATCATTCGCTCTCTTATTGAGGTAATTAAGCCTTCAAGTAGTTTTTTTAATCTGGTCAACATGATTTAAAGGGATGATTCTTCCTGGTTGGATAAAACTCATCTAACCGTGGGTTTAGACAAATTTATGATGGTCTTTCCTTGTAGAACCCTGAGCAAGGTTCATTGCTCCTCATGATGTCACTAAGTCATAAATTCCTTTGAACTTCAACACCTCGGATACCATTTATAAAACTATGTGTAGCCAATTTGTCTTGAGTATCCTCTGGCAGATCTGAATAAGACAGACCTACTAAACCCCTAATGTCTGCTTCGAGATATTGTATATTTACGCCAGATTTTTTGAATTTCTCAACTCTTTTGTTCCTTGTATACTCTACTCAAAGATTGGTTGTCATGTCTTTTATCTAGGACTGGGTCAGTCTTTTCGAACTTACCTAGTTCTAGCGCAGCAATGATTCGGAGAAGCTCTAATGCCAGACCTCCCAAAGAAACCGAAAGATATATAAACTGTTGTTGGCTATCCCATCTATTATTAGTAGCAACTGTTTCAGATTTTCGTTTGTACATAGGCCAAGATGAATATACTACCAAGTGGGTGTGATTTGCTCAAAACAATTTTAATACTTACAGTGTCCTGATAGTTCCCTCTCAGCAAGCCTTTTTGAATTTTTTAAATTTCCACTTGTATACTTTGAATGTCAATTTGTTCTGTGCTTTGTATTATACTTCTTTCGTCTTCTGCTTTGAATATAATCGATGTCATCTCCTCTCTATCTTATAGAATATTTATTTAACTGTTTATTACTTACCTTCATTTCAGCATTTATTTCCTTTATATTTGATTCCACTATTTGTATTTAATGGCTAACTACTTTGTTACTCTGCTTCACTAGTTGCATGAGTTGAACAAAGTGTTTGGAAAATAAACTTTTATTCAGGTTCTATTATACACTTTTAGCGATAATGGTAATAGTTTTCATGGTTGTGATTCCATTTTTCATGGTAATGGCAAGTATTTGCTGTTTTTCTACTATAGCGGTTACAGGATTTTCTAATTCAAATATACGTTTCTCCTTACAATATTGCACTAACTATTACTGAATTAATTTTCGAGTTTGCGCCTCGGAATAAAAAGTTATTTAGTCTTTCCAGTATTTTATTTAGCATTCCGTCAAGTTTCTCGTGACTGTTCAAAATTTCTCTGCTTCTCTTGTCCATCGCAGCCTCCGTACTTTTTGTTGTCGCCATACATTAAAATTTGAATTTAAATCCATGTAATCACTACTGCGGCTCTTCGCTCTTACAGATGTTCAGTAGGTTTTAATTCAACTAATTTACTCCAGAAAATAGTCTACTTTATTTCCTCGCAAATTCATTACAATTTCACTAAATAATTTTCTTAAGCTGTGCAAACTTCAATAGTTGAGTCAATCGAATGTCAGCTGATCCACTATTTCACTATTTACTGCACTCACTGCTGCTATAAGCCGGCCTATAAATATTAATCGATTTTGCTCTCAATCGTTCCCGTAATAAGCCAGTCTTTCTAATTTTTGCCCTAATTTTTATTCTCGTTAGTGCGTTGAGGAAACGTTTTTTATCACCAACGTTTGCTCGGGGAGCTGGTTTTTAAAGCCGCAAATTATATTTTTTTATTGGTGTAAAAATAATGGATGCAACATTATTATTCTCAAAAAATAAAATTAAAGGAAAAATAAGCTTTTTAAAAACAAGCTTTAATTACTTGTTAATAAAAAGAACTAAAAGGTAATAAATAACTTAAACCTGATAAGAAAAATACCATTATATAGGTACCTACATTGCAACCTTTAATGATAATTCACCTTCTTCGTCTACGTCACAATAATCCCATATCGTACGTACCTAATTATATATTTATATTAAACCTTAAAACTATAAACTTTGTATTAAATCTTTGCGTCTTTATCACAGATCCAATTGTTTATAAATAAAAGCTTTTATTTATAAAAAAATGGATCTAGAATAAAAAAATTCTGCGGAGTTCCTGAAAATGATTACGCAAATCAGAAATTTGTTGATCATGTAACTTGCCTATATCTGCCAATCCTCTTCCTCCTTCACACCGGGGCAATGTTGTACGTTCGACACAGCTCTTTGGATGGTAATTTTGATCTTTTGTTAGTAGTACTCGAACTTTCCGTTGTACTTGTTCAATGTCGGTCTTACACCAGTTAACTATATCGAAAGAGTAACTAAGCACTGAACACGCTTAGGTGTTAATAGCCTGAAACAAGTTTTTTACTTTTAAGTTTGGTCTTCAGCAGTCATCTTTCCCTTCTATAAAACTCTGTTCTTAGGTCCTCATTCATGGTGGTGTGATCAATTCGTTGAGCCTGCTTTATTCCAAGGTATTTGTAAGGATGGCCTTCCTCCATGGATTTAAATGAGGTGCCATCTCCCATTTCGTAGGGCCCCTGCTGTATTTTGCCTTTAACTATATTAATAATTTGACATTTGTCTAGGCCAAATTGCATATGGATGTCACTAGAGAACCCTTCTACTATTTTAAGGATATCATGCGGCTGTTGTTTCGTAGCTGCCATCAACTTTAAGTCGTCCATGTATAACAAATGGTTTATCTTCAATGCTTGTACGTTGTTGTCCTTGAGACTTAACCCAAAGTTAGTCGAGTTCAGTTTGTGTGAAAGTGGGTTCACGGCAAGCCAGAACCACAGCGGGCTAAGAGAGTCTTCCTGGAATATACCCCTTCTTATTGGGATAGAGTCGGTTTGTATCGAACAGTCGGCTTCATTCAGAAAGATTTTGGTTTGCCAATTAGTCATGACATGTTAACAATACAATTATTTACTTTATAGAGTTTCAGCTCCTGAATGAGCCAATCATGTGGAATTGAATCAAAGGCCTTTTTGTAGTCCACATATGCCATGTAGAGATTTCGTCGTTTGGCGTGGGCTTGATTGCAGACAACGGAATCAATTATTAATTGTTCTTTGCACCCCATAGAGTTTTTCGCGCATCCCTTTTGTTGTTCGGTAATTGCGTTGTTCAGCTCACAATGTCTGAAAAAGTGACGATTAATGCACGACGTTATAAGTTTGTATAAGGTTGGGAGGCAAGTGATTGGTCGGTAGTTTGCTGGGTCCTGTGTACGTAGGTTGTCCTTTGGTAAGAGGTATGTAGCACCATGCGTAAGGAAACTAGGCATCTTGTGTGGGTGGGTAATTACGTCATTTATAAGGGCTGTTAGTGTTTCGTGGGTTGCGTACAGTTTCTTTATCCAGTAATTTTGTACACCATTTGGTCCTGGTGCTTTCCAGTTATGGAGGTGCTTCATTAGGTTGGATGTGTCTTCCGTTGTAAATGGTTGGTGATGCATGCCATCATAGTTCTGAAATGCAGCCTCCTCCTCATTAATCCAGCTGGCTCTGGAGTTATAGGAGATTGTTGTGGAAAGCTGTGTTTTCCAGAATTCCTCGATGTCTGTTTTACTGGGGTAACTAAGGGCTTCATTATTATTGTTTTTGTTAAATTTTCTATAAAACCCTTTTTCTGATTGTCGGAAGAGTGTGTTGTCTCATTTCCGTTGGTTACTGGTTTTGTACCTTCTCAATCGACTTGCATAGACGGAGAGCTTTTATCTTTGACTGTCCAGACACTGCTGAGATGTGATGTTTTCTCCATCCCACTGGGAGTGTATTCGGTTATTGTCCATGATAGTCTTGACAAGCCTTTCTATTCTGTTGTTCCTGACTCCTCGTTGGGACTCGGTCAGTCTTCCAACGTCTTTCCGAAGAGAATTAATTTTCCCTTCAAGTCTTTGCTAAGGTGGTATTTGGGGTATTTGTCTAAATTGGGGTGGGTCTTGCTTTGGTCTTACTGCGACCCCAATTGTTCTGCAGATGGAAGTTGCAGCACAGTAGATATTATTATTATTATTAAAAGGTTTTCATCGCTTTATAAAAGTACTCAACGCTGCCAAGTTGCATGTTCCTCTGATTTGTCTTTTTCTGCCGTCCGTTCTCTGCTGTTACAATGGGTTAATCTGCCGTTTGTGTTAACTGACTTGCTTGATTGAGCACTCTGTTCCTTTCGATTCTAGCGAACTGTTCTTCTTATAATTCATTTTTTCTTATCTCTTATGTACGTTATCTATCCTGAAAGCACGTTATTCAGTTGATTCATTTTCCATTTTCTCTTGTGTCTGTATTCCATCCATATCTTGCCTATTAGTGCGCTGGTCTAACGTTTCGCTTTCTCTATGTTTAGCTACTGCTAAACTATTTTTTTTTCAAGTGTTGTGGTATGTGGACAGCGCTTTCATTAACAATCTTCTCTTGTCGCTTCAATTTTGCCTTCTCTAAACATCTCTTTCTTAGTGGCGTAGTTTCGCTTTTGTTCATGTTGTTCTCGCGAGTAAAGGATAAAAACGGTCCATCACCTTAGAGAGTCTTTGTAGGGGGATGAGGGCTTCAGTACAACAGTATTCGCCCTGATATCCTGTGGTGCAACGTTAGCGATATGACATGTTTATAGACCCTCATACCAGTCAGCCCTCGGCACGTACTTACCTTGGCATTGGGTCAACCATCTAATCCATCTAATCAAAAACAGAATCCATATTCATATCAAACGTCCACCTAACCAGCACCACTCACCCATAAAAAACGGTCCATCCATCAAAACTATTCAAACTCGACGCTGTTGCACCACTTAATTACTGAGTACTTTTGGCCACCTTCCAGCTCCATCATCTGACGCTGGTTACCATGTAGCACCAAAAAACTAGTTCAGACGAATCAAAAGAGCTCAGAATCAATGGGGTAATATCGTTTCAATACAGAGTTCCCATGGCCATCTTCCAGCTCCACCATTAGACTAAGGTTCCCGTCTAGCACTTAAGTAGTCGTCAAGACGGATCAAATGAGTCCAAACTCGAGTATGGCCACGTTCGGGTTCGATTATCAGATCAGCTCCGCGTCATGCCAACATTCCATTGTCATCCGATTTACACACGTATGCAAAATTTCAGCTCAATCGGTAACTATATCAAATTTAACTTGCAAGGTTTGATTTTGCGTCGTTTAACTACGGGGTTCTAATGGCCACCTTCTGATTCCATCATCAGATCAGCTCCATGTGATAATAATTTTGCATTGTCACCCGATTTACACATGCATGCAAAATTTCAACTTAATCGGTAACCGGGAAGTGGATTAACTTTAACTTGCAATATTTGATTACAAACATACATCGGGACAGGTGAAACTAAATAAAAGCTTTTAAAATATATAGATATTTTTGCGAAAAATTGTTTAGTTTTTAATTATAAGGAAATTAGCTATTTTAGGTTTATTAACCCTATTCAATAAAACATTTAAAAGCTATACACAAAGATGCGATTAATGTATGGAGTTTACCACTAAAATGTTATTACAATGGCGGGCATAATATAAAAACAACTTTATGATGACAATAAACTTTCACTATGAACAGTATACCGATAAACGTATATGGGATGTTTACCGCGCACGACTATTCAGATAAAAATGGGTTTTAGTTTCTGTTTGTATACTCGTACTAGTTGCAAGCAAGAACATATAGATACATTAGTTTTAATAGAATAATTCAGTTTGGTGGTATTTATACAATTTCATGTAATTTTGTTTTATTTAGGATTAAACGGATCTTTTCCAACAAAGGTTTTAACCAATCAGTTCGTATTATTTATAACATAGTAAATTAAGGATTGGGACTGCATCATTAAATTTAGCAGATTTTCTAGTATTTTGATTTAATTGATTGACTTGAAAATATATTTAAAAACCCTTAACAATACCTTTTTGAATGACTTAGTTAATATACAGGGTGTTTTATAGAAGGTTCACTAAACTTGAAGGGCGGCCAGGTGGGCTCATGTGCTATAGGTTTTTATTATTTTTTCTCTAACTCCGGAACGAAATATGTAGGGTGTTTTGTAGATTATCCAGGCGCTCTTTGACAGTTCTCTTATAGTGTTCTGGACACCCTTCTTTTTTGAATAGCATTGGTCTGTCTTCCAATGGGATTTCATCTAATAAGATCGATCATCCCGCATTTTTTGGGACGCAAGATTGATTCACTGCTTCTTGGTTTCCATTTCTTTCTCGTAATCGACTCGAATTTTTAATGAACGATTTATCGATGTTATTAGATGAAATCCCATTGGAAGACAGACAAATAATATTTTAAAAAGTTGACTGTCCAGCACGTTATAGACGAACTGTCAGAGAGCTCCTAGACAATTCATTCCCAAACGCGAGGATTGAGAGAGCTGGCACTATTCTCAGGCCTCCAAGGTCGCCAGACCTGACTCCCTTTAATTTTTTGGTATGACGGCAGGCCAAGAAACTCGTTTGTGAGAGAGAAATAGAAACCAAGGAGCAGTTAAGAGGGAGAATAAATGTTGCTTTTTCAACAATGTGATATGGGATGCGACTATAGCCTAGGTTTTAGCAGACAGTAAAAGGTGTCGCGATTGCATCCGTAGCGGTGGAAGACAGTTTCAGAGTTTAAGTTCAATAGCAAAAGAAACTACGAAAAGGGCACAATTCTAAAATGTAAAATGTTTGACAATATCTGTTATTTGACTTATAACTAAAAGAATTTAATTTAGTTATATAAATATATTATTTATTGTATACTACCAAATTAAATTTTCTTAATTATGTCATAAGTCAAATAATAGATATTGTCAAACATTTAAATTTTACAATTGAGTTTCTTTGCCAATGACAACAAAGTCTGACCTAGACTTGGAAATGTTTGGAAATATAGAGACATTTTGTGACTTTTCATGTTATTTCCCAGAAAATGCTTGAACATTAAAAAATTATGTCACAAATATCCAAATATTTCAAGAATTTTATATACATTTTTGGCCACAAGTACGTTGTTAGGTACCATGACTGAAAACTTATACTATCAAAGCCTCACAATAGCGATGAGATTCCGTTACATATTGTTGAATCTATACCAATAATTCCCGGCAGAACGGAGAAGATTATTTGTGGTCCGTTAGAACTAAACTTTGGGTGCTACCTTGCGTGGTAGACGCCGTATATCCAGCATATAATTAAATTATAAGATGGATTATTTATTAAGTACGAAACTAATGGAGTATTATGGTTTTGGAACCAATTTGAATACGTCAACCAAACACAAGGAGGCCAAAAAAGTCAGTTAGATCACTGCTAGTTACAAATATGATGCTACTGGCCAAACAAACAGTATATTTACTGGAAAAAGATGACGCCATCTGATTTAAGTGCTCATCTAAAGATATATATAGGGAAATCTGCAAAAGTAAAGATCACGCAATTCACAGAAAAAATAGAAACTTGATGGTGAAGATAGCTTTTTTCAATTTGAAATACAAATAAAGGGGGAAAACAACAACAAAAAAAAGGAAATGATAATGCTAGACAAAAGATATCAATATACTATCTATTGGTCAAGAGAATTTAAAGAACTGACTTACTAAATATGATAAATTATTAGCGATTTAATTAAATAGCAGCGAATGATATGCACATGCTGCCATATAGTTTTTTTATTAATACTGTTCTGAAAAATCCTCACTAAGAAATTGCGTTGAAGGTGTTTTTTTCAAAAACAATACATCGGAGTTGGGCGTTCCCGCATTTGTTTAGTGTATTGTGTTCAATTTGATTGAATTACTTCATTGATTTTTAAACTTCTGCACCTTTTCTAAAACATTCCGTCGCGCTAATGCTAATTGTAAGTGTGTTTTTGCGTGTAAAATATAGACAGTATTGTGATTCGTGTTTTGGATCCCAAGCTATTAAGACGCTTGGGAGGTTCGTGCAATGTACTCCGAACTTTTCGGTGGCTTTGATTCCGTCTGAAGAGACGCCGCTTTTTGTTGTCTTTTGCGTTACGATTCGCGAGTTTTTAGCTCCATTCGTGACGACCGCTAAACCGCTTTCATTTTGTTTCTTTTGTGTTTACAAAAGCGCATCATTTGTTGTTAAACCCGCATTTTTTGTATGTTCAATAAATGAACATTACGTCACTATTTTTTGTGTAACGTGTTGTCCAGACGAAGCTCTAAGAAACTGTTCCTGTTCACGGGGCTAGCCTCAGAAGAAAGAAGAACCAAGAAAAGACCAGAGCTTCGACTTAAAGGTTAGTGATAACTTTTATTTGGTGATTCGTTTATGTGACGGCACGTGTTTATTGGTTGTTCCGCTAAAAGGTCCTTCGTCAATATATACTTGCATTGAACCAGCATTGAACTAAAACCGCAACATCTATTTCATACATTTTTTTGAATATTATTCTCTATATGTAATGTTTATCGAAGACATTCCATAACATTTGGTCCAAGTACGAGCCGGATGCAATTTGAGTTAATTTAGTGCAAAGATTATCGAATAAATTACATAATTTAGTCCAACTCCGGGCCGGGTTACATTTGAGTAAATTTCGTGCAAAGTTTAATGATCAAAACATTGATTTTTCGTTGCAATTATTGTTGAAAACCGCATTGAATTTTAGTTTCTTTATTTGTTAGAAGAGAAACCAAGTTCGGGATATTCACTCATTCCGTTGGAAATAAAACGCAATTTTTTTTGCCGCCTTAAAAACTTACAAGAGCTCGTTTTGTTTGTTTTGGTTATTTGCTAAATTGTTTTGAATATATTTGACATTTGGTCAGATATTTTACTACTTCAACAGTAAAAAATTGTACATTTTGGAATAGTATTTTGTTTTCGTTCTATCGTGTTAGATTTGTTCAGTGGCGTTACAGTGATTTTAATTTATTGTTAAGATGTCAAAAACCGCTGAAAATTTACGTAAATTTAAAAATCATCGACAATCGGAGTTTAAAAGATTAGAAGATATTTATTTTGCTGCCGAGAAAGCCTTAAGAGGTGACGACGTTGAATTGTTTTTTAGCATGATTGATATGGTTGATTCAATTCATTTAGAATTTTTTAACATCACAATTCCATTGTTGGATTAATTTCAGATGCAACCGATGATTTTGACTTTGAGGATGACATTCGCAATAAATTTGAAAAATTGTTTTATTCAATTAGGTCTATTTTTGCTAAACTGAAATCTGTTCAGAATTCTACGCCACAAAATACAACTCGGGAACAGGAAAGTATTGCTTTGCCACGAATTGATTTGCCTTCATTTAGTGGAGACATATTGGAATTTGGTACTTTTATTGATTTTTTGATTCATTAATTCACAATAATGAAAAACTCAGTGCTATGCAGAAGTTCAAATATTTGCAGTTAGCTTTCAAAGGGCCTACTTTTGAGGTTATTAAGAATTTTAAACTAACACAAAACAATTACGTGAGTGCTTATGAAACACTTTTGAAAAAATTCAAGCGAACTCGTTTAATCGCGGAGTCTCATTGGTCAGCTTTAGAACAATTCCCCCAACTAACTTCAGATAGCCCTTCAGAGGTTCGGAAGTTATTGGATAACTTCAGTGATAATTTGGAAGCACTGAAGAATTTGGGTTTACCAGTAAATCAGTGGGATTTTTGTATCGTTCAGATGATGTTGAAACGAGTTCCAAAGAATTTAGCCGCTAAATTTGAACTTTACCATGGTACTGTGACCGCTCAAGATGACTTTCCGATCCGTTGGGAAGTTGTTGATTTTTTGTCGAAGCATTGCGATGCCTTTGAACATGTTGAATTATCCCTCAAGGCAAAGCGAAGTGTTGACAAAAAGTTACCATTGAATTCAAAGCAACATTCTTCCCGTTTCACTACATCTTTGTTTGTCACTGAGAATAGAAATTGTTTAGTTTGTAAATCCGATCATGCGATTTACAAATGTTCTGAATTCTTGAACAAATCAGTATCAGCGCGGTTTAAGTTTGTTAAAGATTTTAGACTTTGTTTTAATTGCTTAGGCGATTCTCATCAGTCGAATCGCTGTAAATCTTTATCCACTTGCCGCAACTGCAAACAACGCCATCACACATTGCTTCATTTTGTAAATCGTGCTGATTCAGGTATTGGGTCTGAATCTAAAGCTCCCCCCGCAAACCTGGCTTCCACATCTGGTGGATCCAGTACCATTAATACTGTTGAAAGTCCTGAAACTTCTCTACCGCAGACTTCTTGTCATAGTTCACTTTTGTCATACAATTCAAATGTGTTGTTATCCACAGCTTTAGTTGAGGTATTAGATAAGCACGGTTCTTATCAAACTTTGCGATGTCTGCTAGATTCTGGTAGCATGACATCATTCATTGCGAGCAAGGCTGTGAAACGCCTTGGCTTCCGACCTATGCCCGCTTCGATACAACTCAACGGGCTAGGTTATATGCAGAGTACCTCTGCTGAGGGCTCTCTTACCCTTTCTCTTCGCTCTATAGTAAAGCGTGAGTGCAATTTTGTTGTTGAGACTATTGTTTTACCCCGCATTTGCAATGATATGCCTGTTGCGCCCATTAACATGGCTAATATGGCATATCTAACCAATTTGAAACTTGCTGATCCTGGTTTCAATAGCCCAGGCGCTATTGACCTTTTGTTAGGTGCCGATATATTCTCTCAAATTTTGTTGGATGGACGCCTTCTGGGAAAGGAAGGTGTTCCTGATGCTATTAACACTGTTTGGTTACATCCTTATGGGTAGAGTGTCTTCGAGTTCTGTTAACTCTCACTCTCAGTCAGTCATAAACCCAACTTCGCTTTTTTGTCAAATTGAAGATGTAGTATCATTAGATGATTCAATCCAAAGGTTCTGGACAATTGAAGATGTTCCTACCGCACTGGTTCAGTCCCCTGATGATCTTATCTGCGAAAAAATATTTTCCGAGGGATGCAGGAGATTGGATTCAGGTAGATTCGTTGTGCCTCTTCCTTTTCGAAATACACTTCCTGCTTTTGATGGAATGTATAATCCCGCCGTACAACGTTTCTACTCTTTAGAAAGACGTCTTCTACAGCAACCAGATCTCTACAAACACTATTGTGATTTTCTTAAAGAGTATTTGGAGCTGGATCATATGGAGTTGGTTCCTGATCCATCTACTGCTTCTGATTGTTACTACATACCGCATCATTGTGTTTTGAAACCTGATAGTAGCACAACCAAACTTCGTGTAGTGTTTATTGCATCCGCTAAGATACCTCATCGGTTATCTTTGAATGATTGTTTATTTATCGGTCCCAAATTGCAGCAAGACATTATCGCTATTTTGTTGACCTTGCACAATTTCGTTTTGCCTCGCCTGCTTGCTATAGAAAACTTTTCTAGTTGTGAACTTCACACATTTGGTGATGCTTCTGAGAAAGGTTATGCCGCTGTTGTTTATTTTGTGTTCGAAACCGCATCTGGATTTCGTCAAAGTTTTTTGTGTTGTCTAAATCGAAAGTTGCCCCTTTGAAAACTTTGTCACTTCCCAGATTGGAACTGTGTGCTTCAGTTCTTACCGCTAAGTTGGCTCATTATGTTTATGAGCAATTCAATAGTCGTTTGTTGTTCAAGGTGATTCGTTGCTGGTCAGATTCCACGGTAGTCCTTTCATGGCTTAGTTCTTCCCCGCACCGTTGGAAGACATTTGTCAGTAATCGAGTTGCTTACATTCAGGAAAAATTTCCTTCTTCGCATTGGTTTTACATCCAATCTTGTGATAACCTCGCTGACTTGGGTTCCCGCGGCACTTTGCCATCAGAGTTGTTAGGCAATACACTTTGGTAGAAAGGCCCACAATTGTTGATTACCGCTTGTTTGCCACATGCTTGCTCAGACTCAAGCATGTCACCGCTAGTTATGACTGAAGCCCGTATAGTGGCGCTTCAAGTCACCGCTTCACCAAATTTATTTGGTACTTTGTTAGAAGAACATTCTTCTATTAATCGCATTATAGCTCATATTTGTCGCTTTGTTGATAACGCCCGCAATCCAGACCGTAGGGGCTCTGGATCATTTTTGGCTACTGAGTTATATCAGGCTCAGCTTCGCATTGTTCGCTATGTTCAAGATCAATATTTTTCTAAAGAGATTTCCCTTCTTCGAGGACGAAAACTTTTGCCCAAATCGCTTCGTAAACTTTCGCCGTTTCTTGATGAACAGGGAACTCTTAGAGTTGGTAGTAGATTGGCTAATGCTCCACTGCCGTTTGATACTAAATTTCCCGCACTGCTACCAAGCAAAAGTCGTTTGACTAATCTAATTGTCGAACATTGTCATGTCACCAATCTTCACGCAGGAATCCAAACCGTTCAATTTCTTTTGCAGCAACGATTTTGGATTCTATCCGCAAAGAAAGTAATTCGTAGTGTCATTTCTAAATGTGTTTCTTGTTGGAAGCTTAATCCTTCTGCTTACCAACCCTTCATGGGAAATTTGCCCATTTCCCGCGTTTCAAAATTGAAACCCTTTTCTCATGTTGGAGTAGATTTTGCTGGTCCCTTCGCTATCACCATGGCTAAAACTAGAGGGTCGAAAACTTTAAAGGCCTATCTGTGCCTGTTTAAGTGCTTTGCAACGAAAGCTGTTAATCTAGAACTCGTATCAGATTTGTCTGCTGATGCATTCTTGGCAGCTTTACGACGATTCATTGCACGTCGTGGTCGATGTAGCCATATTGAAAGATTTTAGAGCTACTGCTGCACGAGAAACCATTTCTTGGCATTTCAATCCCCCTTCGGCTCCTCACTTTGGAGGACTATGGGAGAGCGGAATTAAATCCGTTAAAGCTCACTTAAGACGTGTCGTTGGAGATCAAATCTTAACCTACGAAGAACTTTCTACTGTATTTGCACAGGTCGAAGCAGTTTTAAACTCGCGACCTATAACCCCTTGTAGCAACGATCCATCGGATTTTACCGCCTTGAGTCCTGGAATGTTTCTTACCATGGAACCTTTAACAGCACCTCCTGAATCTGATTTCTTATCTGTCCCATCTAATCGTCTCAACAGATGGCAGTTACTGAGTCGTTTGCATCAGGCATTCTGGAAACGTTGGTCGCAAGAATATTTACATACTCTTCATCAACGGAGTAAATGGACTGATCCCTCTGAGGTTGTTAAGCCAGGTACTCTTGTTATTTTGAAGCAAGACACTTCACCTCCTTTGAATTGGCCATTAAGGCGCATTATTGACGTACATCCTGGAGGTGATGGTGTTGTACGCGTTGCTACAGTTAGAACTGCAAGTGGTTCTTTGAAGCGACCTCTTGTAAAGCTTTGTCCACTGCCAGTGGACCCTTAGTTTTGAAATAAGTAATTCAAGGCTGGCGGAATGGTGCGTTCCCGCATTTGTTTAGTGTATTGTGTTCAATTTGATTGAATTACTTCATTGATTTTTAAACTTCTGCACCTTTTCTAAAACATTCCGTCGCGCTAATGCTAATTGTAAGTGTGTTTTTGCGTGTAAAATATAGACAGTATTGTGACTCGTGTTTTGGATCCCAAGCTATTAAGACGCTTGGGAGTTTCGTGCAATGTACTCCGAACTTTTCGGTGGCTTTGATTCCGTCTGAAGAGACGCCGCTTTTTGTTGTCTTTTGCGTTGCGATTCGCGAGTTTTTAGCTCCATTCGTGACGACCGCTAAACCGCTTTCATTTTGTTTCTTTTGTGTTTACAAAAGCGCATCATTTGTTGTTAAACCCGCATTTTTTGTATGTTCAATCAATGAACATTACGTCACTATTTTTTGTGTAACGTGTTGTCCAGACGAAGCTCTAAGAAACTGTTCCTGTTCACCAAGAAACCAAGAAAAGACCAGAGCTTCGACTTAAAGGTTAGTGATAACTTTTATTTGGTGATTCGTTTATGTGACGGCACGTGTTTATTGGTTGTTCCGCTAAAAGGTCCTTCGTCAATATATACTTGCATTGAACCAGCATTGAACTAAAACCGCAACATCTATTTCATACATTTTTTTGAATATTATTCTCTCTATGGAATGTGCATCGAAGACATTCCATAACAGGAGTTATTGAGTTAATACCAGCGGAAATATATAATAAAGTTTTGCCTAAAATTAAAATTACAAATATCTTAATATTTGTAGAGAACTCTAACATTAAATAGTGGTTCAAAATCCTCACGAACACACGATTTACAATGTTCATTTGTATTATCAAATTGATCTAGAACTTGTATACTTCTGAAGACACCCGAGATTCATCCAGAAGATAATTAATAGATACTCAATTTGAAATTCAATTTTCCAATACGTACGATTATGCAAATTCCCTTAGATATCATAGTCCACCATTTAAATTACAAAATCTTTAAAAAATTAATGGTATACTGTAAATCAATCGCATACGGTATACTTTTTGAACGGAAATAAAACTATCAGTTTGATAAAACATTTGTATTATAAAAATGCCTTGCACTTTCACCGCTGAGAAAAGTAAAGCCGCTGATATAACAAGTTCCCATTGCAAGCGTACTTTTTCATTCTACTCATATTTCGCTAGGGAATAGTTTTCCTTGTACTGCAGGCGATCTATCCGTTTGAAATTTTAATTCGAGTTAGAAATCTTGCCAAAACTTTTGTTCGTGAAGTTTCAAAAGTTTTGTTTCCTTACTCATTTGTATATAGAATTCTGCTTTGACACGTCTAAGTTTGTAGCATAATAATAAAATAATTATTGTAAAAGTAATAAGCATTTACATTTTCCTCAACATAATTAATTCGTTATTATACTAACTGACAAAGAAATCGCAAGCAACTCCCAGAAGGAGATGTTTAAGTTTAATAGTGTTTTGGGTAAAACATAGCTGCTATAGTAAGGAGTATAGGAATAATATTTTTATAAAAAAATACTAAGGTGTTTTTCTATTATTAAGTTTGCCAATAATGTTCACGAATCCCAAGATTTTCTTTTTAACAGTAAACTTACAAAATCTGTATTACATTCACGGTGCTTCCGAAAAATTCAAACTTATAATTGATACCGGGGCTGGTATCTCAATTTTTAAAGAAAATACAGTTAAAAAATTCCGTCAGAGATTTCCCGAAAAAGTGACAATCCAAGGTATCACTCAAGAGAAAATTTCGATGTCTCAATCCACCCTCATTCCGTTTGCCGTTGGTAGCCCCCATAAGGTTATTATCTATAATTTAGATATTGAATTTGATGGAATATTAGGCCTTAAATTTCTTGTACATTACGAATGTATTGTTGACTTAAATTCAAAGCATTTAATTACGAACTTCAAAACTATTCTCTTACATTAAGTGCCCGATCACAATCAGTCTAATATACAACCAACAGACTCACCCAGTACTAACAAACAAACTCGTACTCCTAACAACCAAGTAATTATCCTGGCACGACCCGAACAAACTCAAATGCGATCTTACAAATACTCACGCAACTTTACCTACAAAAGAAATTGACAAAGTACGACTCCCCAACGCGGTTGTACATATTAATTCATAGGAATAATTTCTGACTTCAATAATAAACGTGAACGCAATGCTCAAACCGGTTAACATTTCCAATCTACATTTAGAACCCCTTGACCATACACACCCTCTCTTAAATCTGATTACTCTGACTCTATAAACTTAGAAAGAAACTTAACTATTAAGGAACAAATACATACAGAGCACCTTAATGACGAAGAGCGAGAACTTATCACGAACCTCTGTTTAGAATTCGAAGATATTTTCTATCTTAAAAGCGATGTTTTTACCTTTACCAACGCAGTAAAACATTCAATTGACAACAATAATGCCAAGCCCGTTTTTACAAAATCTTACAGATATCTTCAAGTACACAAGGAGAAAGTGAAAACTCAAATTGCCAAAATGCTTTATCAAGGCATAATCAGGCACTCTTTTTCTCCTTAGTCCTCCCCCGTATGGGTCGTCCCCAAGAAACTGGATGCTTCTGGTAAGCAAAAGTGGCGAGTTGCTTTCGGCTATAGGAAGTTAAAGGAACTCACTCTAGACGATAAATATCCTCTGACCAACATTTCTGATCTCCTCGACCAACTTGGAAAGTGTCAGTACTTTTCGACACTGGATCTTGCTTCCGGGTTTCACCAGTTGGAAATCCTTGAAGAAGACATTCCCGAGACCGGTTTCGCTGTTGACAATGGCCATAACGAATTCGTTCGTATGCCATTTGGTTTGAACAATGCACCTTGTACATTTAAGAGGGTCATGGACAACATTCTTTTGAGTATCCAGAATGAACGTTACCTTGTTTACTTGGATGACATCATAGTCTATTCACCAACCTTCCATGAACATATGTCCCGTCTGACAGGAGTCTTTAAGCGTCTGCGACAGTCAAACTTAAAATTTCAACCTGACAAGTGTTTCTCCGTAAGGAAGTTGCTTACCTAGAGGTCATCTTATCACCCAAAAAGGAGTCAAATCAAACCCTTCAAAGGTTGAATGCATCCAGAATTTTCTTCAACCCGAGAGTCCTAACGATGTTAGTTTTTTCTTGGTCTCGCCGGATATTACCGACTTTTTATCCCCAATTTCGCAAAGATCTCGAAGCCTCTAACAAAACTCCTACAAAACGACTTCAAATTCATCTTCGATGCAGATTGCAAGTCTTCCTTCAACGAACTGACCCTATCTTGAACTACCTAAATCTCAATGAACCATTGCTGTTCACTACTGATGCTAGTACTTTTGCAAATAGAACTGTTCTTTCACAAGGCCCTCTAGGCAAAGATCTTCGTATAGCATTTGCTTTCCGCACCCTCTGCGCTGCAGGAACTCGTTAATGCACAATTGAACAAGAGCTGCTAGCCATTCTTTGGGCAGTTAAGCACTACAGGCCGTATCTTTTTGGGAAAAAGTTTACTATACACTGCGATCACCGCCTGATTTCTTGGCTTTTCTCTATCAAAGATCCTGGCAGTCGTCTAGCCAGATGGCGCCTCAAGCTAGAGGAGTATAACTATAAAGTCGAAAACAAGCGTGGCAAGGTAAATTTGAACGCAGACGTCCTTTCCCGTATCAAAATTAATCACTTCAGATAATGCACGGATTTTCTTTCCAAGATAAAAATGTTCGCAAATAACGAAACCGAGCCAAAACAACCGGATCTAGGTACTAGTCACGATAACTCCGACGACTCCGATAACGATCAAGTACGCGATGACCATGACGAATGAACAACAGAATTTAATTGATTTGTTCAACTTTCTTCTGGCAAAATAAACTCAATGGCCTGTCTGACAAAATCATTGAAGACATTTTCGAAGAAGTCCCAAATTTCACTACTGACACTCTAAACGTTGTAGCCAGTAAAACTGTAGGGCATAGAAAATATTTAATTCTCCCTTTACCCTTTGATTCTGGAACAGTTGTCTCACATCTTGTCAACATTCTTTGTAACAACCAAGATCAGTTCGACGAATCCGAAACTTTCTCTATTGAAAACAACGTAGAACTACCGATTCATGAAACGTTATCCTTTATACTCGCAAGCAAAGACGAAAAACTTAAAATTTGTCAGAATATTTTGACAAACCCTTCACAAGACGAAATTACCATTATACTGCAACAGTACCACTGAAGTAAAAACACCATCCATCTTGTAATTAATGAGACCATCCGCCGTATTAAGGAAAAGTATAATTGGACTGGACTAACCAAAAGAGTAGCGCAATTTATTAAGTTCTTCGAAACTTGTCAAAATGTATAGTTCTATAGAAGAAATGTAAGTGCTCCTTTTGTCATAACTGAAATACCAAAAACAACCCTCGAATGTATTAACATTGATATTTTCGAAAATCCAACTAGAAACTACGCACTGACTATTAGGCATAAACTCAGCAAATTTACTCAAGCCTACCCTATTGGTGACAAAAGAGCTAAAGCGGCAGTAAAAATTCTCCTAATATTCTTCCAGCTTTACGGTACACCTCTTCGCATCCATTGTGACTATGGACGTGAATGAATTTGATACACGCTAATAAGGGAACTGTGGGAACTATATGACACAAACCTATCCTTTTCAAGCGTCCATCTTCCCGAATCAAACGGTTCTATCGAATGGTTTCACTCGAAAATCGCGGAAATCATAAGGGCAAATACAGCTGAACATCAGGACGAAAATCCATTGAATGTCCTCCCTCACGCAGTTATCTGCTACAATAACACTAAAAACAAAACTGTCGGTTTCACACCCTGCCAACTTATTTTCGGGCACACTTCTAGTAGGCCCCGGAAACAATTTACGATCAAGAACTACTCATTTCTAACTACGTTAAACAGAAGGAACTACTATTATAGACTTGCCCGCGCAAAAACTGGCCGACAAAAAAAATCTAAAGTTGTCACTCACTAAGCACTTACTACGCTTAGTGAGTGACAACATCACTAATCCCGAAGAAGATGAGTGAGATCTCATTGAAAGGTCGAAAAAGTGTCTTTTTTAAGACAAACAAGAGAAACACACCAGACTCCCGAGAACAGTCAATTATATATATATATATATATATATATATATATATATATATATATATATATATATATATATATGTACTGAGAGACTTCCGCGGTCATTATTATGAACTGAGCTAGGTTCCGGGTGAGAACCGCGTCTGAATTTATTAAATATTCGATGTTGCGACTCCTGCTTTGGAGCCATTATCACACCACCACCCTGCCCAATTGAATTCTGTAATGAAATCTTTGACTCTTACATCTATTCGTACAGATATTGACAATAGACAAAACGAACTTAATAATCTTCAACAAATCCTTCGACAAAACGATTATCATCCGGACCACATTGCGCGTATAATTCATCACTCTCAACAACCCACAATCACACCAACCCCGTCAAAAACAGACCAACAACATCGAAAAGCCGTCCTTCCATACATCCGAGGAGTCACTGACAAAATAGCACGGATTTTACAACGACATTAAATAAAGACTGTCTTCAACACCACTCAAACTATAGGCAACTTAACCGGTAAACCCAAAGACAAAGTACCTAACGAGGATCGAGGAGTTTACGATTCCCCACAAAGCTACATCGGTCGTACCAACAAGCGCATAACCATCGAGTATATGAACACTTTCTGTCAGTTCGTAAAAAAGATCCGACTTCAGCTCTCGCGCATCACCATATCCAAACAGGGCACTCTATCAACTTCGAGGACAGTAGGACTATTATATCTCTGAATTCTCTTAGGGCATCCACTATTCGCGTAGCCTTCGAAATAGAGAAAAGACCTCTCTGTCCAAATAGACGCGATGACAGCACTCGCCTTCCCACAGCTTGGACTTCCGTAATTGCCAGATTAAACAAATCAGACACGCCCACCAACACCCAATCATTCACCGCACAGCCCGTTCATCACGCGACATCCCCTCCTAATCGACCGATAAGCAGCGCAGAGTCACCTTCAGTTCAGTTACCTAGTGACTCTTGGGGAGTAGGCAGGTTGAGAATCCGAATATATATATACAGGGTGTAAATAGTTTTAGTGCATATATTTTAGGTGGAGGTAGTATACACCAAATTAAACAAAAAACTCTAATACCACTATGGTCAGTAGGCCTTAATAACCAAGAAAATCCCTAAAACATATTAAGTAAATTATTGTCAATCCGGCAACGTCGCTCGCGTTCGAAGCAGATTCACTCTTAACGCGAATAATAAAGGATGACTACGCCGACAAAAAAAGTAAACACCTGTGTTTTTGTATTGACTGATGATATTGACCTTAGAATTAAATAAAAATGTATGAAATATTTTGTTGAAAATATTTACGTTTTTAATACAAGGTATTGCAATTAGAATTTGTATTTGGCGGTTTCTTTTATGCAATTATACAAAGTTGGGTAAATACATATGATATTCAACTCAAGAGATCTGTATATGTAGTTTTTTACCAGTTAAATTATTCGAATAGTCATTATTACTGATTAATATTATTTATATTAGACAAGTAAATATGTAATCCTACTTACCGAATTTATTATAATGATAGAACTGAGTTGAAACAACGGATTATTCACAGCAAATGTTCAAAATGCCCACCATTACTATCGACACAAGCACGACACCTTTTAATCCAATTTTCACGTATGCGAGAAAAAATTCCTGGAATATTTCGGATTTCGTCAGCAGCGTCAAAAATGCGTTGTCTAAGGTCATTCTCGTCAATAATTGGAGTCGTGTAAACCTTACTTTTCATGTGTCCCCATAAGTAGAAACCTAAAGGATTGAGATCAGGAGATCTTGCTGGCCAACGTATATGTCCGTTTCGACCAATCCAACGACGGGGAAATGTTCTATTTAAGAAGTCGACAACTAGATGACTTGCGTCGGCAGGTGCTCCGTCATGTAAGTACCACATATTGGAACGTGTTTGTAGGTTTACTTCATCTAACAAATCTGGTAGCGTGTTGTTCAAAAAATAAAGGTAATTCTCACCTGTCAAACGTGCAGGGAGTATAAATGGCCCAACCAAGTATTCACCAACTATTTCAGCCCACACGTTAACTGAGAATTGGTGTTGAAATACTGACTGGCGTATTTCGTGCGGATTTAACTCAGACCACGAATGCGTATTATGAAAATTTATTATACCATTCCTATTAAAACTTGCTTCATCTGTTGTTATAATATTGTTCACAAAATTAGGAAATTGTCGATGTTTTCTGAGAACCAACGACAGAAATTGAGTCTTGGTTGAAAATCATCAATTGAAAGCCCTTGAACCCGCTGCATGTGATATGGATAGAGCAATTGTTCCCGTAATGTTCTATGAACAACAGTGTGAGAAATTTGCAGCTCAGTTCCAATACTCCGTGTGCTACGATATGGGTTGATGTCGATAAGGTCTAATATTTGATCCTCAGCAGCTAAGATACGATGATGTCGCTGTGGTCCGCGATTGTTTATTTGTGCTATTACACTACCTGTTTCCAGAAGCTTCTGCGAAACAGCTACGAATGTCCTAGCATTGGGCAGGCGTCTGTTTGGAAACCTTTCCCTGTAAAACATTCTTGCTATTCTGCAATTACGTCTGCTTTCCCCATAAATTAAGAGCATCTCATGTCTTTCCCTAATTGTATAATCGGCCATTATTTAACACAAATAAATACTGTCGCACTATTCTTAATTTTCGAACTTACACACTAATCACAACCGATTTTATTTATTGAAAAAATATATTAAATGGAAAGCAAACCACGAACCACATCAAATAGATATCATTCTTATTTACAAGAATCGATATCGCAAAAAACAATCGTAACTCTCAGTCGTCGTTAAAGTAAAATGCCACGTTGCCATATCTATTCGGAGAAACTTACACTGAAATATAAAAGCATATTTCGAGTTTAAATAATCAATTTTAATTTTTAATGTGGCTATTAAAGATGTATAAGCTATTGAGTATTTACATATTTAAATTTACCGACATTTTGAAATCGAAATTATTGTATTATTCACTGTAGCAAGGGCTACATAAACTCTAACTTTATGTGTCCTTTTTGGCAAAACTATAGTTTATTTTACAAAATGTTATAAAGCTTTTTGATTTGTTTTTGCCTGAAGTATTGTTCTTCAAAATCTTTGCACTCAAACCGGGGTGAGAACCCCATCTACATTTATAAAATACTCCATGTCTCGACTCCTGCTTTGGAGCAATTAGCAAGAGACAAAAATTAAAGATATAAAAGACTTGAATCTAGAATGAACATTGCCTACTCTCCTAATGCCACTAGATAACTGCAGATGGCGTTTCTAGTGAGATCATTGTAACCACTCGAATAGTAAACGAATTCATTCTCCATTTTGTTGATATACAATTTGATGAAAAAGCTATTAAGACAATGCACCTTGAGTATGACTCAGAATAAGTCGATGACAGAAATATATACACTTCGTGGAGAGGTTAAAATAGGGAGAATATTGTTGCCACTGAAATTGTGCTGGGGTGTGTCTATAGGTTAGTTACAAGAAACTCCTTTCGACCGAGCTGTGGCTAATTTAATATTTTTTGCGGAAGGTCAAGCCCATGTAGCCTTGAGAAATGTTAGGTCCATGATCAGCAGGTTAGAGCACTGCAAGTTACTTAATAAATAATTCTCATGATGGGTACTACGGCACTCAAGGGAATGACATAATTTTTACCGTGTTATAACTTTAAGTAAAATGTGTAAAACAAAAAATGGTTATTGGACTGAGTTAAAACTGACTGTAAATAAAAAATTAAAACACCAAACTCTTTAAAAATAGGAACAAGCTGTCATCTTTTTTTCACCAATCCCACACAATGTCAGTATACGCTAGGTGGAGATCTGTACCACTGGATGTACTTAAACTTATTCTGTAGCAGTACCACAGCAACTGAAGCATTAAACACCGCCTGCAGCACAATCGCACAATAATCGTGCTTTATAATACTCATTTTTTATAATTTGTCAGCTAATTGTAATGCATTGATTAAAATGATCCATTACTTTCTAATTGTTCTGTTCATCGCAATTATAATGAACTAAATTACAAGGATAAAACCCCTACAGCACAAGACAATAATAGCTGTTTCCCAGGTATGTATAATTCAATTGATTGTATGGCGTTACGAACTATCCAACGTGCAATCACAATGAAATTGGTATTGTTAACACTGTTGATATATTGGAAATTTTGTGCCTTTATTCTCATTGTTGGCAATACTAAAGGCATATATAAAATATTATTAAATGCTTCTACTATTTAGGACAGAACTTAGATTTTCCGGATTACGATAATTTTAATGCATTTGTTGGTTGTTATGCCCAATAATAGCAAACATTATTACAAAAGAATGAAGGTAAGGCAGTGAGACTAAGTAGACTTATGTATAATACCTTTGCGTGTTATTATTGTACAGATAAATATGTTTCATCGAGGAATCTGAGGGGTATCCCAATATCATCAATTCCAATAAGTTTTTATTTTTAAAATTTACTGATTCCTACACTAAACCGTTATATAAAGAAAAACCATGTTCAAATGGAAACGATGTGTTAAATGGTTTTGAAGTTTCGTTAAAACTAAATTTAATTGTAAACACTAATCCCAGCATATATTTGGATTCTATTAAATCTTCTTGAGAAACGGAAAAACAGATAAGAGTAGCAGTTTCAGGTTACATTCATAACCTACTTAACGATATAGACTGCTTTTTCCATCTGACTCTTAAAATCATTGGACAGACAACTACTGCTATTACAATTGACAGCCTGAATATCCATTTCGATGTAGCCACCATGGATCTATATCAACTACGTACATTTGCAAGGACTCCTGCTAAACAATATAAATAAAACTTTACTCTCTAATATTTTCGTAAACAATCGTATGTCACTTCATTCTTATTCATACTAATATTTACTTATCTATTTACTAAATATCTTATAAAACTCGTTTTTTGTAAAGAGCCTGAAAACTTATAAATATACTAAAAAGTTTTAGTTCTTAATAAATGGCAGTCAAAAAAAAAGTGGGATAATTTTCTTAAACAATTTTAAAGGAATTGAACATTCTGATACGAATATTTTTTAAGGAGTTATTACTTCAGATGCTGCTTCTCCAGCTTGACACAAAACAGAAAGGCCCTTTTCTGCTCTCATTCTAAATAGGAAACGAACATATTATTTAGCAGGAAAGCTTTTTGCATGTCTACTACGTCCTAGTAAACGGTTTGTATTTGTGCAAGCATTTTTAACATGGAACCGGTAGGTAACTTGCAGAATCGTATTGTGTACTTCTTACTTTAGATGTCATACTAAAATTAGTTTAAATGTACTATATTGTTGTGCCTATCTTGTATTAAGTAGTTTTTTTGAGCGTTAATGTAAAGTAATCGCTGAAGTATTAATAAAGATTTCCGTAAAAGTCTAATACATACTTGTTCTATGCACAGTTTATCCAGCACGGAACAAAATAGGATATAACAGTGCGCTGCAATAAATTGTTTCAGTTGTTAATACGACTGCTCAGACTATGGGTATTAAGTGCATAATGATAAAAGGCATAAGCAAATTTTATGCATTTTTTGTATAAATATTACTTGTCTTAATTATTGCAAAGTTTGTGAAAAAGCAGTTAAGTAATATTTTTTGTAAAAAGCCTCGAGCTTACTTACCTGTTCGGTAAAATTGATTGTTTTATTTTTCTTTGTTACTTATAACTTACTTTGCAAGCTACTTCCCGAATAATTCTGTGCAAAATGATTAATAGTGTAATAGTGTACAGCATTAGTTAGCATTTATTCTAGGTAGCACTTGTAGCAATACGGACTGTACATATTACATAACGTTCTTTCCTTGACAACTATAATTATTTATTAAAAAATTATATTCTGTTCGAATAAGGTACAGTGTCCATAATAGTTTCGCACCTTATAAATTCTATTAGCATCCGATAATTTAACCTGATTTTTGTAAAGCATAATAAATCTAATGATGCCTTTCTATACACTGAAGGGCTAGCATGTTGCTACAACTTGTGAAAGTTCGTGTTTAGTTGTCGGACTGAAAATTCCACCATAACTAATAAAAATTCACTTATCCACTTTTGTTATCTTAAAACCTTTTGCAAGTAAGGATTAGATATAGGTATGAAATAGTATAACAAAATAGTAAATCAATAAAAAAACAAAAATCCTCTTAAAAACCCCAAAAGTAACTAAACTAAAAGCAACAGTTAAATACTTTTCCTCGAAGTTTCCTTGGACACCCATCGTCTTGAAATGGTTAAACTAACAATATTTCAATAGCTTCGTTTCTGCTATCGTCATGAGGCGAATGATGGGTAATTCAGTTTATCCTTCCTAGTTATACATTTAGACGTCATGCGTCGCCGGTCATGGTCACAGGGTCATATCCGGTCCAATCAGGGTCGTCATACCCGGTGGTTGGCTGTCGGTGTCCAAATGTTTTTATTTGGATGCCAGGCTCGTTAATTATATTCTCGTTCGAGATTATATATACTGTCTCTATAAATTTTGTTTTATGCCAATGTTCTTTCTTGTGAATTACGCTAGACTGGTCCCAGTTGATTTTATAGAGCTCAGTCCATGTGTGATTAGCTAGCCCACATTTCGTTAGCTCCATTTGACTAGCTATGCGGTGTTTCATAACCGCTATGTCTCTCTGCAAAGTAAAGATTACCACATCCGCAAGGTATACTGTATATGCAATTACTTGGTATCGCTAGAGTGTCAAGGCTCGTTCTGATAAACACGCTCCTGAAGTTCTTTTGACAAGCCTTCAGTATACGGTATCAATAGAGTTACTATCGTGGTCTCCTCATCCTGCCTCGTTGGTTTGTCCAGTTCTTCAATCGCCTTGTAAATGATGGTTTCCGGATATCGATTCGCCAAAAGGTCTTTTCTAAGTTTCACTTGAGGACTTCATGGTGAATCTAATGGATGGTTGGACTCGATTTAGGTGCACCAGGAATGCCCTTATTTCTACCACTCTGTGTTACCAAATAATCAATGTGTCATCGACATACCTCAGCCATATGATAGGCTGCTTCTCGTACCTCTTTAGTGCATGTTCTTCGAACCATTCCATGTAGATGTTGGCGATGGTTGGCGATAACGGGAAGCCCATAAGCAATTCATTTTCTTGCATGAAGAATCTGTCTTTCTCTTGAAAGTAGCAGTTCTTGAGGCAGCATTGAAGAAAGTCCAGGATTGAATATATTGTCACCTGCATGCGGACCATCAAGGTTTCGTTTTCAGTAAGTTTCTGTCTCACTGTCGAGAGGTGCGTCTAATGGTACGTTCGTGAAGAGATTTTCAACGTCGAAACTTACTAAACGATGTTCTGGCCAAAGTTCCATGGATCTAATAATTACGACAAAATGCTTTGAAACTTTGACGTGCGATGATGTTTTGCCCTCCAACGGTTGGATAATTGGTGTTGGGAATTTTGATATTTCTGCTGATGGTGAGTTGCTTGAACTTGTAATCGGTCTGAGAGGTACTTCAGCCTTGTGTATCTTGAGTAGTCCAGAAAGTTGTAGTGTTTTGCTGTGATGTGGCGCCAATTTTCCTTTTGTCGCGGGTGGAATGTATTCAGCATGATCTATGAGCGTGTTGTAAGTTTTCCGTTCTATTTTGGAAGTTGGATCTGTAGGCAATGGCTTGTATTTTCCTTCCGTCAGTACATCATCGATTTTCTTGTTGTACTCCGTTCTGTCCATCCGGATTGTGGCATTTCCTTTGTCAGCTGGTAGAATGATAGATTTGTCATCCTCAAGTATTTTTGTGATCTTTCTTTCGGATTCGTTGATGTTTTGTTGGATGTGTTGTGTTTTCACAATTGCGGTTCTGACTTTCCATAGAAAATCCTCCAGTTGCGGTGTCTCTTTGCTGCCTATTGCTGACTTTACTTAACTGATGATATGTTTTTTCAACTGCTGTGAGGACTCTGGATGACCAGTTCAGCACTATTTTCTTGTTGGTTGTATTCTTCGGCAACTGCTTCCGGGTACGTTTATTAAGTTCACTGTGTGCACCATTCGGAGGATTCATCTGATGTTGTCACATTATTATTTTTGAATCGAAATAAAAATCAGCGTGCTGTCCTCCTCTTGTGTGCATCTCCTGATTTCTTGAAACCTTTCTTCAGGATTTCATCTCTGGGATTGGCGACTTCAATCCATAGAGCCAAAAATTTCTGCACCAAACCAGAAGTCCTCAAAGAAGAACAAGTGAAACTTAGAGAACACCTTTCGGCGAATGGATTTCCGGACAACATCATCAACAAGACGTTTGAAGAACTAGACAAACCACAGGGGCAGGAGGAGGACACCAGGGTAGCAACTCTTTTATTACCGCATACTAAAGGCTTGTCGGAGAATTGCACCCAGAAAAGGAATGATCTTCTAAAGGACCGAACACCATAACATCAACTGGGAGCAGGCCAAGATAATTCACAAGGAAGGCCATTAGTATAAAAGAAAATTTATAGAGACAACATATAGAATTTCGAACGAGAATATAATTAGCGAGCCCAACGTCCAAATTAAAAACATTTGGAGACCCCATCTTCGGCCACTGCCCCTACCGACAACCAACCACCAGGTACGACGACCATGATTGGACCGGATAAGGCCCAATGGCCATAATCGGCGACGCATGACCGGTTAAAGGTATAAATACCACGGATAAACTGAATTTCCCACCATTCACCTGATGACGATAGCAGATACAAAGCTACTGAAACGTTGTGAGATCAACCATTTCAAGACTATGGAAGTCAAGTGTTATATTGTCGACCAAATTCAGGTTAACAGTTAAATACTTATTTTCATGTTACAAAGTTGAACTGAAAATGTGCTTACCTTATTACTGCAAGCTTAATTTTTGTAACATACCTTCTTTATAATTGAATAGACTAAGTATTAATATATGTTAAGAAAGTTTTGCTTTTTATTCCTTGTTAAAATGAACCCACTGTATACGTAGAGAATTTCTATCTTTTTGCAGTCTGGTAATTATCACGATTTTTGATTTAATACAAAAAAAAACAATTTTTTGTTATGTTTTGATTTACCTCATAAAGATGAAAGCTTTGCTCTTGAAACGGGGTTGAGTTTAAATTAAGGATCAAAACTTTGTGTTTATTCAACTATTGTAATATAAGAAAAAAGTGCAACTGTATAAATTTGACTATTATATTTTTAACAAACTGGAGTAATTGAATAGTCTTTGCCAGGTGGAAAACGACAAGTTATAAATTTTGCTCAGCTATTTAATGAAGAGAATAGAAATGCACTTTGTTTCATATACCCGGTGTATACCGATACCGTTAATCAACTATCATCTGGTATTATATTCGAGCATGAAACATAGCGCTAAGTGTAACTTCATAATTTATTTTTGCCCTATATATAGCTTTAACAAAATAGGGGTTTGTACATTTTACATTATTTCAACTTTGTTTACTACTATCCTCTTAGAAAATTTATGTGAACAACATGGAAATTAGAGGCAAACGCAAGACGCTATAAATAAATGTTATCTGCTTACCTATCATTCATTATCAATTTTCATTAATTTTCAAGTACTGCAGGTAATATCGGAAAAGATTGTAGGCGATATTGTAAAAATGAAATCATGTGTTTATGTTTTTAATCTACATCAAAAATCGAGGATGTTCTGAGTTCGGTTGTATTTTTTGTAATGTTGCACTAGAACTCCGTCAATTACGAAACAATTTGGATAATTCTTTTGTATTTAAAAAAATATATATATTTTTTAGACGTCAGTAAATCAGAATAAATGCTAATTAAGTTTAAAAAATGATGGAGCAAATATATGGAAAACTTTTTACTAATATTAATTTGGAAAAATGTATTCCTTCATAAATAGCTATATATTTTGCTTAAGAGTCCAATATTTTTTTATGGTAAAATACATTGGGAAAAAAGTATTAGATGAACGTAATTATGGTTATTCGAATTTTAGGATTGAAACACTAGAAAATAGATTTGCAATTATATCAGAATAAACCTTAATTAACCGACTTCCTAAAATCTAGATGTACCCAATTCTGTATATACAGTGTATACGCTTAAGTTTGAAACATAAAACTTTTTTATATTTATAAAAAAAATTCATAAAAGGTCTACATGATCTGAACCGTAAATAGAAGTTGTCATATATCCCTTTTCTCAACTGTATACGACGCTAGTAAGAAATCATAATTTTTCTTAACTTCATTTTCGGAATTTTCAAAATTTGTTATAAAACAAATTTAATCATAATTAAAAATGCATGGAATTGTGCCGCTATATTAATATAAATTATATATATTAATATATATAATTATATATATATATATATATATATATATATATATATATTATATTCACTTTTATTCAATTCACTTTTTAAAAAAAATTATTTATTTAGAAACATACAATATTAAAAGTGAACAATTAAAATAATTAAAGTACTTGAATAACTTAATGCTATAAATGATATTATTTGAATGACTTAGTACTAAAAGAGATATTATTTGAATGACAACACGAGAACGTTTCCAGTTGCTTTTATAACATTAACAAAAGTGCTGATGCAAGTCAGCGTTTTTACTGGTTAAACGGACTCGTGTAGGTTTCCGGGAAGTTGTTTGCATATAATTCAAGATGTAATTTGATATCCCTGAGAAGTGACGTACGCTTTAAATTCCGTTGACTTCTCGACTGTGTGAATTAAGTGCTGATATATTTTGCATATAACAACTCCCCTTACATATCAAAAGTTGATGCTATAACATCAACTTTTAGGAACAGAAACATAAATTAGTATAAAATGATGTTTGAATGGTATGAATAATAAGTAATAAGTGTATAAAATATGAATAAAATAAGTAATAGGTAAAAATCAAATTAATATTTATAAAATAAAATCAAAATATGTTAAAATAAATGAGCAATAAAATAATACGAGTAATAATTAAATGCTTAACCTAAGCATATCAAAATAAAATATAAAGTAAAAGGAAATGTGAATAAAAATAATGTGTAGAAAAATAAAAGGTTAATGATATAAATCAATATTAAAAATGGTGTTTTTAGAGAACATAAAGGTATACCTAAACTTGCGTCTCTAACCTTTGTTCTGTTTTCAAAACAGGCCTAAGCTTGGGGAAGAATTTGAGTCTTGGCTGAGGCACTGAAGTCTGGTCAGGATTGCAGTCCTTTGGAGGTTTTACCATCCTCTTTTTGACAGCTTGGAAGGTGATGAGTGCTGCTATGATCATGAGAGCAGCTATGGTTGTATAGGTAAACCAAGAGATATTTTTGGTTACAAACGGCTGGTTTATGAGACCATCGAGGTCTCTGGAATATTGTTCCAATTTGTGATTTGCTACGTCTAATTCTTCTACGTTAAGCGTGTTCAGCTTCAGGGGCTGAAGTTCAGGAATTATAATTTTTTCTGGCACTGCGTCGCAACAGTTGAACGGCACTGTTACTGGTTGGAAGGTTTCTACAACATCGGTTTGTTTACCAGATTCGGCTTGAACTTTTGTAATTCCTATAAACGCACTACACTCTGATTGAAGAGTCAATATGGAGTTGAGAGAGATTGTAAGAGTTTTTGGGTTTGTTTGAGCGCAATTCACTGTAACACTTATGGGTTCAGAAGTAATTATGAGCCATGTATTGGGTTCTAGTTTTTGAACGTTGTATCCTTGAGTGAATATTACTGAGCTTTTACAGTTGTCGGGTACCTTCTGGACATTCTTTAGAAGTTGAGCTTCACATAACGCGTTTGTGTCAATAGGATATGCGTAAAGTTCAGAGCACAATTTCTTACGAGTGGATAACGGTTTACACGCACTTAAGTCTTTGATCGGAATAAACATTAAAGAATCATCATTTTTTGCAAGATATTTTTGAGTGAAGGATAGCATATGATGTAAACCTGTTCTTCCATCGTATATAGGGATAGGATATAAATGAAAGACTGTGTAAGGATGTTGTTCGACTAAAGGGATTCTTAACACAAATATAAGATCGGTATATGTTTGAAATGCTTCTAGTTCAATAATTTCCAGATATTGTGCGATGCTCGAGTACTTTACAGCCAATGGAAGGTTACTTTTGACTAAATTTTGCGATACTTCCTGTAATGAGGTAATAAGATGTTCTGGTGTTAAAATTGAAGAGTGAATTATTTTCAGACGCGCGAATGTGATAGAATTTAAAACATCATTCAAATTATCTTCTAAGTAGACATAATTCTCCATAAGTTTTTCACACATTTCAAGTAGTGCGAGTTTTGATTCGACGTAGGCGACCTTATCATTAATTTTTCCGATAGTGTTTTCCAGCTTTATCATGTTATCGTTAAAAAGTTTCTCGTCAATTCTAAGATTTTGGATAGTTTCGTTGAAGTTTTTAATTACGGATGTGGTGACACTTATTTGGTTTTTTTGTAAGTTCTCAATTTGAAGTTGGCCTTGATTTAAGCGGTTTAGTGATTGCCTTAAAAAGGGTACCTGCCCCATCAAGTATACCTCGTTTGTGTCTTTTAGTGTCCATGTGAATGTCAGTAAATTTCTGTTTGATTGAGTTAGAAATTTGATTGAGAAGATTAATGTGGGTTTGTACGTCTGCGCGAAAGTAGTTCATAGCAAAAGAATTGAAGTTAACAGTTTTTACAAGAGTTTGTAATATTCTGTTATTTGTTGTAAATACTTGTTCTAGTGTAGAAATGTTTCTGTGTACTAAAAGTGTCCATTTATCATTGGATACAGTTATTTCTGCTTCGTTATGGAAGTAGATACCTAAAGTATTGTTTATTGGTTGTATTTGAAATTGGGGTACTGCTGACCCGAACAGCAGGCAAAACCTGAAACAGAAATTAACTTTCTGAGAACGGTTTCATTCGGTCGAAATTAACTTTTGATTTTTGGTTAGTTTTAGGGTTTAGTACTGTTGCGGAGTTTCTGTGAATCTCCAGGATTTCGAAAGGACCATTGAATTTATTTTGGAGTTTGTCCTTGATCTGGGATTCTTTAATATAGACTTTATCGCCTATTTGATAGTTAGGGAGATTTTCAGAAACGTGTTCATCAAATCAGACTTTCGCTTTATGTTTTTGGATTTCCGTTCTTTCGCGAGCAATTTTATAATAGTGAGAGATACGATTATTGAGATCTCTGATGTACTTAGTTATCAGGGCTTGTTGGTTGTAGAGAGTTTCTGGAGTCCTACTCGAAGTATGTCCATAAACAAGTTCGTAAGGGGTGAATCCATGAGTTTTGTTTACAGAATTGTTATATGCAATGATTGCATAAGGGAGGATGTTAAAAGGGTGTTCGTCAGGATTTTCTAGTTTATGGATTCTAATCATCTCTAATAGGGTCGAGTGGAATCGTTCTAATGAACCATTTGACTGGGGATGTCCCACACTAGAATAAGATAGTTTGATGTCAAATAGTTTACACAAATCTCTCATTAGTGTGTTGTCGAATTCCCTGCCATAATCACAATGTATCCGTAATGGAGTACCGAAGTGTTGGAAATAGAGTAGTAAGGTACTAACAACGGTTTTTGCGGATTTGTCGGTTATGGGGTAGGCCTGAGAGAATTTTGTTAGTTCGTCCCGGATAGTTAATGCGTAGTTTTTTGTCGGGACTTCTAGAATATCGATGTTGACGCGTTCAAAGGGTGTCCGTGGGGTTTCAGTAATGACAAGTGGGCTGTCGAGATTTTTCCGGTAAACTTTTGCTCTCTGGCAAGATTGACAGTTTTTGATAAAATTGTCAACGTCCTTAGTCAGTCCTTGCCAATTGTATTTTTCTTTTATTCTGCGGATAGTTTCATTGATACCACGGTGTATATTATTTTTGCCGTTATGGAATTGGTCGAGGATGATGGGTATTTGGTCTTTCTCAACCGTTTGGACGATATTTTGGCAAACTTTCCATTTGATATCAATTTCGGAAAAGATAAACGAAAGCATTTCCAAAATGGGCAGTTCAATGTTATTCTCAACACAGAATACTTCATTTTCAGTAAACACATCTCTACTATTATACAGAGATGCGAAAAGAATCTCGTTGACTATTTCTGGGTCAGAAGGGAGAGGGACGATGTAATAGCGTCTTTTTCTGACACTTTTGCTTGCAAAGACATTTACTCTAGGGGTACGGAAATAAGCATTTTCCTCAAAAATGTCTTCGATGATGTCATGGTGAAAATTTTTCATGAGAGAGCCTTGGGGAAATACTAGGATGTTTTTGTTTCCTCGGTCTAGGAGTTGGCAATTAGAAAATTGAATTTTATCGTAATCTATGAGAGAGACGGTTTGATATCGCTCGACAAAAGTTTTAAATTCTTCGGAGATTTGTTGAAGATTAATGGGACTTCTCGTCTGGGGTTCTTGTGAGTCATCGTCAGTTTCGTTTGTTGGGAGTACTGTAAATGGTGTTAGATTATTGTTTGCTTGAAATGATATGTATTCATTAAAGTTGTTAACTTTAATGCGAGAGAGCGCGTCGGCGTTTTTATTTACTTTGCCGGGTTTGTAAATTATTTGATAGTCGTACTCCTCGAGCTTAAGGCGCCATCTTGCAAATCTACTTCCAGGGTCCTTTATAGAAAACAGCCAAGTTAACGGGCGGTGATCGGTCAGAAGTAAAAACTTACGGCCAAAAATTATCGGACGAAAGTGTTTAACCGCCCACACTATTGCAAGGAGTTCTCGTTCTATGGTTGAATACTTAGTTTCAGCATTGCAGAGAGTTCTGGAGGCATAGGCTACGGGTAAATCTTTACTTACGGGGCCTTGAGAGAGCACTGCGCCGATAGCAAATGAACTGGCGTCGGTTGTAAGAATAAATGGCTCTTCAAAATTAGGGTATATGAGTATGGGAGTAGAAGTAAGGGCTCTTTTTAATTCGTCAAAAGATTTGACACATTCTGAATCAAACTGGAAAGGTGTGTCTTTTTGAAGTAATCTTGTCAAAGGTTTTGAAATCTTGGCGAAATTGGGGATGAATCGCCTGTAATAACCAGCTAACCCTAAGAAGGACTTGATATCTTTTGGGTTTTTGGTTGGGGAAAATTTAAGATACAATCTACCTTTGAGGGGTTAGGCTTCACGCCTTCGGGAGTTATAAGGTGGCCAAGATACGCGACCTCTTTGCGAAGAAACTCGCATTTGTCGGGTTGGATTTTTAGATTGGCTTTTCGCAATCGTTTGAAAACTTCAGAAAGTCGGGCTATGTACTCATGTATAGTCGGGGAATAAACGATAATGTCGTCCATATAGACTAAACATCTCTCGTTTTGAACACCTAAAAGAATATTATCCATTACCCTTTGGAAGGTGGATGGAGCGTTTTTAAGACCGAAGTGCATTCTAACAAATTCGAAATGGCCATTATCAACTGTGAATGCTGTTTTTTGGATGTCTTTAGTATCGATTTCGATTTGGTGAAACCCGGAAGCTAAGTCGAGGGTGGTGAAGTATTGGCATTTGCCAAGTTGGTCAAGTAAATCCGAAATGTTCGGTAGGGGATATTTGTCGTCAACGGTAAGTTCATTTAATTTACGATAATCGACGACGACACGCCATTTTTGGGTACCAGATGCGTCTAGTTTTTTGGGAACTACCCAAACCGGGGATGACCATGGCGAATTAGACGGACGTATAATGCCTTGGTCAAGCATCTTTGATATCTGACTTTTTACCTCTTGTTTGTGTATTTGGGGGTACCGATATGACTTTGTGAAAGAGGGTTTTGCGTTATTAGTGTCTATCGAATGTTTGATCTCGTTTGTAAAGGTCAGTTGGTCACCTTCTAAATAGAATATGTCAGAATATTCGAGGCAAAGTTGAGAAATAAGTTCGGCTTCCTCCTCGTTCAGATGTTCTAACCGAAATTGTTCCATAATTGTAGTTTGTCTATCAGGCTGGGTCAAGTTTTGAGAGTAATTTTCAGAAAGAATGTTTACGGAAAAATTGTTTATCGGTTCGAGTTCCAAATTGTCGAAATTAACAGTCTTGGGGATCGCATTTGCATTTAAAACTGAAGTAAGGAATTCGCCTTTTTCATTAATTTTAACAAGGGCACGGGGAAGATAAACTTTTTCTATTTCGGCAGATGATAGGAAAGCATCAGTATTAGTGAGGTTACATTTTAATTTACATATTTGTTCTGTTCGGGGTTCTAAACAGATTGTATTAACCGGGATGCAGTTATTGAAAGTTGAAGGGTTCTGAGTACGCATGACAGTATCATCCGTAACTTTGTAGAGAGGTAAAGTTTTAAAATTAGTGACAAGTTGTTTGCTGTTAAAGTCTATAACGCAGTTATAGTGTTCAAGGAAATCTGAACCCAGTAATCCGTCGAATTCAATGTCGATGTTGCAAATATATACCTTGTGTGGGTCGGCGACATTGAAAGGTACAAGGGTGGATTCGTTGATTAAGATTTTCTGATCGGTGATTCCTTGGATGACTACGTTTCGGGAAATCGTTGTTTGAAGCGTTGGCAGGTTTCAGGTTTAAAATTGAAAGTCCTGCACCCGTATCGATAAGAAGTTTATAGGTGTTTGAAGAGTCAGTAATATAATAAAGATTCTTTGAGTTGACGGAAAGAAGGGGTCTTACAGAAAGTTCTGTTCTGGGAAGTTGACATTGGGGCTGAAGTCGTCCAGATTCATTGTCTGAATTTGGGTTTGAATTTCTGAAATTTCTTGGTCTGGGGGTTCTGACTGAGTGGGGGTCAAATGAAAATTTACTTGAGAAGAATCAGGTTCGTCAGAATAAAATTCGTATAACTGTTCAGTATTGAAATATTCTGGTTCATTGTTTTGTTCGAAATCATTAGGGTGATAATCTTGTACGTTTCCGTACTCATCGGGTAAAGAGGTGTAATGATTTTCGTTTTGAGAGTAGTTATAGTCGTTGTGATATGGTCCGAATGGCAGATTGTTCAAGTGATGAGTCTTTGGTTGTTGGCGTTGTTGATGTTTAAAGAAACTCGGGTTCGGTCTGTAATTGCCAGACATTTGGGGTTGTCTACTGGTAGATGGACGAAATTGTTGCTGTGAAAATTGTTGACTGGGATTAACATTTGTAGATTGATTAGCAGGTTGATTGGAAAAATGAGGGCGGTAATTCGAATAGTTCTGATTAGAATTCGGGTTGTGTTGAAATTGTCTCATTATCAATAAGCATTCGTTGCTTAAATGGCCCATGCGTTTACAAAAAGAGCATTGTTTTGAAGGTGGACCGTTATTTGGTTTACGAGGGGGTTGTTGGAAACTTCTATTACCTGAAAATTTCTGGGTTTCTAAATGTGATAGTTGTAGTTCTCGTTTAATTCTGGAAATGGCAGTGAGAATACTGCACGGGTCACTAGCGCGAACGAGTTGACCAATTTTGGGCTCTAAACCCGTGAGGAGGCTATTAAGAGCCATTGACTCTATTAAGTCAATCTGTGCTTGTTTTTCTTTGATAGTTAAATTTTGTTTGTTTATAGCTGCTAGCATTTTCGCTTGATGCGTCTGGAGTCTAGCAGAGAACGTGAGAGGGGATTCATTAGGAGTTTGCCGCATTCGTTGCAAGTCCTGTATGAGAGCCGAGAGATCCCGAGGATCTCCAAAATGGTTTTCTAGGAGGGTTTGAATTTCGGCTAGTTGACTAGGGTTTCGCGAATTAATTAACTCAGCCGCTCTACCGCGTAACTTATTTTTGATATGGAGAATTAGCAGTACTAGCTGATTATCCGTTGCCATGCTGTAAGCAGTATTACAGGAGCATATGAAAGTGTTTAAAAATATCGGATTACCATCATACTCAGAAATTATGGCAAATATTTCCGATAGCTTATAGGGTTCTACAGTTGGTGTAGATGCCTGTCTAGTCGTTGCCATTTTTAAAATTGTATAGATTCGCACAATAAATCGAAATTAAACGTTGAATAAAAGTTTTAAATTGAAATGGTAGAAAATATACGGTTTATCGATTCAGTATTGAGTAATGTTTAATATAGTAATAACAAATTTAAAATAGGAATGTATAAATGGTAGATTAATAATAAACTTGAAATAATGTTTCAAATACTTCGAAATATGTAAGTCAAAGTAATAAAATAATATGATTATGTAAAATATATAGTTTCAATATTATTTAGGAATGTAAGGTTATGAGGAATAAAATATTATATAAATGAAAGAACTGGTGGTCATTCAAAAAAAATAAAAATAATTACTTTATGTGATTCTTACGTTATTATTCCTCGCATCGGACTGTTCTCCGCGTCACTTAGCACTGGTTAGCCTGGTTGCGTGTTCCCTTGCTAGTACTTGGTAGTTGTTGTACTTTTCAAGTAGGTTTTGTCCACAATGATTTAGAAATCTCCACAGTTAGTTAGTATTCACGTGTTCTAACTGTGTTGGACAATCCTACTGACTGCGCCAATTTTATATTCACTTTATTCAATTCACTTTTTAAAAAAAATTATTTATTTAGAAACATACAATATTAAAAGTGAACAATTAAAATAATTAAAGTACTTGAATAACTTAATGCTATAAATGATATTATTTGAATGACTTAGTACTAAAAGAGATATTATTTGAATGACAACACGAGAACGTTTCCAGTTGCTATTATAACATTAACAAAAGTGCTGATGCAAGTCAGCGTTTTTACTGGTTAAACGGACTCGTGTAGGTTTCCGGGAAGTTGTTTGCATATAATTCAAGATGTAATTTGATATCCCTGAGAAGTCACGTACGCTTTAAATTCCGTTGACTTCTCGACTGTGTGAATTAAGTGCTGATATATTTTGCATATATATATATATGTTATATGCAAAATATATCAGCACTTAGTTCACACAGTCGAGAAGTCAACGGAATTTAAAGCGTACGTGACTTCTCAGGGATATCAAATTTCATCTTGAATTATATGCAAACAACTTCCCGGAAACCTACACGAGTCCGTTTAGCCAGTAAAAACGCTGACTTGCATCAGCACTTTTGTCAATGTTATAAAAGCAACTGGAAACGTTCTCGTGTTGTCATTCAAATAATATCATTTATAGCATTAAGTTATTCAAGTACTTTAATTATTTTAATTGTTCACTTTTAATATTGTATGTTTCTAAATAAATAATTTCTTTTTAAAAAGTGAATTGAATCAAAGTGAATATAAAATTGGCGCAGGCAGTAGGATTGTCCAACACAGTTAGAACACGTGAATACTAACTAACTGTGGAGATTTCTAAATCATTGTGGACAAAACCTACTTGAAAAGGACAACAACTACCAAGTACTAGCAAGGGAACACGCAACCAGGCTAACCAGTGCTAAGTGACGCGGAGAACAGTCCGATGCGAGGAATAATAACGTAAGAATCACATAAAGTAACTATTTTTTATTTTGAATGACCACCAGTTCTTTCATTTATATATTTTATTCCTCATAACCTTACCTTCCTAAATAATTTTATTTTTATTTTATTTCCATTACTTTGACTTACATATTTCGAAGTATTTGAAACATTATTTTAAGTTTATTATTAATCTACCATTTATACATTCCTATTTCAAATTTGTTATTACTATATTAAACATTACTCAATACTGAATCGATAAACCGTATATTTTCTACCATTTCAATTTAAAACTTTTATTCAACATTTAATTTCGATTTATGGTGCGAATCTATACAATTTTAAAAATGGCAACGACTAGACAGGCAGCTACACCAACTGTAGAGCCCTACAAGCTATCGGAAATATTTGCCATAATTCCTGAGTATGATGGTAATTCGATATTTTTAAACACTTTCATATGCTCCTGTAATACTGCTTACAGCATGGCAACGGATAATCAGCAAGTACTGCTAATTCTCCATATCAAAAATAAGTTACGCGGTAGAGCGGCTGAGTTAATCAATTCGCGAAACCCTAGTCAACTAGCCGAAATTCAAACCCTCCTAGAAAATCATTTTGGAGATCCTCGGGATCTCTCGGCTCTCATACAGGACTTGCAACGAATGCGGCAAACTCCAAATGAATCCCCCCTCACTTTCTCTGCTAGACTCCAGACGCACCAAGCGAAAATGCTAGCAGCTATAAACAAACAAAATTTAACCATCAAAGAAAAGCAAGCGCAGATTGACTTAATAGAGTCAATGGCTCTTAATAGCCTCCTCACGGGTTTAGAGCCCAAAATTGGTCAACTCGTTCGCGCTAGCGACCCGTGCAATATTCTCACTGCCATTTCCAGAATTAAACGAGAACTACAACTATCACATTTAGAAACCCAGAAATTTTCAGGTAATAGAAGTTTCCAACAACCCCTTCGTAAATCTAATAACGGTCCACCTCCAAAACAATGCTCTTTTTGTAAACGCATGGGCCATTTAAGCAACGAATGCTTATTGAGAATGAGACAATTTCAACACAACCCGAATTCTAATCAGAACTATTCGAATTACCGCCCTCATTTTTCCAATCAACCTGCTAATCAATCTACAAATGTTAATCCCAGTCAACAATTTTCACAGCAACAATTTCGTCCATCTACCAGTAGACAACCCCAAATGTCTGGCAATTACAGACCGAACCCGAGTTTCTTTAAACATCAACAACGCCAACAACCAAAGACTCATCACTTGAACAATCTGCAATTCGGACCATATCACAATGACTATAACTACTCTCAAAACGAAAATCATTACACCTCTTTACCCGATGAGTACAGAAACGTACAAGATTATCACCCTAATGATTTCGAACAGAACAATGAACCAGAATATTTCAATACTGAACAGTTATACGAATTTTATTCTGACGAACCTGATTCGTCTCAAGTAAATTTTCATTTGACCCCCACTCAGTCAGAACCCCCAGACCAAGAAATTTCAGAAATTCAAACCCAAATTCAGACAATGAATCTGGACGACTTCAGCCCCAATGTCAACTTCCCAGAACAGAACTTTCTGTAAGACCCCTTCTTTCCGTCAACTCAAAGAATCTTTATTATATTACTGACTCTTCAAACACCTATAAACTTCTTATCGATACGGGTGCAGGACTTTCAATTTTTAAACCTGAAACCTGCCAACGCTTCAAACAACGATTTCCCGAAAACGTAGTCATCCAAGGAATCACCGATCAGAAAATCTTAATCAACGAATCCACCCTTGTACCTTTCAATGTCGCCGACCCACACAAGGTATATATTTGCGACATCGACATTGAATTCGACGGATTACTGGGTTCAGATTTCCTTGAACACTATAACTGCGTTATAGACTTTAACAGCAAACAACTTGTCACTAATTTTAAAACTTTACCTCTCTACAAAGTTACGGATGATACTGTCATGCGTACTCAGAACCCTTCAACTTTCAATAACTGCATCCCGGTTAATACAATCTGTTTAGAACCCCCAACAGAACAAATATGTAAATTAAAATGTAACCTCACTAATACTGATGCTTTCCTATCATCTGCCGAAATAGAAAAAGTTTATCTTCCCCGTGCCCTTGTTAAAATTAATGAAAAAGGCGAATTCCTTACTTCAGTTTTAAATGCAAATGCTATCCCCAAGACTGTTAATTTCGACAATTTGGAACTCGAACCGATAAACAATTTTTCCGTAAACATTCTTTCTGAAAATTACTCTCAAAACTTGACCCAGCCTGATAGACAAACTACAATTATGGAACAACTTCGGTTAGAACATCTGAACGAGGAGGAAGCCGAACTTATTTCTCAACTTTGCCTCGAATATTCCGACATATTCTATTTAGAAGGTGACCAACTGACCTTTACAAACGAAATCAAACATGCGATAGACACTAATAACGCAAAACCCTCTTTCACAAAGTCATATCGGTACCCCCAAATACACAAACAAGAGGTAAAAAGTCAGATATCAAAGAAGCTTGACCAAGGCATTATACGTCCGTCTAATTCGCCATGGTCATCCCCGGTTTGGGTAGTTCCCAAAAAACTAGACGCATCTGGTACCCAAAAATGGCGTGTCGTCGTCGATTATCGTAAATTAAATGAACTTACTGTTGACGACAAATATCCCCTACCGAACATTTCGGATTTACTTGACCAACTTGGCAAATGCCAATACTTCACCACCCTCGACTTAGCTTCAGGGTTTCACCAAATCGAAATCGATACTAAAGACATCCAAAAAACAGCATTCACAGTGGATAATGGCCATTTCGAATTTGTTAGAATGCCCTTCGGTCTTAAAAACGCTCCATCCACCTTCCAAAGGGTAATGGATAATATTCTTTTAGGTGTTCAAAACGTGAGATGTTTAGTCTATATGGACGACATTATCGTTTATTCTCCGACTATACATGAGCACATAGCCCGACTTTCTGAAGTTTTCAAACGATTGCGAAAAGCCAATCTAAAAATCCAACCTGACAAATGCGAGTTTCTTCGCAAAGAGGTCGCGTATCTTGGCCACCTTATAACTCCCGAAGGCGTGAAGCCTAACCCCTCAAAGGTAGATTGTATCTTAAATTTTCCCCAACCAAAAAACCCAAAAGATATCAAGTCCTTCTTAGGGTTAGCTGGTTATTACAGGCGATTCATCCCCAATTTCGCCAAGATTTCAAAACCTTTGACAAGATTACTTTAAAAAGACACACCTTTCCAGTTTGATTCAGAATGTGTTAAATCTTTTGATGAATTAAAAAGAGCCCTTACTTCTACTCCCATACTCATATACCCTAATTTTGAAGAGCCATTTATTCTTAAAACCGACGCCAGTTCATTTGCTATCGGCGCAGTGCTCTCTCAAGGCCCCGTAGGTAAAGATTTACCCGTAGCCTATGCCTCCAGAACTCTCTGCAATGCTGAAACTAAGTATTCAACCATAGAACGAGAACTCCTTGCAATAGTGTGGGCGGTTAAACACTTTCGTCCGATAATTTTTGGCCGTAAGTTTTTACTTCTGACCGATCACCGCCCTTTAACTTGGCTGTTTTCTACAAAGGATCCTGGAAGTAGACTTGCAAGATGGCGCCTTAAGCTCGAGGAGTACGACTATCAAATAATTTACAAACCCGGCAAAGTAAATAAAAACGCCGACGCGCTCTCTCGCATTAAAGTTAACAACTTTAATGAATACATATCATTTCAAGCAAATAATCATCTAACACCATTTACAGTACTCCCAACAAACGAAACTGACGATGACTCACAAGAACCCCAGACGAGAAGTCCCATTAATCTCCAACAAATCTCCGAAGAATTTAAAACTTTTTCTAATTGCCAACTCCTAGACCGAGGAAACAAAAACATCTTAGTATTTCCCCAAGGCTCTTTCATGAAAAATTTTCACCATGACATAATCGAAGACATTTTCGAGGAAAATGCTGATTTCAAGCAAAAGTGTCAGAAAAAGACGCTATTACATCGTCCCTCTCCCTTCTGACCCAGAAATAGTCAACGAGATTCTTTTCGCATCTCTGTATAATAGTAGAGATGTGTTTACTGAAAATGAAGTATTCTGTGTTGAGAATAACATTGAACTGCCCATTTTGGAAATGCTTTCGTTTATCTTTTCCGAAATCGATATCAAATGGAAAGTTTGCCAAAATATCGTCCAAACGGTTGAGAAAGACCAAATACCCATCATCCTCGACCAATTCCATAACGGCAAAAATAATATACACCGAGGTATCAATGAAACTATCCGCAGAATAAAAGAAAAATACAATTGGCAAGGACTGACTAAGGACGTTGACAATTTTATCAAAAACTGTCAATCTTGCCAGAGAGCAAAAGTTAACCGGAAAAATCTCGACAGCCCACTTGTCATTACTGAAACCCCACGGACACCCTTTGAACGCGTCAACATCGATATTCTAGAAGTCCCGACAAAAAACTGCGCATTAACTATCCGGGACGAACTAACAAAATTCTCTCAGGCCTACCCCATAACCGACAAATCCGCAAAAACCGTTGTTAGTACCTTACTACTCTATTTCCAACACTTCGGTACTCCATTACGGATACATTGTGATTATGGCAGGGAATTCGACAACACGCTAATGAGAGATTTGTGTAAACTATTTGACATCAAACTATCTTATTCTAGTGTGGGACATCCCCATTCAAATGGTTCATTAGAACGATTCCACTCGACCTTATTAGAGATGATTAGAATCCATAAACTAGAAAATCCTGACGAACACCCTTTTAACGTCCTCCCTTATGCAATCATTGCATATAACAATTCTGTAAACAAAACTCATGGATTCACCCCTTACGAACTTGTTTATGGACATACTTCGAGTAGGACTCCAGAAACTCTCTACAACCAACAAGCCCTGATAACTAAGTACATCAGAGATCTCAATAATCGTATCTCTCACTATTATAAAATTGCTCGCGAAAGAACGGAAATCCAAAAACATAAAGCGAAAGTCAGATTTGATGAACACGTTTCTGAAAATCTCCCTAACTATCAAATAGGCGATAAAGTCTATATTAAAGAATCCCAGATCAAGGACAAACTCCAAAATAAATTCAATGGTCCTTTCGAAATCCTGGAGATCCACAGAAACTCCACAAGAGTACTAAACCCTAAAACCAACCAAAAATCAAAAGTAAATTTCGACCGAATGAAACCGTTCTCAGAAAGTTAATTTCTGTTTCAGGTTTTGCCTGCTGTTCGGGTCAGCAGTACCCCAATTTCAAATACAACCAATAAACAATACTTTAGGTATCTACTTCCATAACGAAGCAGAAATAACTGTATCCAATGATAAATGGACACTTTTAGTACACAGAAACATTTCTACACTAGAACAAGTATTTACAACAAATAACAGAATATTACAAACTCTTGTAAAAACTGTTAACTTCAATTCTTTTGCTATGAACTACTTTCGCGCAGACGTACAAACCCACATTAACCTTCTCAATCAAATTTCTAACTCAATCAAACAGAAATTTACTGACATTCACATGGACACTAAAAGACACAAACGAGGTATACTTGATGGGGCAGGTACCCTTTTTAAGGCAATCACCGGCAATTTAGAAGCCGCCGACGGAAAATACTTTACCGAAAGCATAAATCGCTTAAATCAAGGCCAACTTCAAATTGAGAACTTACAAAAAAACCAAATAAGTGTCACCACATCCGTAATTAAATAATTAAAAACTTCAACGAAACTATCCAAAATCTTAGAATTGACAAGAAACTATTTAACGATAACATGATAAAGCTGGAAAGCACTATCGAAAAAATTAATGATAAGGTCGCCTACGTCGAATCAAAACTCGCACTACTTGAAATGTGTGAAAAACTTATGGAGAATTATCTCTACTTAGAAGATAATTTAAATGATGTTTTAAATTCTATCACATTCGCGCGTCTGAAAATAATTCACTCTTCAATTTTAACACCAGAACATCTTATTACTTCATTACAGGAAGTATCGCAAAATTTAGTCAAAAGTCCCCTTCCATTGGCTGTAAAGTACTCGAGCATCGCACAATATCTGGAAATTATTGAACTAGAGGCATTTCAAACATATACCGATCTTATATTTGTGTTAAGAATCCCTTTAGTCGAACAACATCCTTACACAGTCTTTCATTTATATCCTATCCCTATATACGATGAAAGAACAGGTTTACATCATATGCTATCCTTCACTCAAAAATATCTTGCAAAGAATGATGATTCTTTAATGTTTATTCCGATCAAAGACTTAAGTGCGTGTAAACCGTTATCCACTCGTAAGAAACTGTGCTCTGAACTTTACGCATATCCTATTGACACAAACGCGTTATGTGAAGCTCAACTTCTAAAGAATGTCCAGAAGGTACCCGACAACTGTAAAAGCTCACTAATATTCACTCAAGGATACAACGTTCAAAAACTAGAACCCAATACATGGCTCATAATTACTTCTGAACCCATAAGTGTTACAGTGAATTGCGCTCAAACAAACCCAAAAACTCTTACAATCTCCCTCAACTCCATATTGACTCTTCAATCAGAGTGTAGTGCGTTTATAGGAATTACAAAAGTTCAAGCCGAATCTGGTAAACAAACCGATGTTGTAGAAACCTTCCAACCAGTAACAGTGCCGTTCAACTGTTGCGACGCAGTGCCAGAAAAAATTATAATTCCTGAACTTCAGCCCCTGAAGCTGAACACGCTTAACGTAGAAGAATTAGACGTAGCAAATCACAAATTGGAACAATATTCCAGAGACCTCGATGGTCTCATAAACCAGCCGTTTGTAACCAAAAATATCTCTTGGTTTACCTATACAACCATAGCTGCTCTCATGATCATAGCAGCACTCATCACCTTCCAAGCTGTCAAAAAGAGGATGGTAAAACCTCCAAAGGACTGCAATCCTGACCAGACTTCAGTGCCTCAGCCAAGACTCAAATTCTTCCCCAAGCTTAGGCCTGTTTTGAAAACAGAACAAAGCTTAGAGACGCAAGTTTAGGTATACCTTTATGTTCTCTAAAAACACCATTTTTAATATTGATTTATATCATTAACCTTTTTATTTTTCTACACATTATTTTTATTCACATTTCCTTTTACTTTATATTTTATTTTGATATGTTAGGTTAAACATTTAATTATTACTCGTATTATTTTATTGCTCATTTATTTTAACATATTTTGATTATATTTTACAAATATCAATTTGATTTTTACCTATTACTTTATTTTATTCATATTTTATACACTTATTACTTATTATTCTTCATACCATTCAAACATCATTTTATATTATTTTATGTTTCTGTTCCTAAAAGTTGATGTTATAGCATCAACTTTTGATATGTAAGGGGAGTTGTTATATGCAAAATATATCAGCACTTAGTTCACACAGTCGAGAAGTCAACGGAATTTAATGCGTACGTGACTTCTCAGGGATATCAAATTTCATTTTGAATTATATGCAAACAACTTCCCGGAAACCTACACGAGTCCGTTTAGCCAGTAAAAACGCTGACTTGCATCAGCACTTTTGTCAATGTTATAAAAGCAACTGGAAACGTTCTCGTGTTGTCATTCAAATTATATCATTTATAGCATTAAGTTATTCAAGTACTTTAATTATTTTAATTGTTCACTTTTAATATTGTATGTTTCTAAATAAATAATTTCTTTTTAAAATTGAATTGAAACAAAGTGAATATAAAATATATATATATTATTTTGAATTTTGAATTATTATTTATTTATATTTTTATTATTTATTTTATTTTAGAGCCACACTTTGGGCTAGCAATTTGTTTTGAATTGCACCTACCTCAGGGTGGTTCAACAGGTTCTAATATTTAAAATTGATACATACATTCTTATCTTCCTTATAACTTCTCTCCTTCTATATTATTCCACTTATTCAACAGTATTATTCATTTTATTAATTCAAAACCTCTTTAACTTTTAAATTTTACTGAATTGAAACTTTTATTTTTATTGAACAGAATTTAGATGATACTCTAAGTGTTCACTGTTATTCTTGGCTCATAATAAATTCAACACAACTTTCAATGTCAACTTTCAATAACATCCATTATTAAACAACAAGATAAATTAATTAAAACAAACAATAAACCAATAAATCAACAGACGAAATCTTTTCTAACTACTAAATATTTATGAGAAATTTCTCTTTTGATTCTATCATTTTAAATTTACAATTTGTTATTCTAATATCCTTAACTAGCATAAAAATAAATAAATCAATTGTCACTTTATTTACATTCTCAAATAACTATTGTTTCACTAACCTTTTATTCCTTGTTGTGATTGCAGTCCATAAGTTGCAAATCGTTCATTGTCCATTAGAACTTTTATTTTATAAACAAATCTTTATAATTGGTTCCCATTCCATATTTGTTTACCAATATTACATGTTCACCATCTTGTTTAATTCATTATCCATACCAATTAAATTACATTATTAGTATTTACCATTTTCTTCTTGTTTACTATTAATCAACAAATACCATCTTTGTTGATGTTTTCAAATTTTTATTTGAAATTCCAACCTAATTGTCATTTTCATCGGCCAAATAGGCACTTTGAATCTTTACACACTGCCAATCTATATGTCATTGAAATAGTTTTGACAACTGCCTGCCTGCGTTCGTCTTGCCCAGTTACTCAAAATTGAACGTTTTCATTTGTTTTTTGAGCGTTATATTTTCTTATTCATTAAATGCACCTGATGGTTATGCAACCAACATGTTCATTTCTAACATATTTTTAGTATACACTCTATCTTTGAATCTATTTGATATATTTCATTTTATTTTCGTTTATGGCTATTTTAATTCCATAACAATATATATATATATATATATATATATATATATATATATATATGTTAGGTGTTAATTGTACACATGTGTATGATGCAACGGTATCATATTACGCTGACAGCTTCCTGGTACTTCGATGTTAACGTGGGAACGCATCGTGTGAATATCTTTGCCCTGACTGGTCATTATAATACTTTATTTTGTCCAGTTAGTTTTTATATTCAATTTACATTTCATTATTTTTCCAAGTTAAAAGTGTTAATTTTTTATTTTTATGTTTTGAATAAAATATATATTTTTTTAAATTTAAAGTGAAATCAAAGATATAAAATTGGCGCAGTTAGTAGGATTGTCCAACACAGAACACGTGCATACTAACTGATTGTAGAGAGTTCCAAATCATCGTGGACAAGACCTACCTGTTTGAGACAACAACTGTAGCATCGAAGACCAGGAACACAAAACGATACAGCTAACCAGTCGATGCTTCAGCAGAACAGGTCCTATGCCTGGGGTACTAACGTATGTAGAAACATCACGTTTTTGATTTAATTATTTATGAATTGAAACGATTTTTATAATTATTTTTATATTATTATTATTATGAGTGCTCTCGTTTAACATTTCCATATACTTCTTATTCCTTTGAATAACGTTTCAAGCTATTGAACAATTTTTTAAACGAATTTATTATTATTCTCCATTATTTTACCTCGCTTTATTTTATTTTATGTTCGCAAAATTTTGAATTTATTTAATCAATTTACTCATACATAATTTTGAATTTTTATAAATTTTTGTTTGAATTTGCTATACTTCCATTTTACTGCTTTATTTAATTTTTATTTTTCGTAACACTTGACTATTTGAAATGGCAGCTACAAGACAAGGTGCTGCGATTCCTACTGTAGAGCCATACAAAATATCTGAAATTTTCGCAATAATTCCGGGATATGACGGAAACCCTATATTCTTGAACACTTTCATCTCTTCATGCCAAACTGTATATAGTATGGCAACTGACTATTAACAAGTGCTCTTTTAATATTGCACATTAAAAATAAACATCGCGGCAGAGCAGCCGAACTAATAAATTCTCGAAACCCGACTCAATTAACTAAAATACAGACACTTTTAGAGAACCACTTTGGAGATCCTAGAGATCTCTCAGCCTTGATTCAGGATTTTCAAATAATGAGGCAATTAAATACTGAATCCCCCATAACATTTTCAGCCGTTTCACGCATAAAACGAGAACTCCAAAAGCATCACTTAGAAACCCAAAAGTTTTCGAATTTTAGAAACCAAGGTCCGTCTCCTCAAAAGCCCAACCAGTTTCCAGTACAAAAACAATGTTCATTCTGTAAAAGAATGGGGCATACTGTTAACGAATGTCTCACTAAATCAAGACAAGTGCAACAAAATCAAAACTACGGGCAAAACTTTTCGAAAATACGTCCTAACCCATTTTCACAATAACCAGGCCAATTCCAGAATAGGCCACCATTCCAGCCCAATACTCAAAATTTCCAGCAGAACAGAAACTTTCAACAACCTCGTCCTTCTACAAGTGCACAAACCCAAAGTTCAGGTCAATATAAACCTAAACAAAACTTTTTCCGGCAACAACGAACACATCACTTAAACAATTCTTATAATTATAGGTACGACCAACCCAATACTAACGAATAAGTCAATACGAAAATACCGATTTTGAAAGTTACGACCAAGACTATTGCGATTCGACACAAACTGATTATGACTATTACTCAAAAACAGGTAACGCAGAATGTGACAACTACGTTGAAAACGAACACGAATTTCCCCATTAAATTTTCAGAACCTCGCTTTCAATCACAAAACTTCAGACCCAAACACTAAATCTAGACAGTTTCGACCCGAATTTGAACTTCCCCGAACAGAGATTTCTATAAGACCGCTTCTGATCGTAAATTCTAGAGATTTATACTACATCACAGATTCGTCTAACACATATAAACTCCTAATAGACACCGGTGCTGGTCTTTCTATTTTCAAACCAGACACTTGCACACGTTTCAGAGGAAGATTTCAGGAAAACGTAATAATTCAGGAAATTACCAACCAGAAAATCCTATAAACGAATCGTCCCTCGTTCCTTTCAATATAAAAGACCCGCACAAGGTTTACATCTGCAACCTTGACATAGAATTCGACGGTTTGTTAGGCTCTGACTTTATCGAGCACTACAACTGCATTATTGACTTTGACAAAAAACAATTAATAACCAACTTTAAGACACTTCCGCTGTATAAAGTGACAGACGATACAATCAATGCCACTGAATCTATACAATGTCCGCCTTCTTATACTTCCATTAATACAATTTCGATCGAGCCCCGTACCGAACAAATTTTCAAACTTAGCTGCGAACTTAAGAACACCGAAGCTCTTCTAACAGGTATGGAAATTGAAAAAGTTCACCTCCCTAATGCTGTTGTTACAGTAGACAGCAAAGGTCAATTTCTTACATCCATTCTAAATGCGAATGCCATCCCTAAAAAAGTAAATTTTTCAAATCTAAAACTCGAACCCTTACAAAACTTTTCTGTGTGTTCTCTCTCACAAACTAATCCTTTGAACTATAACGAACCCGGCAGATAAGAAGAAATTGTTAAGCAACTCCGACTAGAACATTTAAACGACGAAGAGTCAGACTTAATCTTAAAATTATGCCTTGACTTTTCAGAAATATTCTACCTCGAAGGCGATCATTTATCATTCACAAACGAAATCAAACATAGTATTGATACCAACAACGCGAAACCCGTTTATACAAAATCATACCGTTATCCCCAAGTTCACAACAAGAAGTTAAGTTTCAGGTAGCAAAAATGCTGGATGAAGGCATAATACGTCCCTCTAATTCGCCTTGGTCCTCTCCCGTCTGGGTAGTGCCAAATAAATTAGACGCCTCTGAAAAACCGAAGTGGCGTGTTGTCGTAGACTACCACAAACTCAACGAACTTACAGTCAATGAGAAGTACCCTCTACCTAACATCTCAGACCTACTAGACCAACTAGGCAAATGTCAGTACTTTACGACTCTTGACCTCGCTTCTGGTTTCCATCAAATAGAAATAGACCCAAAGGACATCGCGAAAACTGCATTCACTGTCGAGAACGGACATTTTGAATTCCTTCGCATGCCCTTCCATCAAAGGTAGACTATATTTTAAATTTTCCACAACCGAAGAACCCTAAAGACAAAATCTTTCTTAGGGCTTGCTGGTTATTACCGTAGGTTCATTTCTAACTTTGCAAAGATCTCCAAACCACTGACAAAACTATTACAAAAAGACCAACCGTTCAATTTTAACGAAAAGTGCGTAAAATCCTTCAATGAATTAAAACGAAAATTGACTTTCACACCTATACTCATTTACCCAAATTTTGAAGAACCGTTTGTATTGACTACAGAAGCCAGCGCTTTTGCTATAGGCGCCGTATTATTTCAAGGGCCAATAGGTAAGGATTTACCGATTGGGTATGCTTCTAGAACCCTTTTTAAAGCTGAAACCTGGCACTGCACCATTGAGCGAGAGCTCTTAGTCATTGTCTGAGCGGTTAAGCATTTTCGTCCGATAATCTATGGCCGTAAGTTCCTACTACTAACCGATCATCGCCCGTTAACCTGGCTATTTTATATAAAAGACCCCGGTAGTAGACTTGCCCGATGGAGACTCAAACTAGAAGAATACGACTATGAAATTATTTACAAGCCTGGTAAAGTTAACAAGAACCATCTTGAGGAATGTTTATCATTTCAGTCAAAATCGAAACTAACACCCTTCAAAGTCCAACCCCTAAACGACGAATCCGAAGAAGACAGTCCTGAACCCGAACAAAATGAAATATCTCTTGAAACTTTGTCCGAAGAATTCAAAACCTTTATAGAACGTTATAAAACTACTTCTCTAATTGACTACAGCAAAATTGAATTCTCCAACTGTCAACTACTAGACAAAACAAGTAAAAACATTTTTATTTTCCCCCAATCATCCAATCTTCAGGAATTTCATCATGATATTTTCGAAGAAGTCGCTGACTTCAAAACCTTTAAAATTAATGTATTCGCCAGCAAAACTGTCAGTAGAAGACAATATTTCATAATCCCACTTCCAAGTGATCCTGACATTGTAAATGAAGTTCTTTTTGCATCAATATACAAACATCAAGATACTTTATCTCCATCTAAAACATACTGTGTCAAAATCAATCTCGATCTTCCAATTTTAGATATGCTCTCTTCCATTTTCCCTGAAAAAGAAATCAAGTGGAAAATTTGATAAAACGTTACAAAAACCCCCGAAAAAGACGAAATACCGCTGATCCTTGAACGATATCATAACGGGAAAAATAACTTGCATCGCGGCATTAACGAAACCGTCTGCCGTATTGAGGAAATGTACACCTGGCCAAGTTTCACAAAAGGCGTTGAAAATTTTGTTAAGAACTGCGAAATTTGTCAAAAAACTAAAGCGTGTCGTAAAAACCTAGACAATCCCCTCGTCATTACGGAAACGCCTAAAACACCGTTTGAGCGAATTAATATTGACATACTAGAAATACCTAACAGGAACTATATCTTATCTGTAAGAGACGAACTGACAAAATACTCACAAGCTTATGCTTTGGCAGACAAATCAGCTGTCAGTACTATCATTTTATACTTTTGGTACGCCGTTGCGTATCCATTGTGACTATGGTAGGGAATTCATATTCAAAGACTTGTGTAAACTGTACGACATTAAACTAACTTATTCAAGCGTAGGACATCCGCAAACAAATGGCTCTGTAGAACGATTTCATTCTACTTTGCTAGAAATGATTCAAATCCAAAAAGCCGAAAATCCAGATGAACATCCCCTAAATGTACTCCCGTATGCGGTTATTGCTTACAATAACTCGAGAAACAAAACCCATGGCTTTTCGCCTTACGAACTAGTGTTTAGACATACGTCTAGCAGACCACCTGAAACCACCTATAACCATAAGGAACTGATTAGTAAATATATACGAGACTTGAACAATCGCATTTCCTATTACTACAAAATAGCCCACGAAATAACTGACTTACAAAAGCAAAAGGCTAAAGAACGTTTTGATAAACACGTTTCGGAAAACTTCCCGAATTTAAAATTGGTGACAAAGTTTACGTCAAGAAATCCCAAATTAAAGATAAACTTCATAACAAATTCAACTTCATATTAAATTTCAAAACAAACCAACGAACGAAAGTTAACTTTGACAGAATGAAACTCTGTTTCAGGTTACTACTGCTGTTCGGATCAGCAGTCTCACAGTTCAACATCAAACAAATAAACAACACTCTTGGTATTTACCATCACGACGAAACTGGAATAGTCTCCAACTATAAATGGACATTACAAGTTCATCATAACTTGACGATACTTAAAAAACTCTTTGAAAACAACAACAGAATCCTCAAAACATTAGAAAACACTGTTGAAGCGCAACTTCTGAAGTACATCCGTAGTGCACCGGAAACTTACCAAAGATCCCTAGTATGCAGTGAACGATACAATGTCCAGAGACTAGAAACTATAACGTGGATAGTTATAGTGTCCGAGCCCTTACATGTGACAATTAATTGCGCGGGAATAGATACCAAGACAATAGTTTTAACAAACAATACCATTATTCGCTTACAATCAGACTGCAGTGCTTTCGTGGGAGTCACAAAAATACAAGCGGTACCTCAAAACCTTATAAACATCTCCAATAATTCATACCCTGTATTAATCCTTTACAACTGTTGCAGTTCTCACCCCGAAAAACTTGATATTCCAGAACTCAAGCCCCTAAAGCTGGATGACTTGAATATGGAAGAACTCTCCATAGCGAGCCATAAGTTCAATCCATACGCCAGGGACCTGGACGACCTAATCAACCAGACATTTGTAAACAGAAACATACATAAATACATTTCATTATTTTTCCAAGTTAAAAGTGTTAATTTTTTATTTTTATGTTTTGTATAAAATATATTTTTTTAAAAAGTCTAAAGTGAAATCAAAGATATAATATATATATATATATATATATATATATATATATATATATATTAGCTAAATTTATAAAATATAATTTCTGATAATCACACATACATATTTGATAACATATTTTTTAAGATTGACTATGAATGTTTATGCATCTTTTAATCTCATATTTTGACTTCAAAACTAAATTTTAATATTATCATATTATCCTTGTAAAAAACGACTTTTAAAAGTTTGATCGCTGAACATCAATTTTCTTAGAGTAATTGTGTTAATAATTTAAAACGTTAGATACAATTTCTTTATAAATATCTTGCTCCAGTATTGCACTAATATTTAACCCTCCACCAATATTTCCGTATGATTAAATATAGTGAATAATTCATTTAAGTTTACGCTACCCATCCATCCACTTAGGTTTGCGGTGAAATTATACCGTTCTCGACCGATGCTCTAGCTCTACCCATCTCAGAAATAAATAACATGGAGATTAAAAAAGATTCCACGATGAACAAGTACTGTAGTAAAACAAACTTCAGTGCTCCACGAACAAACTAAGAAGTGGGAAAGTAAATAAATTAAAGATTGCAGAAAATATTACCCACGTTTACTAAGAAATATATGTAGAATAGAACAGTTTTAAATGCAGATTCTTCTTATTAAGTAATTATGCCCGAAGCATTTGAGTTAAGAAAGTAAAAATGGTTTCTCAAAAAATTTTTGCTTAGTAAAGTCATAATTGATTTGTTATTTTTTCGCTACATAAATTTTAACTATAATCTATATCCTATAGTATTAAAACTATTAATTAAGACATGAGCTATATAGATAAAATCCAAACATCTCAAGTAGCGTTGGGTTTTATGACTCTTTTTAGTGAGCCGGCTCATTTCGTTTAGCTCACCAAAACGAGTCGTTCAGAATGAGTCGTTCAATTGAACGAACTCCTAAAACACAGCCGTTTAGCCTTAGGCGGATTTATATAATGTCTCTACTTGTCTAGTTTATTGCTTAAACTAATATTAAAGTTTTGCTAAGTCATAATTTAAAGATCATTAATTTACGTAAATACAAAAATTTTTTATTTATATTATTTGGTAACAAAAATAAGAAAAAAACTCTAAACATTAAAAACAAATAAAATTATTATGCTTACTTATAACCCAAATAGAAATTTATATAACAAAAACACTGCAAAACAATAACAATCCAGTGCCTTAGTGCCTGTCATAATAAAAATTTAAAATACCCATTCATCAATTCGTTGGAAATAAAACCTTGCAACCAAATTTTGTAATACCTTTCATCTCATGAACCAGAGGGCTGAGAGCTCCTTTCACTCCACTGCTCCGAGCCGAGGTGACTGTGCCGGTAGAAAGATTGAACGATGAACGATTCAACGAGTCTAGTTCGTGATTGAACGTTGAACGTTTAGCACATCCTATGACTCTCGACTCGCTCGAGCCGAATGACTCTATTAATGGCGAACTGAACGAGCTATTTGACTTAACTGTGCCGCTCATTCGTGGCACATGTAGAAGAGTCGTTCGTTTTGAACGACTCAGTCACGAACGACCCAAGCCTAATCTCAAGGTCTGGTTGTGGCCTCGCATACAGTGGAATAATAATATTATGTTAATTTGGAACTGAATGTTTCACAATGTGAACTGATATACATGTTTAACTTAGCTCAACGGGAAACAATTTTAGAGGAAAATGTTTCAAAGCTAACTTTTAAGATGCTCTGTCACAATCTAATGGTATTGATTTGCCATAACCTTCAAGGTCATGTGAAGGTGAAATCTATTGTGTTTGATGGTAACTCCTACTTTTGATACCAAAAATAAAGTTTTTTTTTTAATTTGATATTGAGGGTTCGAGAAGGTCAAATTAAATTCAAGTACTGTTTGGATTCGTACCTTCAAAAACCATCGATCCTAGAAAAGTACTTTAGATTATTACTTGATATAATCAATTAACTATAAGTATTACTGTCTCCTTTTGAAACTATTTACACAACTTACAACTAATAATAAATATTAACAATTAGGTTTCTGTTCTAACAATTTTATATAGTATTGGATAGAAAAACGATTATACATTAAGTTTGTTTTCTATCCTGATTTTTTAAGGTTGTCTCAGTTACTCTAATTAAAATACCAAATTTAAAAATAAATTGTAATTCTATCAAAATAAATGTCTGTAAATCTACTTCAAGTTGGAGGTCCTTAGTTGGTCTGACATACAGTGTGAGTTCGTAAGTTGGATTAAAACAGAAAACGTTCTCATCAATATTATTTAGAGTTATTCTTCATAAAAAATATGAATTGTCAAAAACCTATACTGTAATCATTACTTGTCACTTTTTCAACTGTATACGAAGTTTGTCAGCAAATATGAATTCTGCATAAAAGTGAAATACCTTTATTTTTGATGATATCTAAAATTCTTATCAGAAGTACTTAGAATTATAAAATGCATCTTATTATGCCACTTCATGACAAAGAATATAAATTTTGTTTAAAAGTGAAGTACCTTCATTTTCAATAATAGCTCAAGTTATTATCAAACAAAGTTTATTAGAATTGAAGTCTGTGTCATATTATGATATATCACTTAAAATTGTATAAAGATTTATTATAAGGTTACGCGGAAAAGAGACTATTAAATGAATGTCAAGATAATTAACAGACTTAAAAACTGATGATATTCAAATCATCTACTATATAGTGGATCCACCTAAGTTGGAATCATATGCAATACTTTCTTAATACGTATAAACATTTAGAAAACAAATTACTCTATTCTATTCAACAGAAAACGAGGTTGATCAAAATAGTAAATGTTGCTTAAAAGTAAAATACCTTATTTTAGGCAATATTGAAAAAGTTAACTAGAAATAAAATCGGACTAAAATTAGATTTAAAAATTGCATCCAAATAGCCCATTACAACACTATAATTGTTAATTATATACATTTTTTAGAAACAAAAACCGACTTGGAAAAAACTGAAAAAAAAATACTGCAACAATTACATCCTTTTTCTGAAGTCGGTGCCAAGCTAAACTGAAAAAAAAATTGGGAAGTGCATTTATCTATATATAAATAGGCTAAGACAAAATGATTACGTACCATTTTCTCCTCTGTCTCTCAACCGATTTTCTTAATTTTTATTTTGTTTCGTAGCTACGGACGACCTTCAGTGCAGAATGCTAATATTAATTTATAATAATGGGTCATTCATTAAATAAAATATAATAAAAATTCATTATTTACGTCATAATGTCAACGCCAAACAACTGAATGTGCCGCGTTCCGCCACCGCCGCCAGATTCAAAACATTGAGTAATTATATAAATAAATAATAAATAAATAAATTTTTACATGTTATAGTTATCTCTATATTGTATCTATAATGGTACAGAATCTAATATGTCTTCCATAAATTCATTTATTGAATAATAACATTTTTTTAATAGTAGGTCTTTAACATATAATTTGAATTTGTTATATGATAGGTTTTTTACATTTTGTGGTAACTTGTTGAAAAGTTTTTTTCTTATGTACATGGGTGACCTTTCGTATTTCCTTGTATTGTGACTCTCTAGACAAAGATCGTTGGCACTTCGTGTGGAACATTAGTGAAAATTTGAATTAGCAGGGTAATTCTCAATATTTTGCTTAATAAACAGTAAAGTTTTCAAAATATAGATGCAGGGTAGTGGCAATATTTTGTTTTTAATGAAACATGGTTTGCAGCTCTCTCTAAAATTCAATCCAAAAATAAGTCTTATAATCCTTTTTTGATTTGTGAAAACTCTGTGATGATCGACACAGTTGCCCCAGAAAATAATATTAAAGTTCAAGTGACAGTATGCCAGTGAATAATATAGGGATATTAGAATTGATTTTGAGAAGGTGCTTTTTATCCTTACAATTGCAAAATAACAAGAACTTAATTTATTACATAATCGCTCAACATGAGTATCCCATTTGAAATATTGATCAATAAGTAAGCCTAGGAATTTGACAGATTCAAAAACTTCTACTCCCTCAATCACAACTTTTGATTTTTGGTTGCAGCTACGAAAATTTATATACTTGGTTTTTTCAACGTTCAAAATAAGGTGGTTTCTGGCGCACCAGTTATGAAACGCTTCAATGGTGGTATTGACTTTTTTTCTTAGGTGATCTGAATTCTTTGATGACACGATAATTTTTGTATCGTCGGCAAACATAACAACGGTACCGTGTTTAATATGAGCAGGTATTTCATTTACGAAGATCAAAAATAATAGGGGACCCAAGACCGATCCTTGAGGGATCCCTAGGTTAATATTGGCGACCTCTGAATATTTGTTTTCAATTTTAACACAGAAACTTCGGTTTTCTAAGTACGATTGTATTAGCTCCAGAAATGTACCGCGAAATCCATACCGATATAATTTTTCTAGGAGGAATGTATGATTTAAACTGTCAAATGCACGCGATATATATATATATATATATATATATATATATATATAGAGGGACCAATGCTGTTTATACTTAGAGCATGTACTACTGGGAGTGGCATGAAAGAGTTGTTATTGTTTAGTGGTAAAGTAATCGTTGTATATTATAATTATACAGGGCGATTTCAGATATGTTCAAAATAATTTTTTTCGTGGGTGGCACATAAGCAGTTGTATATATAGGGTGTTTAAAATACAGAGTAGAGTGCAATTATAACTAATAAAATAATTATATAGGGAAGCCCATTAGCCTTCGAATTTACAGGGTTCTTGGAATAGAAGGTGCAGTAGAATTACGGTTATACAGGGTGGTGCAAAGAGTATTATACAGAGATGCATATACAGGGTGGCGGAAATGGAAATGTAACATTTTGTAACCCATAAGCAGTTGTATATATAGGGAAAATGAAATATAGGGTGAGAGGAATTATAGATATACAGGATGATGATAAAAAATGTTAGAAACGGAAATGATTTATAGAGTAGCCCACGAAGAGTTCCATATATATGATGATTGAAATATAGGTCAGAGTAGAATTATAGTTACAGAAGATAGTTAAAAATTTCATAAACAAAAAGAGTAAATACCGTGTCTCATAGGCAGTGGCATATACAGAATGGTTTACCGGGTGGTTCAAAAATATTAAAAAATATTATGCGTGATCCATGAGCAGTTGCATATACAGGGTGGTGGAAATATATAATGAATTGGAATTATTATAATGAGGATTTTAATAATTGTTTGAGAATTGAGTGCAATTATAGCTATACAGACAGCGGTTGCGTTGTTGTCATATTAAATTAAGAATTACGAATTTGAACACAAATAATGTCCTATCAATTATATTTCAAAAAAAACTTGAATTTCTTTACATATTTGTAGAAGCGAGATGTAAGACGGACATCTAGGATTTTCGAGGAAACTATCACACAGAGGGTCCTAATCTGGATCCTTTCCCTGTAATTGCTGTTCTTCCTAAAGTCCTAGAATAGAATGTCAAGATAAAATTTTCAGGTTATTTAACCTGCCAGAGATATTGACACAATTGGTCGAATTTCGACCACTAGGCGACAGCTAGTAAATTTAAATTCTCAACTTCGCTGTTCAACTTGTTACTTTATTTGAATTTGTTTTTTTAATGTATTTATGTATGCATAAGATAGGATCGTAATGTAATATTTGAATTAAAACCGTTTTATCTTCCAATGTGTTTCCTATGCGTTTAGGTTTGCCGTACATACTCAGAATAGATGATATTTAATTCATAATTTTTATTGTTAGTTTTGTTTGGTTGTTACTAAGGTTGTGTTGGCAATTTGTCTTTTGAGGTATTGACATCTCTGTTTCAGTCATAGCTATGTTTATGAATCGCCTTGGATATTGATTTTGTATAACATACTCTTTAATAATGTAACTTCTTTGGTAAAAATTTCAATTACTGGAATTATGTTTTGTGCTTGAGCATATAAGCATTTTACAATACCTTTCTACAAGTTCGATGGTTGGTTGGAATCAAAATTGAATTACGTCCTCGTGTTCGGAGATTTGCCATATACGATTTTATTTTTGGTGTTGTTGGATCTATCTAAAATTAGAAGCCAAGCAAGTTTGTTGTTTTCCATTCTGCATTTTATTGTTGGTACTTGAGTGTTAAGGTACTCAATCCAGAAATAAAGTTACCACATTAAAACTTAATTTCCGAATTAATTTATATCTAAGAAAAGAAACGAGGAGAGAAAATTCCAATGAACAGTCCAAATATATACAAAGGATTTAACATAATTACTTATGTTGTAACGTACTTTTGCTATAAGAATCCCTGAGCTAAAAATGTATATTCATTTGGTTATAAGTCTTTTCCAGTCCTTAGTCATAATAATAACCTGAAGTTATTTGAAATTAAGCAGGTTACTACATGAAATATTTATAAATCGAACCGTATATAAAACATTTCACTAATTTCCATTTCTAATCTGCAACCCTTTGAAAGCAAAAAGAATCAATCATTGCGGTAACGATATTAGCAAAGTTCTTTACCGAATTCGGTCTTACTGGAACAGCGTTACAAAATCCGAAAATTCGTCAGTTTCCAATGCATTATGCATGATTTCTTGGAGCTTCAGGGACCGCTGGATTCTAAATTGTAGTCGCTATACTTTCTTGAATCATTGACCGAGTTCTACATCTTATCGGGCAAATAATTTAAAATAAAGTTGACTTTCAGAAAGAATTCCTTGAAGAGGGACTTTTAATGTAAAACAAGTCACAATTTCTTGTTTTCCTTCTCAGTTAGTGGGACGCTTCTTCAGCAGTTCAAAAGGATATATATATATATATATATAGATATATATATATATATATATATATATATTTGTTGTTTTTAAGTTCTCACGGGCACTAAATGTTTTAGGTGGTTTCCGGGAATTCAGTATTCGAGTAACTAGAAGTGAAAGCAGAAGGCTACGCGAAACGAATTATGCGAACCGACCTGAAGAGGGCAGATGTGACTCTGCCAAAACATCGTCATTTTACCATCGATCCCGGCAGGGATCAGTTAGCAATTACGCGGATGAATTCCCGGAAACCACCTAAAACATATATATATATATATATATATATATATTTGAAATAAGTTGGTGCGGTCGCCTGGCGTTCGCCAAAATCTCATGAAAATGCCAAGTAAGATTTTGGCGAAACGTCAGGCGACCGTTCCTTTACAGGGACAAAACTTTCAACGGACGAACACCCGGACCATCAAGAGAGCTATATATGTATATATATATATTATATATATATATATATATATATATATATATATATATCTCAAAATTTCCAAACAGTTCATTAGGTTAGTCCTCACTAGCTATGGCAATTAAGATTTTGTTATAATTTAAACTGAAATGTTACCTCACTTAAAATTGCTAAATATTTTAATTTCAAATTTTCTATATAATGATGAGATAATAATCAAGTGTTATCAACTATGTATTTTCCATAACGCAAATCATCCGTTTAACAGAAATCGGAAAAATATTTGCACTAAATTATATTTAAAATAGACTTCAACTGGCTTAAAATATCAACTGTTTAGAAACCGTGTGCAATCAATTACTATTTTCTGCTATATATTCGTTTTATATCTGATTTAAAGTAGAATCCTTATGATTAATTTTAGTGTATTCTGATCTCTACTCTTTCTCTAATTTTGGATTTTTTTCTATATTATCCACGTATTTTTAACTTTTGTTTTATTATTTGGACTACTTCTATAAGTGTAAGTCACATTCACCCTATATTGCAACATCCTTTATATTTCTATATATTGGTCACCCAACATAAATTGTTTGTCTATCAGTTTCTGGACTACCCTGTACAACTATAATTCAACTCTACACGATGTTGCCCTATTGAAAGTTTCTATTTTTCTATTGTTTAATTCACCCTGTATACCTACAATTTTACTCCGCCCCATATGTCAAGTATAAGTACCTACTTACATTCTACTCTGTATAACATTTTTTCACTACCCTGTAAAACTATAAATTCCACTCCTCCTTATATTTTCATCGTCTGTATATGCAACTGCTTCGAAAATGTTTGATCCCCCGCCCTATAACTCGATAACCTGACTGCATATGCTAATTTAACTATTTTTTAAAGTGTTTTGATCCACTCTGTATAATTATAGTTTTAGTTCGCCGATATTTCGAATACGCACATTGCTTGCTGCTTGTGTGTACACACACCTACCACCGTATACCGTACAGAAAAGAAAAGAACGCTCACGAACAACTTTATTTGTGCAATTTCACTCGACTGCAAGCCCTATAAAATGCAAACCGTTACAAAAACCTGTACGATATACTTTCATGACATATCTTGACGTTTAGATATTTAAGATGAACATTTGACATTTACATTGATGCTCCCATTTTTTGCACATATTTTTACGATTTTCAGAAAAACTGTATGTTTACGTCTAACGGGTGAATTGCCTGTTACATTGATATTTATTCATATTTATTGCATTAATAAATTACTTTTACCAGTGTTTTTACCTTAATAAATAAACACGTAAGTAAATACTCCTATTTTAGTGGGTTACGCAATAGCTTTTTCGCTTTTAATTTGCTAAATAACAGTTAATTCGATTGGAAAATATTCCAACTCTGTCCCTAGGATTTCGCACCATAAATATCTGAGAGAACGAACATAACGTGCTATTTGGATGTAACTTCCGTTCAAACTGGAAATATTAATTTTGTATAATTTTGTTGGGAAGAAGGAAACTGTCCTTAATAAAATTTTATCTACGATTTAAATAGTAAAATTTTGGTTTGTGCTTTTATCGAAATTATCTTGTATTAGTTCCTGTATTGACCAACTATTGATTAATATTCCTGCTTTCGCGCTCAATAAAATTTGAAATTGTGTTTTTTCGCTATAATGCCGAGAACTTGGTTTAAAATAATAGTAAACATTGCATTAAATGTACGAATATGCGACAGTCAACCAGCTGTGCAATGACAATAGCTGTCAAGGTATATGGACGGATCTAGAATATTCTTAAGCTGAGGAAAGAGATAACAATCATTTCTATTATTATATGTTTTTCCTCAGCAGTGTATTATATATTTCCTGCTCATATTGGTCTATCTTTTCATTGATTTATTAAGTTAATGGTTACTCGTATACAATTTACTGATATTAATAAAATGCCTTTGCCAATGACTGGATCCGCCACCGTCAAAACATCGGAGGGTCCATCGTTCAAGCTAAATTTCAAAAGCAGTATTAAGACATTTTACAAAACTATGACAAAAATCCAAGATATACGAAGTGAAGTGCATTTTATAAGCTTTTAAAATATATTTTGCATATCGCTATCCGACTATTGTGGTTAATACGATGTCTTGCAAAATATTTCTACAAATTATTTAAACTGCAATATTGCAAGATCTACTTAACTTTCAATATCGACCTTGAGCGTTATTGAACTCAACGTTATCAGCTATCACTAGGAGAGGCAGATTAAGGGTACAGCTTATATTATTACAACCAAGTTACGAATTTTTTAAAATCACTCACTTTACATACGTTTTTCTAGCTTTTCTTAATGTAAAATGCTGCGATCAAAATGAATAACCTTCATTTCAAAGATTTTTGATTCTCTACATTTTTTCTATTGACGGCATTATGTTCAGATCATTACTTTTTACACTATAGGCAAAAAACGAAAATACACCATATATTTTGGGATTTTTAAGGCTCAAATAACTTACTTCTAGGAATTTGCTGTTAAAATTATGTCAGTTATGACTTATAAAATATTATTTACGAGATGGATTATGCGGTTTGCTGTTGTATTTTATGGCAACTAAAAATGTCTATTGACTTATGTATTATACGATTTTTGAGATATCTGTCAAATTCAGACAATTTTTGCCCTTTGTTTCCAAAAAAATATATTTCTTTGTAAAAGGCTGCTACTGTCAAAATTTTCAATAAATTGAAATAGCATTCACTTTGAGCATTTCAGTCATTTGATGTTTTCAATAACATTGTAGATTTGAAAAATGTTTTAAAAAACCTTGCATTTCATTTAAGAAACAAAGTTGGGATCCTATTCCGATAGAACAGGAAGTCGTAGACAACTGAAAATGTTCCAACTGAAGCCGGCTCCTCGAAAAACCGATATATACAAATTTTCAGACGAATATTCCCATTATTATTCCATATTCATACCTTTATACACACTACCGTCCCCACGAAGGTAAGGCAAACAAACGATTACCCACTCATCTGTCCTATGTCAAATATTTACGTGAATCAAACACTTCATGAAAAATGGGTCAGTAGCTCGTGGTCTATTAGCCCTCAACTCGATTCGTACAAATCTCAGACATGCGCTTTGAGTAGTTCGTAAACGGTGTACCTTATGATTCGGTAACGGTAGAAATGCATCAAGTTGGTACAAACCTAACGCCTTTTTCGCCGCGATCTCTTGGAATTCCTTCCAAACCCTTGCCAAAGCGAGAATCCAAGGAAGTATCATCATTGAGGAAATACATATACTCAATGTGTATCACATACACTCACGTGAAATTGCACAATTTGTTTATTTTCCGAACTACATAACAATTTTAGAAATCGGTAAAAGTGCTGATTCTATTATTAAATAAAGAAAAACTAGAATTTAACGTTCATTTATGTCCCAGTAATAGGACTTTAATCATTCTGTTCAACTAAAAATTTTATTTTAATCGTGATGAGAATAAAAATAAAGTTAATCATCATCTGAAAATAGGGTCGAAATTATTACTACTAAGGACTAACATTCCTGATAATATCATTGTTTTGCGCATTATGGTCATCCAGGATGACTGATTATGTCCCAATATTATTTCAGTTTGTTGTTTGCCGCGTCCTTCGGTAGACCGGATTATGGTTGCTTCCTTCTCCAAATTTATTTAGCGGTGCTGATCTTGTTTGTTAGCTGGAAGGCGATTTCGTTCAATGTTTATGCAATCAGAGTTTTCGATTTGATTTATACGTGAAACTCTGTTTTGTTTTATGTTTCGTTGAAAAAATCTAACATTTTCTATTTGTGTTAAGGTATTTTCCCTTTGGCAATAAAGTTGCCCATTTTAAACTTGAAGAAGTTGTTGGCAATATCTTATGTCTCTATAAGTTTGCAGAACATTTTTCAGCCATCACATATGAATGCCTAATTTCTACTAGTAAACCCTTTATTGTCAAATTTATCAGTTTATCGAAAGTAGTAATATTAAATCAGCGATTTGAGTGTTTCCTAATGACTTCCTAATTGAATTTTTTGTGGCTTGACAAATTCACGTAGTCTTTCACGTAGTCTTTCATGAAATGGAAAGAAAAGCCTTTTCATGGAAGACATATAAATGACGTCAACAAAGATTAAGTCGACAGTGCAACGTCGAAATACTGGTTTATTTTTGTCTTTTTTCTGAAACGGAAGGCTTTATATTGAGAATCCAAGTTCAACTAATTCCCACTAAGAACTATCTAAAGCATATCGTTAAAGAACCTGCTATTAACAACGGCAGATGCAGGTACGGTTGCCAAAGATCTGAATCTATCCAGCATATCACAGGACGTTGTCAAGTGTTCGCTGCAATTGAATCCAAAGAACGACACAATGCTGTGGCAAAAATACTTCACCAGGAACTAGCACTGAAACTTGAACTATCACAGTCGGTGGGATTACTGTTTTAGAAAATCACAACTACAAGCTGTACTGGGACGGCACGGTACTGACTGATCGGACTGTTGCTCACAATAAACTAGATATAATTTTGGTAGATAAAGTCTCTCGTAAAACAACTTTAATTGACATAGCAATTCCTAACAACAATAATATAAATATCAAGCAGGCTGAGAAAATAACGAAATACAGCGATTTGGAATTTCAAACAAAACCTCATTGGGACATGAATAACACACGAACTGTACCAATTGTTATGTCAACGACAGGACTATTTCCAAAACATCTATTAAAAAATTTAAAATATATCGGTCTGGACGAACATCTTTACCAATAAATGCAAAAAGCTGCCCTGTTAGGAACAGCCAGGATGATCAGGAAATTCATGGGAAACTGCTGCCATGACTCCATTCACGGTCCTGAAAACCTGGCAAAGGCTTCGACAGAGCTAAACCCTTTTGATATCTAGGATATATGGGGTTTAGTGAATTTTCCCCAAAAGATACGCTATGCGTGCCATAGAGGGAGTGTTCTGTCATACATGGCATTGTCAAGTGGGGGTATTAAAACCGTTTTTCAAATGAAGTACAATTCGTTGCCAGTACAATCTCATTTATTTGAATGACGAATGATAAATAATGATCCGATAGCAGTAATAATAAAGGATTTTCAAAAAGCGGATTGTTAACAGGTTGTTTTTCCTATATATATATATATATATATATAATATATATATATATATATATATATATATATATATATGTTTTTTTTTTTTTTTTTTTTTTATCCGAAGAGGGGGGAAATACATTGCGTACTTAAATAGCACGTGCTAGCCGTCGTGCGGGACTCCCGATGCAATGACTTCAAAGCAAGAGTAAATCGTTGCATTGAAACCAGTATACCGTATACCCGCTAAAACCCTAACCTCTTTCTCCTACAACCATGGTCCCCTGCGGCACTCTTTGTCAATACTACTTCGCAAGGGTGGTTCATTGCAGATGTTAACTGCTCTTACATTGAAAGCCTCTAAAGCCTACTCCTCGAAGGTATTGCGGAGCTCTTTAAGGATAGTCTCCGCGTAATCTGATACCAAGTTCCAGGCTTGGGGGCCCTTCAGCATGGCTTCTACTAATTGTTCTGGAACGATATTAGTCTCCAGAATCCTCTCCACTTCAGCACGTTGCTCCTGAAACCGGGGGCAGGAGAAGAACACGTGTTCCGCGTCCTCTACCACGTCCGTACAGTGTGGGCAGTTTGGAGAGTTTGCCCTCCTGAACCTGTGCAGGTATGCTCGAAAGCATCCATGCCAGTCAGGAGTTGAGTGATGTAAAACCCAACCTCCCCATGCTGGCGGTTGACCCAACGACTGATGTTAGGTATCAATCGATATGTCCACCGGCCTTTAGTAGAGCTGTCCCCCTCTCCTGCCATTGCCTTAGACTCATGGCTCTTTCATCGCTGTTTCCTGTCGGTTGGTCTTTCTCTAACTTTCTGCGATAAAGCCGTCCCCTTTCTGCAGCCAGGATGTCGATTGGTAGGGTAGAGGCAATCACACTCACCGCCTCGTAAGACACAGTGCGGTAGGATGATGCCACTCGAATCGCTGAGAGCCGCTGGACTGATTTCATTTTCCGGCGGTACGATGGTAGCTCGAGCGATTTCTCCCATACCGGTGCCCGTACAACAAAACAGAAGTAGTTACTGTTGCCAGTAGCTGTCTTCTTATCTGTCTAGGGCCTCCGACATTCGGCATTATTCTAGATAATGCCCCCTGTACCCCAGCTGCTTTCTTGCTGGCCGCGATTATGTGCTCTTTGAAGTTGAGCCGTGTGTCCAGGAGCACCCCCAAATAGCTGATGAAGGGCTGCGACTGTATGTAGGAGTCGCCTATTTTGAGGGTGATGGTTTCCCTTGCCTTTCGACTGCTAACAAGAAGTGTTTCGGTCTTTGTTCTGCTAAACTCAAGTCCGCTGCGAGCATCCAATGCTGAATTGTGGCTATAGCGAATGAGAAGGTTGTTTGTATCTCCTCTATGTGCTTGCGCACTATGATCAATGCCACATCATCGGCGAATGCCACTAGCCTGACGCCCTCAGGCAGACCGAGCAGGAGCAGGTCGTTGTACATTACGTTCCATAAGAGGGGGGCCAAGAACAGAGCCCTGAGGTACACCTCCTGTGATCTTATAGTCTACTTGCCCATTTTCAGTTTGGTACAACAAGATGCGGTCCTTGAAATAGGCTGAAACCATTCTGCGCAAGTACTGCGGAACTTCCATCCTGACAAGAGCCTCCAAAATGCGGTCCCAGCGGGCCGAGTTAAAGGCGTTCTTGATATCCAGGGTGGCTATTAGACAGTACTTTTTTCCACCTCTTCTCCATCTCTTTCCCGAGATAGCCTCTCTGGCGATGTTGGTAACGAGTGTCACGGCATCGATGGTTGATCTCCCCTTTCTGAACCCGAATTGGTTGGTGGAAAGTTTCGGCTCAACGCAGGGCTCCAGCCTATCTGCTATTATCCTTTCAAGGAGTTTTCCCGCAGAGTCCAACATACAGAGGGGACGATATGATGACGGTTCGTCGGGAGGTTTCTTTCCCCCTTTAGGGAGGAGCACAAGCCTCTGCTTTTTCCACTTACTCGGGAAAACCCCCTGCTTTAGGCAGGTCTCATACATGTGTAGAAACATGTCAGGCCTATTGGCTATGGCGCATTTTAGCGCGATGTTAGGTATGCCATCTGGACCGGGAGCCTTACCGTTTTGGAGCCGGTTGCACGCACCCATCAGCTCACTCATAGTCACTGATGGTATATCTTCGTCCCTCACCTGCCACGAAGGATTAGCGGGTAGCTCAGGCTTGGCAGGAAACAAGTGAGTGACAATGCGGTGCAATGATTCGGGGCAGTTCGTTGATGTCATGGTAGGGGCCTTAATTTTATGCATCACGATTTTATACGGTTTTCCCCATGGATCTTGATTAACTTCGTCACACAACTCTTTCCAGTAGGATCTCTTGCTTGAGAGAATGGCTCTTCGTAGTTGTTGTCTTTTGATCTCATAGTCGAGCCTTAGTTCTTCTGTTGTGACCCTGTCGCGTCTCCGTGCTCGTTGATGCAGCCTTCGTGCTTTGAGACACTCTCGTCGGTGTTGTGAGATCGTGTCGTTCCACCAGTAAACTGGTGGGCGGCTGTTGTTCTGCCGTCTCCTTGGCATGGAAGCATCGCAGGACTTGACAACGCTTGTCATTACCTCTTTGGCAGTGGCTTCTGCGCTTGTTGCTATTGACAATGGTTCCTGCTCCATAACCAAGGCGAATGAATCAGCATCGAAAGCATTTTTGTTCCAGCCGACTGGCTGTGACCTCGCACGACTGACACACAATCTTCGTTTGGGAGTGGTGTTGATTTCCCAATAATAGCTTGGTGGTCGCTATTAGTAAACTCCTCATCGACCCGCCACTCACAGCTCCCTTTAATTAGGTTGCTGCTAACGAATGTTACGTCGATAATGGAGCTGGCTGTGCCTTTGCGATATGTGCTTACGGCTCCTGTGTTGAGGAGTACCAGGTTGAGCGAAGACATGGTCTCAAGGAGAGCTCGTCCTCTCGCGCTCGTTTCCCGACATCCCCAGTCAATTGCCCAGGCGTTGAAATCTCCTGCGATGGCGACCGATTCACGCTTCCGTACGTCCTCCGCCAAGTGTCCAAGAATAACTCGAACTCCTCGAGCTGTGCACTAGGAGGTGCATAGCAGCTATAGAAGTGGACCCCTCCCACTTTGGCTCTCACAAGCCATGGTTCGGGGGTATTTGGGAGTTGTTGGAACGGAAGTTTACCGCAAGCCCATATCGCTGCTCTGTCCGTTGTGTCATTTACCCAGGACACGGTGTCGAAGTTTTTGTACTGCTCGCAGATTATGGCTACGTCGCAATCCAATTCCCGCACCCGCTGTACCAGTAGGTTGGGCTGCTTCGCAATGGTTGAGGTTGAGTTGCAGTACTTTCATTTACGGGCTTGTGCTGCTCTCATCGCCTGTTGTAGATCGGACATTTCCAACTACCCGCAACGTGCCGGCAGTCTGACCTACTATCTTTCTCTTTGCAGAGTAAGCACTTGGCAGGTTGTTGACAAGCCGAGGCATTGTGACCAGCGCCTCCGCATCTGTGACAACAACTGCTTCGGTCAGTCTTGCCTCTGCACGCCTGGGCGTTGTGCCCAAAGTGCCAGCATTTGAAGCACCGTCGAAGGCTGATCCTCTCGCGAACACGTACTGTGCCCCACGCAAGTTTCAGCTTTCCAAGTGCGATGGCTTTCTTGGCCTGGACCTCTGGGAGACAAACAACTGCCGTTTGTGTTGATCTATATGCCCGTCGAAGTGATTTCACTGCCTCCTCAGTGATCTCTGCCAGGCCGTCGATATTATCTTTGAGCAGGTTTACTACCTCTTCCTTGGTACTGATCTCGTCCAGGTCTTTAATTTCAATCTCGATTTGGGGTATTCGAGATTGTACAGTGGCCCCGCTTGGGAGCTATTCTTGATGGCGCTACAATAGCGCTCCATCTCCTGAGCGTCTGCCTTGGCGAATAACAAAAGTAGATCTCCCTTAGCTGTTCGTCGGATCTTATTGACTTTTTTGCCTATATCCTGCAAGGTGGGATCATTCTTGATACCTCGCAAGATATCTGCATGGGAGCTCTTCTCGCCTTTCTTTTTAAGCAGAGTACAATGTTGGGCTGGTTTTTGCTTATTGGTCCTCGGGGCCTTTTTCCTCTTTACCACTTGCCAGTCAGTCGACTGGTTTGAAGGTTGTTTTTGGTCTGCGGTTTAAACTTGGGTTTTAATACATTGTTTCTCTCCGCTTCTGAATTGACCACCCTACTTGTTGTTGCCTGGGTGGTTTGCCCGATGTTCTGGCAACCTTCTTTACCGGGCTTTAGCTTGCTAGGTAGCACCGGTTTAAGAGTTTTAACTAGTGGTGCCTTACTTGATGGGGCTACTGAAGGCGAGGCCTTCGGTGGCGAGGTCCTTGCTACTGAGGCTACTTTTATTGAAGCCGCTGCTTTGGGGCCGCCGGTGTTGATGCAGTCGGTTTGAGTTGGCTGCTTTTGAGGCAGCCGCTTTTGGGACCTCCTTTTGCTTTTCACCTTGTGTCTGAGTGTTTGACACCTTTACTGGCGATGTCTGTGTTGTAGCATGTTTCGCTACAGGAGGTGGCCGCGTCGTTGACGTCTGATATTTGTCATATTCTGACTTAATGGCGTGTGCCAGTTTCTTGATCTCATGATGTACATTGTGCCTAGGCCCAATGAACTTCAAGAGCTCATCGATCTTTGCTCCTAATTTGTTTGGAGCGCCACTCTCAGTTGTGGCCCTTTGGGAGGCGTCAACTGCACTATCCGCCTTTTGGAGGACTTGGCTGAATAGTGTCTTGCTGCCAGCTCTAGTTTTAATGGTCGATGTTGAACCATTAGCAGTGTTCTTATTCTTCTTGTCACCATGTGACGGAACCAGTGATAATTCGCTCCCCCCAGAATCCGTGGAGCGTGCACCGGCCACCGAGGCTTTCACTCGATCGGAACCGGTGGTGGGATTATCCTCTGCAGAGGTACCCACCTGGGGTATTAAGTTGACCTTATCACCCATATCCATGAATGGTTTATTTTCGGGGTTCCTTCCCCTATCTGATTTTGGTCCGCCCTGAGGAAGTCCTCAGTACTCCCCATTGCTGGAGAGCGTCCCCTATCCGCCACCTGGGGAGGCGCCCGGTGGTGGACCAGCAACCACCCCGGGATATATATGTGTGTGTGTGTGTGTGTATGTGTGTGTGTGTGTGTGTGTGTGTGTGTGTGTGTGTGTGCGTGTGTGTGGTGACAGGCTTCCGCGAATACAACTATAACCTAGGTGCAAACTATGGCTATATTTGAGAGATACTGGACGTTTCGGCTCCTGCTTTGGAGCCATTGTCAGAGTCAAAAAAGAAAAAAATAAAAATTCAAAATGGACTTGTTAGAATTCGTGGCCTCAATTTGCCTACTAGAAAACTATAAATCAGTCTAGATCAAATTCGTGTTCCCAATCTGCCTATTCCCCAAGTCTCACTAGATAGTTGAAGTGAGTGTGAATCCGTGTATATTTATACTTGTTCTCTTCCGGAACCTTGCCCAGTCCATAATTATACCCGCGGAAGCGTCTCTGAACATTTTGGACGCCTCTACGGGGAGAACTTCTTTCGACTCACTAAAACCTACAGCAAACTTCTCATTCGTAAATCCTTACTTGTGTGTGACCTCGCTTTTCTCAAATCTTGTCGAACCTACAATGTCATTCCCAACTCGTAATATTTAAAAATCACACTTTTTTTCACGATCAATTACTCGCATTCTCAATTGAGCAAGTTTAACCCTGTTACGAAATTACATTCACGTACCAACCTGATCAAGGCAACAAAACTTACTTGATACTTATTCTTCTTTACAAACATTCAACCCGCACCCTATTCTTTGGGACACATTCGTTCGTGTTTCTACCGAGTCCAACACCTGGTCCAAAAGAAAACAGTGACCCAAAAACACAAACTAAGAAAACAAAACACAAACCCAACATAACTTTAGCCCCTCAGGATACTGTTCACAACTTTTCAGACTTTGCCTTAGACTTCTCTAGTATGTAATTCCTATTCAAAGTCTTCAATTTCGATGTAACGCCAAAAATTATCCCTACCAAAAGAATCATTTCCCAGGTTGAGGTAGCTATGGCTGGTCCGTCTGGTACTGAGGATAGTCGTCAGGATATTGTAAGAGTGCTCGGCACGTCAAATCTTCCTGAATTGAACCTAACGTCCAGTGAAAGAAACAAATTGTAACAATTTCGTGATAAGGAGAAGATCCTCACTCTTCCTGCTGCATATTACTCTAAGGATTACATATACAAAATGAGTAATATACTGCAAAATCCAGATTACTAAACCATTAGTAACAAACCCTATACCTGCTTAGACAAAAAGATAAAGGAAATCATTGACAAATTCCCATCTTCCAAATCAAGTCACACAGGAAAACAGTTCTAAAATACGAGTGGGAAAATTATAATAAAGGAAAGAAAATAAAAATGTAGCTATAGTATATTAAAAAGTTAATTGGATAAAAATACAAGATTAGTTGGGAATGCTATAAAAACACAAAAAAGTACAATAGGTAACAAGAATACTGAAGCCAAACTTTTAAACCGATGTAAAAATTGAAATAATTGAGAAATTATGTGGGAAAAGAAAAAGCATGTTTAAGCAATTTTTGGGAAATAATCTATATATGAATAGGCAAAGACAAAATAGTTAGATACCATTTCTGCTCTGTCTGCGAACCGATTTTCTTTATTTTTGTTTTGTTTAGTAACTATTGACGACCTTCAGTGCAGAATACTAAAATGTATTTATAATATTGATTCATTCATTATATAAAATATAATAAAAAAACGTTATTTACGTCCATACTGTCGTTGCCAAACAGATAACAGTAATGGTGTCGCCAAATTGCTTTGAGAGAAAATCGTATGATGGATTGACTCGAATGTGAAACACGAATTAAAGTAAACTAAAAAGTAACAAATTTTGACCCGTTCCTAAAGTTATTCTACAGTGTCATGCTATTGAAATAGAACAAAGGAAAATTTATATTACAAAATATGGCCATTCATTCATTGGTCTTTCACAAGTTCGCAACGTTCATTGCATTGTAAATATAGTTTATCAACTAATTTAAAGACTCTTCTAATTTTTACCATATAAATTTCATATAATTTAAATAAGACGACAAAAAATGTGAATTAATGCACTGATTGTAATATTCAAGACAAATAGTTTGATCTGGCAGCCCTGAACTCATGATCTTTTATGTTGTGCCTTGATTGGAATTTTGACATTTTAGAGTATTGTTTGGTGTAAGATTATTATAGCACGATGGTAAAGATAAGTTGTAAATGCAGTGTTGAAAGTTCAAGATCTTAGCTTCATTCACAGCGAAAAGTTTTAAACAAATGTGAGTATTACTTATTTATCATTAATTAACAGCAGGTGCATTATATTTCTTTATATTTTCTATACAAAATTAAAATAGTCATTGCTTACTACGAGTTTCATTTAAGTTAATGAAATTATATTGAATCCTAAGATTTTGGTTGAAGGTTATTAATATGTACTTATGTTTTGTAGTTGGAATGCATTAGTAGGTATAACACCTCCATACTAACTTTTGGGTTGGTTGATTTCATTTTCTGCTTACGAGCTGTGAAATGCCAGAATGAAGGTTCTTATTTCGTTTTATTTCTTATATTAAGACTATTGAAATTTTTCAGTCTCAAATCAAAAAATGCTTTTGAAAAATGTAGGCATTAACTAATGATTTAAATATTACATTTAATGTAAATTTATTATTTAATATAATATTTTTAAAGGATTTATTGTTTTAAGTTCAAAATTATAACTACATATTTGAATATTTTTAAAGACCAAATCATTTTTTTTGGTAGGGAATCAGTTAGTTACTGTTTTGAGATCATACATTTTATCTAATAAACAATTTAGTTATTATTACATGGTTCCATTCCTGCAAAATCCTGGTTTTATTACAATACTTTTATATAAAATAAACATGTCATTGACATTTTAACCATCTGTATTTACAATATAAATTCAATGCATTTGCTGATTTACGAACGGTCGCACTATTGAGTAAATATATATGGAAGAAGCGTAACCTGCTGTTAAATCATGTGAAGACCATCTTTGATAGTTCAGTATCAAGCGTTGTCAATTGTTGGCAGTAGTAAAACAGTCAATGTAGAACATCAGTATTGATTTTTCGGATTATTTTATAAGTTTTTGTTGTGAATTTGATTATTTTATTACAAATTGACAATCAGTGAGAAACAGAAAATATATTAACGATTTTTGTTTGTATAAGGTTGTTGGATTTGGATATATATATATATATATATATATATATATATATATATATATATATATATATATATATATAAATATATAAATTTTTGTTTTTAAGTTTTCACGGGCACTAAATGTTTTAGATGGTTTCCGGGAATTCATCCGTAGTTGATAACTGATCCCTGCCGGGATCGATGGTAAAATGACGACGTTTCGGCAGAGTCACAGCTGCCCTCTTCAGGTCGGTTCGCATAATTCTCGTAGCCTTCTGCTTTCGCTTCTAGTTACTCGAATACTGAGTATTCGATGAATTCCCGGAAACCACCTAAAACATAATATAAATATTATTCGAGTAACTAGAAGCGAAAGCAGAAGGCTACGAGAATAATGCGAACCGACCTGAAGAGGGCAGATGTGACTCTGCCGAAACGTCGTCATTTTACCATCGATCTCGGCAGGGATCAGTTATCAACTACGCGGATGAATTCCCGGAAACCACCTAAAAAATTTAGTGCCCGCGAAAACTTAAAAAACAAATATATATATATATATATATATATATATATATATATATATTATATTTTATGAACTCGATTGAAACTGCAAATGAAAACTTTTAGGTTACAAACCAACAACAACTGGGGCGTCACGCATTTTTCAAAATTATTTGGAATACCTCTATTTGATTAAATTCTCATATACTTTTTTTATTTCAATAAAGTCAATATGACTTAGACGTTTTTTTTTTGGGGGGGGGGTGGATGATTTCAAGACGCACGCCTTCTACTCTGGTTTCTCTACCACTTTATTTCTGATATACATATACCTTTTATAAACGAACCTCAATAATGTTTACAATTTGATGTAATAGGGTCGAATTTCGACCACTGGGCGACCACTAGTAATAATAGTAAGTCTAACTCTCAGCTTAATAACAGCGCACATTTCTTAGAACAATTAGCAAGTTTTGACATTGCAAAGCTATGCAAAAATGTTCCTGCCAACAAAGCACTTCCAATATTAACGAAGGAAATTTTGGCGTTCCAATGGTTCCCGGTCTGCCTCCTGCTTTAAGCAACATTTATGTGGAACCTTTTGTGTGATGGAGTTATGTTGATGACATATTTGTTATTTGGGAACATAACCTTGAGACTTAAATAGTTACGATATAAACAGAAATTTACAGAAGAATTTGAACAGAATAACAAATTATGTTTTTTAGACGTTTTAATAACAAAAACACAATGGACATTTGAAACCGAAGTTTACGGAAAGCCGACTCACACTAACAGATATCTCAAACCAAACTTCACCAAACAACTCTAACTCCCAAGATAATCACATTACTAAAATAACTATACCATACAAACAGTTCTTTCAGAAAGACTAAAATGACTTTTCAATAGACAGAATATTAAAACATTGTTTAAAACAAGAAAAACACTAAAATCAGTTATATCAAAAACTAAACCAAAAAACACCATCCCAAAATAAAAAAAAAATGCGGTAATAAAATTCCTTGGTAATGTAATAAATCCTGTATTAGAGAAACCTCTAGACCTCTAAATCGTCGAAAAAACGAAGACAAAATGTACATTAAAAAACGTTCGTTTGAAAAATCCAAATCCACAATTTGTCAACGAGCTTGGGAAATTAGGCAAAAAATACAATTTCAAAATTTAGTTACATTATCCAAAGAAGTAGGTACACAACACGAAAAGAATACTAAAACAGTTTGCTTTAATTTTGTTAAATTAAAACGATTGTATCGCTACTACCTCCGAAGAGTTCAATCCTTCCTGGTTGCCGATGACTACGGAAGAAATTGGAAATTGGTTTTGTCCTTGATAACAGTCCAGTATCGGGTACTTCATAAGGTTTTTGTCTAGGAGTTTCCTTATTTTTGGCGAATGCACTATCTTACAACAAAGTCGCTCTTAGGAGCGCCTCATAAAATTCTGAGGATGACCCCTTTCAAATTCTTCCAATTTCAAAGGAACTTTATTTTTATATGATCTTTAGAAGTTTCAGTGCTACCCTGTATATTCTCAAATTAAATTTCTCTTAATTACGTCATGAATTATAGAAGACAGTGGGATCTGACCTAGACTTCGATATACTTGAAAATATACATTATTTTCGTAAATTGTGCTGTTATTTCCCAAAAATGCATAAAAATTGACAAATAGGCCACAATTATCCTTCTGGTAATAACTACAAAAAGCATGGACGACACATAGGAATGCAATGAGCAAGTGGGAAAAAAGAAATAAAATTAAATCCCCACAAGATGAGTAGTAATTAGGCAAAAAAAAACTATTTGAGAAAATATATTATGTGTAAAGAAAAATGAAAATGTAAATAATTGTGATCTGTATTATCTGTTGGATACTAGTTCAGCGGAGGAATTGTATTCAATTAAGATTTAAATTGAATTCTCCTGAAGATCATTCAATATGATACAAGAAATAAATTTTATGCAAGCAGATAACACAAACAAACAATATTGCAAATGTGAAGATATTACTCAATAAAATTGGAATTTTTACTTGTCAAAATATACAGCACAATGGAAATTTTGAAATAAAAATCAGCAAAACTATTGATAGAGAAATGTGGAATAGTGCCTGACTTATTTGAAAGTATTGCATTATTTATAATATGCAGCATTTTTTCTGAAGTGTGTGATTATAAAAATAAAGTTAACAAATTTGCTACTAGCGAAATTTCATAATTGATCAAATTGAATATGCTTTTTGAAATTAAAAACTATTCAATCATTTCGTGAGCCATTGTGATCTATTAAATTATATTTTATTACAAGGGAAGCTATGAAACAAAACTCTTTTACACGGCAAAGTACCACAAGCGTTTTAGTATGCAAGTTCAAACGTATTAACCGCCGGAGGCGGTTGAAAAACACCTATGACATCAATCCATGTGAAAAAGATGGTCTAGGCTATTGAAAAGGCGCTATATCAAAGTTCATACGGTTTGCTTCACGATTCTGGAGAGTGTTCGCTCCGGGCGAAGTTATGGTGGGATAGCCGAATCGACGCCCGCGTACGCAGTTGATACTTTAGGCATTATGTGAGGCTTCCGAGGCTGTTTTTGAGCGAACAAATACACATGAAAATTTTAAATTGGTTTTAATTCATAAAATAAAAGAGAATGGGTTATCAGACTAGTTGCGTTGTCAACTGTAATAATACAAAGAGGAAAAGTGAACTTATATTTTATAAATTTTCGGCAGAGAAATGGAAAATAAATATCAAAGAAATAAGTTTATAGCTGATGCAAAAAGGCACAAGTAATGGTACCATGACCTTTATAGCAGTAATAGCAATAACGTTGTATTAACATATTTTCCGAAAACAATGAAATATCATTTTAAATGAATAGTATAAGGAAAATTCTTTTGTAGTGGTTTCAATTATTGGAATAAAATTTGCTGTTTGTTACATTTAGTATTAGTAAAATTATGTTTCCGCATAGTATAAAAACAAATTACTAGTAGTTGTGTATTTTTTTGAGTATTGAAGGACCACTATGGATTCCCAAGCCATATGATTATATATGAAGTGATTATTTTATTGGTGGAAAAAAAGGGAAGGAGAGTTGAGCCCTAGCTACATTCCTACCATATTTCCATTAACCTACAGATCTCCTTAATTGAATAAATCTGTAGCAGTTTAAAGAAAAATAAATATATGTGAGAAATTTTATATATTCTCACATATAATAAATTGTGAAAGCGGCAGAAACAATAATTCAAATTGAAAATACCACTGATAAAATTAACTTAATAAATTTCAATGTCAAAGAAAATAAAAAAATAATTATATGATAATAAAAACTCTAATATTTTATTATAAACGTAATAATCCTGAATATAGCAACACGACAGTTACAACTGATTGCACAGAATTTAGCAATGAAATTCTACACGTGTTCTTAACCGAGTTTTAACATATTCTCAATATAAAAAACCGTTATTTTGTCTATTCATTGGGTTTTCTCTCCTCCCAATTTTTTCCTGTAACAGATAAGTATTTAAAAAATTGTATATGTAGAACAAAGTGTAGTAAGGCAATTTCGTAAAATTGCCCGGATTACTGGCTGTCTGTACAGAGATTCTTCTTCACAGTTTTTCTGAGAGAAAGAGATGTCTATTAAATGATCAACCAGTATTCCTCTATATAAGTAATGTATTGTATATTGTGTAATACTTATCTGTGTATGGAGACGTTTCAACTCCGAGTCTGGAGTCGTTGTCAATCGTTTAGTGTTGTTTTCGAGGTTTTTTTCTAAAAAATTTTCGCTTTGATTTTGAATTTGTTGTTTGTCAAAAAATTTCGAAATTACTTATAAAAAAACCGCTAATGTTCTTGTTGGTATTACTCTTAGTGCTTTTACTTGATTAAAATTTGAAGTAACTGGAGGAAGAAAATTAGATTTTAAATGACCTAACATTTGAACCAGGATTGTTGGATTTATTAGAAACGAGGGACATTGTTTTGGCTGACAAAGGTCCTTGATGTAAGTATTATTTTTAGAAATGATAAAACATGCAGCGATTGAGAACCCATCAAGTACTAAATAAAATCCTACAAAATTTATTTCATTGCGTAGATGAAATTATTCACATCTGTTGTGTTTTAAGTACAGCCTTCAGCAATTTCAAATAAGAAATGTTCAGAAAACTATAACTAAAACATGATTCATTTTGTAGTAAATTGTATTTATATATTCAAACTAATGATAATTGTAATATTTTTTGAACTCATTTGTTTCATAATGTCTTTTGCCTCATAATCGAGATATATACTACAAAATATATATTAATTTTTAAATATATTGCTAATATAATGGCATTATTTTATAACGTCAGTCTCATCCAATTTCAAATTCTTATTTTCGTTAATATTTTTAATTTCACCAGCATTCAATACCTTATATACAGTAGGTAGGTTAGAAATGCTGAAAATAGTTTATTTCACTTTTTAGAACAACTGTTATTACATTTTACACGAACTGTATAAACTCCCTTCTTATACCTATACAACTAGAACGTGATAATAAGCGGTGAATGGAAATAATTTATTTTAAATTGTTTACAAGAACATTACTAACATTAGTTCTGGTTACGACAAACCCAACTAATAAATAAGCCAGTTCAACAATTTGACAACTGCTCAGAGCCTCCTTTAGTTTACAGATGTTCGGGCGTTACAGACGCACACACAGCGAATATAGCTGTATATGTTTTTCAGCAGGACAAACAACGTGTCAACGGTTTATACACAGTTAATGGGCCGCTACTTATTCAGTAATATTTGTACGCCCAGAAACCGTACAGTAAAATGCTATGTGAAATGCTCAGACATTTACTCAGTAATATAGTTGAAAACTTTTCTGAGGATTGCTTAAAATCGCCAAATAACGTCAAAAAATGTCCTTTTAAATGCCGCTGGCCATTTAGAGGATATACTTGAAATTCTTTTCGAATTTGTTTTGTTGGTTTGTTTAAAATGCAAACGGCAATAGGTTATAATTATGTAGAAATGCAATACCATATACACGTTCCGGTGACAGATTGTGGTCCACCATTTTCTGGATAATGTCTCGAAGGGGGTTGAACAGTGTATTACTGAGAACTGCGTGGCTAACACTGGGAAAGCTCGATTTCCATTTTCCGAAAGGATTTCGATAAGGACATGGTCTCGTGGGAAATAATAATATGAGACAATACGGAAAAATTGCTGTCCTTAGTCTTACTTGGCCATTTGCAAACCTTACGGCACCTATGGATCAGTTTCGGTATCAACGTTTTTTCTTCCTCTTAGCAGAAGCCAGAAAATTATGGTATAATGTTACGCTTCCATACAAGATCCTGTGCTTTTTCCAACCCTCTAAACACTTGAGCGACTAATGCCTACCATTTCTTGATGCTTGATTGCATCATAGAATTCGTTTAGTCAACATGACAGGCAAGAAAATCGGAACAAAATTCATTTTTCCGGAAGATGGAAAACGAGTTTTACCTAAGTTAGCCACGCGGTTCTATCCCAATGTTTGCCTCATTGTTTTCAAGAAAAACACACTCTTCAACCCCGGGGCAGAACTGAGAAAATGATGGACCAAAATCGGCCAAATCAAAGTTATTTAGTACACTTTGAGAAAGATTTTGGCATCAGGAGATTTTCAACAGAATACACAAACGAACGGATATTCACCGTCATAAATCTATACATAATATATATATATATATATCTATATATATAATAATATATTATAATTAATAAGAAATGTTCAGAATTTACATTGATATAAATCTCATGCAGTTGATCAAATCAATTTAATTGTTGATTTTCTCTAAGGTAAAAATGACAATACCCTATATTGAAAATCGCCACCTCACCTTTTTCTAAAACGACTTTAGGTAAGTGAGGAATGTTCATTAAGTTCTTGTATATTCCGTATGATTATTTGCGGTAATAATTGCAAAAAACAACAATACTTTACTTAGAAATTTCCAGCTCATTGTTATGTAAAGTTACGTTACGTTGTCAAAGGTTTCAACACGTTTTCAGGTAGGCGCTTTGTAACGAAATTACTGTCTGAAATTATTCTATACACATATATAAATAGTATGTGAACATTTTAAACTTATTCCTTTATTCAAATTTTCGCCAGCTATACATGATAAAAATGTTTGATCTGAAGGAATGTTATACTAAAGCGATGTTCTAATAAAACGTTGCAAATATCTCTGTACTTTTACAAGATATTGCATTTATGTTGTCAACTAGGAAAATGGTAGCTTACACTAAAATTTATGAGACTTGAAACATTTTTAAATTACAACTGTGCCCAGTGTCACAGTCTTTCGTCAACAGCAAAATAATTAGTATTCTACTTTAAAAAAGTCAAAAGGCTGTAATGTAATATTGGTTTAAAATATTGTTGAGACAAATGCAATCGATAACCTAACCAAATGGGGTGGCAAACAGGGCTTCAACTTTTCGTCCACAAAGTCCAAAATAATAAGATTTAGTAGAAGACGTAGTAACACAAAAGTCCCAGAATTAACAATCAACGGAACTCCACTAAAACTACTAAAACATATCAAGTTTCTTGGACTAACATTCGACAGCAGACTAACCTGGAGAATTCATATGGAACAAGCCCAGAAAAGCTGCTCAATCGCTTAAATATTCTCAAAACCCTAGCACACAGCAATGGGGGCGGAAGAGAAACTTTACTAAGAATCTACAGAGTATTAATGTATTAATATGCTCCAAGCTAGACTACTGCAGCCCAGCCTTCATCTCTGCCTCAAAACAAATATAAAAGTACTATAAATACTGTTGAAAACACAGCTCTAAGGATCTGTTTCGGTACATATCGAACGAGCCAATAGAATCACTTCACTGTGAAATCTTCGACGCAACACAGACAACAGAACACAGCAAACACGCGATACCCAACCAACTATCCTGAAAAAATTCTTCCTCCAAATCCTCAACATAATCCAACCCGATACAAATGCCGCAAGACCAACCAGCGGGTGGGATGCATTAAACAGAGTAGATTGGAAAACCACTGTAACATACACACAGCATAGCTGTACAGCATATTAAAAGCATTGAAGGCAATTGAACGAAACAAACAGAAAGTAGAAATATGAACGACTCTTATCCGCAGTATACTCTTTGAAGAATTGCTACACAAACCATCCTCTGGTACAAGAAATTGAAAAAAAACATCCATCAACTAAAATCTCGAGAAACAAAAGATATAGTTATATATATATATACCATCACATATAGGCATAAAAGGAAATGAGTTAGCGACAAAGTAAGCCAAAGAGTCTAAATCAGGGAGCACTACAAGATTAACCTATGTATTCTCAGTGACCTCAAAAAAGTTATAAATGAGAACAGTATACAAAAATGCCCCAGAAATCTGGAACAGGTCAAACATCAAACTGAGATACATCCAACAACAGGTAATTGCCGCGATAGTCCATAACATGAAAAGGTCTGACAAAATAAAATTCTAAGGCTAAGAATTAGTCACATGCACCTTACACACAGCTTCCTGATGACCAAGGACAATCCATCAACATGCCAGCATTGTGACCCAAGCCGCCCACTCACTGTTGAACACATCCTAGTAGAATGGCCCACATACAGAGATGAACGCAGAGAAACATAATTTCAAGAACTATCTCAAGGAAATCCTTAGTATACCAATGCAGGACATAGCAATATAATTTTTTTCACAGCACCAACTATACTACAAAATATAAATAAAAACCGTAAAATCTGTAATGTAAATAGTAACTGAATATTTAGCATAGAGCCTAGTAACAAATATTGTATTATTAATATCAATGCACACCGTAACTGTGTCAGGACCATAATGTAGTCGAGACACTTTAAATAAAAAAAATACCATGTATATAGTATAATTATTTGTGGTGGATTGCATAGTCTCACAATTATAAGTCCATAAGTTATATTTTTAAAGAATTAAAATATATTTTGTTGTATTTAATAATATACTGTGTTAATAAGAAAGAGAAAACACATTTTAAAATGGTGTGAGCACAGGTAGTCAATTATAAACCAAAAAAATCTTTGAAAATAATTCAAGTAAATAATCTATTTGGCACTTAAATTTCAAACCTGTAGCGTTGAAAACTCATTTATATCATCAAAACAACTCAGGACAATTGATCTGAAAAATATTCTTGCTGCAATGTGAGATGATATTCCGAATGACCCAAATGAAACATTTCACAGGTCTATATCAGCATACTGATAAAGATTGTAATGTTCCAATCTCTCTCTGGTTTTACCACGACTACTGTAGATTAATTAGGAAGTGCAAAACTTTCGTAATATTTGCTAGTTTCGTAATTATATACCAGTTACTACATTATGTGTTTTCACGTTTATTTTTATTGCGTCCAAGTCGAAATGTTTAACAACAACAAAATCATTCAACCGTTATCGCGCTTAATGGGCTTTCCTGCCCACAGCGAGAATGCA